>LKNJ01000218.1:0-243552 GCA_002120245.1 Maccullochella peelii | reverse complement strand
ATGTGTTCATCTAGTCCCTCTAGGCTCTGATTATTAGCTGGCAGGGTTCCACATTAACCACGGCCCAATGGCCTGTGGCCACAAAAAGTAACTTTGTGGCCACAGGCCATTGACTGTGAGAGAATATACAGTATATACCATATGTTTACAAAGAACTTGAGTTTTCAATTTAAATGAATTATTAGAAAAAAATATTTTCATTCTGTTAATGTCTTTTCATTTATTGAAGTGTCACAGTGAAGGAAGGCTGTGTTAAGTTGCATTTAATTGCCTTTTCTGTGTTGTTTTTTTACATAACTTTACATTTGGGCCACCAAAAATGTAAATGGCCACCAAATTTAGGGGCATGGTGACCCGTGTGGCCAGTGCTTAAAAATATTAGAGTCTATCCCTGGCTGGAATTTTGAATAATTGAAAATAGGTTTATGTACTTTATTACAACACTTTACTGTCGGGTTTTTTTCCTGTTGTTTTCCACTGTGGAGGGATTCCACCTTCCACAAGTTCTCAGAGAAATTAAAACAAACATACCTGAGCATTCAGAGTGAAAACAAAGGCAGTGTAATGCAACAGTGCTTTTTCATATTGTATATTAATACTGTAAGTGAATGATATAAAGTAATGTCAGCATCAATAAATGACAGTATTAAGGTGCCTTTCAGCATGGATTACACATCATTTATTACAGGGATTACAGAGTAGCTACATAAAAAGTGAGAAATGCTCTTGTGTACAAGAGGATTTTTTGCGGGGATGAATGTCAGGGAATAACGCTCACTGGAGAGATGGAGACAGTAATTAAGCCACTGTGCTGACAGTCAGTCTGCCTTGTGTTCCCTCTCACCTCAGCATTACCGTTGGTTTGCCAGCCCTGCAGGGCCAAACATAACCTGCACCAGACAAGGGCATTTACTGGGACTTCTTCTCATAATTGTAAATACCTCAGCACATCCTTGTCATGTTTTGCTGCTGCTTTTCAGTCATCTGGTACCAAGACAGTGTTTTTGAAAGAATCCTAGCCACCAGAATAATGTTCACATTATATTGTGTGCCTGTTTCTCAGTCTGACCCTTTCCTCCTGGAGCTCCGGTGCTGCTGCTGTGTTTTTGTAACTGAGTTGCATCTGTAATTTAAGCCGTACCGGGCCTAGAGTTACAGCACAAGCTCCGCGCCGTCTCACATGGTGTCACTGTAGATAATCATCTTTATTCTGCACATTTTTTCCAAACACTGTCCATGTCTAGACTTGGCAGATCCATCATAAGCATTCAGATCAATCACAGTGACATAGCTGCAGGTGTTAACTCTGTTCAGACACCACGTGATCGATGACAATGTCACTGGTGGCCATGTGAAGGTCACACAGGTATGAGAGTGTAAGACAGTGAGCATCAGGTGTTCCCCTTACTAAAAACAACCGTTGTCATCTTCTATCTCCCACAATGCCCTCAACAGTGTCACATGGTCAGTAAGGCTTGAATGGAGCTTACACTACAAGCAACGACCAGGCTTTTTGTTGTCACTCACAACATTGTCCCTAAAGACTGGAAAGGCCCATAGATAACTATCTATTAACAGAGCGTTTGTCTGTAAACCAGTCTTTTGTTTTGAACGCAGAAGAATGGTGGGTGGTTTGAGGTTTATTGCCATACGGTTGGAAGCAGTCCTCTCCTGGTTGATTCTTACAGTACTGCCTAACTAAAGGGGAGTGTCAAAAGTAGTTTATTAAGCTACATATTGTACTTGAGATCTTAAAATCTCCTGGTAATGTGTTCATCTAGTCCCTCTAGGCTCTGATTATTAGCTGCAATTTTGAGTAATTTAAAATAGGTTTATGTGCTTTATTACAACACTTTGTTTTAAAGCTGTTGGGTTTTTTTCCTGTTGTTTTCCACTGTGGAGGGATTCCACCTTTCACAAGTTCTCAGAGAAATTCAAACAAATGTACCTGAGCATTCAGAGTGAAAAAGAAGAGGATTTTTTGCGGGGATGAATGTCAGGGAATAACGCTCACTGGAGAGATGGAGACAGTAATTAAGCCACTGTGCTGACAGTCAGTCTGCCTTGTGTTCCCTCTCACCTCAGCATTACCGTTGGTTTGCCAGCCCTGCAGGGCCAAACATAACCTGCACCAGACAAGGGCATTTACTGGGACTTCTTCTCATAATTGTAAATACCTCAGCACATCCTTGTCATGTTTTGCTGCTGCTTTTCAGTCATCTGGTACCAAGACAGTGTTTTTGAAAGAATCCTAGCCACCAGAATAATGTTCACATTATATTGTGTGCCTGTTTCTCAGTCTGACCCTTTCCTCCTGGAGCTCCGGTGCTGCTGCTGTGTTTTTGTAACTGAGTTGCATCTGTAATTTAAGCCGTACCGGGCCTAGAGTTACAGCACAAGCTCTGCACAGCAGCATCAAGCTTTCAGACCAAAAACAGCTGATGCATACGCACCTCTATTGCAGGTTAACTTCTCAAATGTCCCTTGACCCCAGCCAGACAGCATATGCAGACCGCTATCCCATCTATCCCTGCTCCACCAGTTTTTACTGCAGGGATGGAATTGAGGATAAATAAAGCTTGTAGGAAACGAATGACAAAACACCAGAGACAGCCACTAGCAGGCTTGTGTGAGGCAGCGGCAGTGTCCACACTTTTTTCAGGCATTCTTTATCTGCCAGATCACACCCCTGCTGGAGGGAGGGCTCTATCTGTCTCCATTTTCCCTATCAGCATCAGCAGTAATATCAGCAGGTGGCGATGAGGAGGAGGCAGAACACAGGTGGTAAGCTTGTTGATCCAAAGAGTTGGATTCAAGCCAAGCTGGACCTCTGGATGCCCTGAACTGTCCTGCAGTGCCGCTGTTCATTTAGGATCATATATTTTAAGAAGCTCCCCTCACACACCTGCACATATATTTTCTGCTAACTCTCAACCCTCAGTTTCCTCTTTTCTTTTAGTTTCTCTGAGGGTTGTCATTTGATTTCTTCTATATAAACTGTAGCTCTTCCTTATTCCTTTTAAGTAATAGAAACTACTTGCACTCTGAAAGATCTCATTGTGTTCTTATTGTGTTCATGAATACAATACGAACATGTGAGTAGCATGCAGCTTTGTTTACAGTGTCTCGCGATGGGCTGTACTTTAATGGTCTAGGGAACACCCAGGGAAGTTAATTGCTCTAGTGGTTGTTATTGTGATGGAGCAAATGGCAGATACATTGCCCTGGTGGTTTGAAGACCCCACACACACATGCACACCTCCCTCAGGCTGTGTTACTGCTAGAACCAGTTAAATTCAGACAAAGATGATACATAATGTCCCCATCATCAAACACTGGACTTTCTCCTTGAGAGACTGGGTCCTTGGTGAGTGTGCGTGTGTGTGTGTGTGTGTGTGTAGCTCAACGTGAGTCGTGACTTCTGGGTACACGTGTATATGTGCTGTTGATACATATGAGGAAGAGAGATAATTGTCTCTGCCTTTGATGCCTTATTGCTGCACTGAATGTTAAGCACAACTGCTTGAGCATCGTGAGAGCTAAGCGGAGGCAAAGCTGACTGGTAAAGCATTCCATGCTGTGTTGGTTGTCGTGAGGAGAAGACAATGACTTATGTAAATTATGTCAAAAAAGGTCATTCGATTTCAGCGGCACCACCAGCTGAGCTGAGGATGGCTCAGAGGGGGCCCCCCCCCCGCGGTTGCCAAGGACACCGCCGACCTCCACGGCGAACATTTGTAAGGGAAGACGCCAGAGGAGCCACCTCTGTGTTTCCGTGGGAGATTGAGTTGTCAGTAATCAGTCATTCTGACAGCCAAGCTGACCACATGATGACTCTTTTAGCAGAGGCTGTGTTCCTGTGAGGCAACAGGCTTCTTAGTACTGATTCACACACTGAGACACGTGAGTCAAAGGCCTCTGTGTATTCACAGGCAGTGGTCTTTATTGTCTCGACACAAGGGCTTTCATGTCCCTGTGCTGTGTTAATGTTTTATGGAAGCGGTTTCTAATGTTTCCATCCAGCTTGTTGAACTGATTCTGTGTGTGTGTGTGTGTGTGTGTGTGTGTGAGCTAGTGGCCAGGCTACACAGATGGTCTCGCTGCTGCCTCCACAGCTGCCCTTCGACCAGTCTGACAGCGGTGCAGATCCTGCTGAGCCTCCAGCAGGACTCGGCTGTTCTGGAAACTCTGCCTGCTCACATCAGCCAGCTGGGACGCAGGACACACACACACACACACATAGCATCCTTCTTGCACTTTGTCTCTCTCTGTGCTGTCTGCTCAAGTGAGCATGGCAGAGGAAATCCCCACAGACTGAGCAGCAACTAGCCTAGCGTAGGGGCAGGTACTCTGTTAGCAGCACTGAGTGCAGGGCCGACAGGCCTGGCCATTCCATCTTATTTATAGCCAGATACCAGGAGGAGCTCAGCCAGGAGAGACTCGTTCGATTGGGCTCCCACCTCTCTTTGACCTATCACAGCAGATTTATCAAGATTCATTTGCCTGTTGGCGCCCCCTTAGTAGCGATGATACATATTTTCCTTTTACCTCATCCTCCCTCCATGCCTTCCTTTATGTGAGACTTTGTCTATGCTAGTGTATATTGATTTATTGATGATGTGTATCATGTAGTTACAGCTATCTAAATTGCTGTCTGTATTTCCATGCTCTTATTAGTCTGTTTGAAAGGATCAGCTCTGGCAATGCCTTGCAGGGTATTATGTGGAGTCAAAGAAATTATGAAAAACATAATTCATGAGAGTGTGTGTGTGTGTGGCAAGCACAGATTAAATATATTGTTGCCGAACAGTTTAGGGTCCGTCACGCCTGCACAGGTGTTTTCACTTTGGCTAAGTAGACCTATGCTCAGGTTGAATATGGAGAATTGCCTGGGGTCACCGTGCACCCACCTGAACAGGAGAATATTACATTCATTTGGCACTTTTGTCTAAAGCGACTCGCAGTCACAATAAGTGCCATCAACCTCCATTAAACAAGAGCTAGATACCGTCAACCAACAGGATCATGGTCCAGGAGATGTCAATCAAGCATGGTCCATAAATGTCCGGAGAAGAGGTCTAATCAGGCAACATAAGTGAAAACACATAAGTGTTGTAGCCATTCTCAGTTGAATTCTATGGCATTCAGACAATTCTTCAGTTAAACATTGCAATATGAGTAAATTTAGGGCAGTAAGAGATTAGGGATGTCATTACTTTACTTAACCTAACTTTACTAATACATTTTCTTTATAGTGTCCAGTCTTAGTTTATAGTCCTATACAAGAGAAGGAGGGGTTGGGCGGCAAGAGGACACAAGCTTATCTAACAGTCCAAAACACATTGACCCATAAGACTCACTTAAAATTGATATGCAGCTTGGTGCGGGGACCACTTCTTTACTTATACATGAAGACTAAAATGGATGCTTGGGTGACTCTGTGTGGCTGTATAGTGTATGTACTGAGCAGGGAGGAACATGGGAGGGATGACTCACATCCCAGCTGCCCTCACACACACTCAAGACCTTACATATCATACAGATACAGAATTCATAACCGCTACAGTACACTCCCTTGTCGGACACAGGCCTAATGGATAAATTGAGTTTCCAGCTTGCCGGTCCGAAACATCCCTTCACCAGTGGAAGATATTGCTGTTGGTCTCTGGCTGTGTAAATTTAGCGTGCCACTGGAAGTTGTGACAAAGACTTTTACGAACCACAGTGCTGTATTTGAGAAGTCAGTTAGCTGTCCACTGAGACCCTCCCCTGGCTGTGTGCGTTTTCATGTGAGAGGTGAAGCGTGATGCTAATAGATACCCAGTTATAAATCAGTACAGTCAGATGCTGCTCTTTAATCTCATAAGACCATTAGCAGATAAAGTGGCCCCATAAGGAATAATGTAATTCTTTAAAAGCCCTCAGAGAGTAATGAGAGGGGTCTTGCACTCCGTGGCCATGAAGGATTAGAGATGTGTGTGAGTGTATACAGTATACAGTATGTGTTACTGCAGGTGTAATGTATAATGTGCTTTTAGTTGTCTGAGATATGGAGGTTATGTGTCTGTTTACATGGATGAGTGTTTGTGAGTGTAACAGAGGCTGTCCATAATCCTGCACGAGTATAGAGGTCAGGGTTTGTGTGCATGTGGTGGTGGTGTGTGTGTGTGGGAGGGGGTCCTTTTTGGCAGGCAGATCAGTGCAGTGGCTGCTACGTGCCAATGAGTATCTTTGCTGATGAGCCAGGCTTTTCCTCACACACACACACACACACACACACACACACACACACACACACACACACGCACGCACACACTTCTTAAATGTGAGGATTTGCTGCTTCTCTGTCATTTATGACAGCAAATTAAGAGTCTTTGAATTTTGGATTGTTGGTTGGACAAAAGAAGCAATTTGAAGACGTCACTTTGGGCTCTGGGAAATTGTGATGAGCACAGTTTTTTGACATTTTAAAGACTAAACGATTAATCGTGAAAATAATCGGCAGAATAATTGATAATGAAAATAATTGTTAGCTACAGCCCTACTATGAATGAATATCGTGACCCAGAAGACAAGGTCACGAGTCTCCTCCCACAAATGCTATTGGGTGTGTGTGTGTGTCTTATACCTTCACAGCAGCACTCGCAATATTGTCCCTGTGTGTGTAATATCCCATGTCCCGTCCAAGTACAACCTCTACAACATTTTTATCACTTGCATTTTGAGTTATGACTGGCTCGAGGCTCAGGATATTAAATGTGGAAGTGACTGAGTGAGTCTGCCTTCAGATTCGGTTTTCCAAAGAGGGGGTGAGTCAATTATAGTAATGCAGTATTTAGCATTTATTAGACCTTTTTAATCCTGGAAGGATCAAAGGAGGAGGTCGGTATTTGAGGAGGAAGATTTGTGTCTCCCATTAACGGTCTTTAAATAGCTCCTCTGGCAGAATGATTTCCTTTTGTTGCAACCAATAAGACATCATTTTTGCTTTGTCTTCTATTCAGTGGGCATGTATCTGTATGTATACATCCATTATGTGAACGTACACCTGAGCAGGATCATGTCTCAAAGCTACCTAGACCCTCTGGTTTCAAAAGCAGAGGTGGGTGTTGTTCTACATTTTGAGGTGGGATATTGGATAAGAATAGACCATGTTGATGGAATCATGTCAGAAAAAGACAACAGAGAGGTGTCTCATCATAGCTTTTTGTTACTATAATATTTTTAAAAGAAGAAGGAAAAAAGTTGTCAGCTTGTATCAGGAGAATCATAAAGGCTGTAATGACGATGATGGAGCCTCAGGAGAGCAAGCTGTCATTTAATTAAGTAAACGTGAAGCATGGGGAGCGGTGTGCGAGTGTGTGTGCATGTGAATGTTTGCTGCTCTCCTGGCTCGTTCATCTGTGTGTGTGTGTGTGTGTGTGTGTGTGTGTGTATTTGCTGACAGTATCAGCAGGGGATGTTCTGTTCTATAGGTCAGCTTTTCCATGATGGAGAACAAAGGAGCAAACTCCAGATCAGATTTCCCCTCCCTCTCGCCTAGAATAGAACAGAACAAAATAAAATTCTTCTTTCGATCACCCAGGTTGTTATCGACCTTAGGAGGGGTGGGGAGGTGGGGGCAGAAACACCAAACAAATGGATTTCCCCTCTTCTAATTCTCTTACCAAACGGCCCAGGTTAGAGCAATAATCTGGAACTGAGCCTTGTCATAGTCCATTAGCTTTACTCCGGCAGGATTGGCGCGTCTGTAGACTGAGAACTGTAAACACAGGCTTGGCCTTGGAAAAGTCAAAGGGGAAAGACCTGGACCCTGGATGGAAAAGTCTCCCAGTCTAAATGCAAGGCGTCGCCACACTGGTGACTGTGCAGGGATAATTTGTTTCCACTTGTTTGTAGCCTTGACAGCAAAACACTCTTGCACATAAAGAAGGGCAGACATAGAAGTGAGGCAGGAGGGTAGTATCTCTGGAATTTGTGCTGGCCTAATTTCTGTCGTGAAGTGAAGCCTGGTGAAGAGGACTGAGGCTCCAGTTGATGACAGACACGCTTGTTTTCCTCTGTGATAGGAACTGTCATTAGAATAATTTCCAGAGAATCCCAGAGAAAGCAGGCGGCAGATGACCGTACTTCCTCTCACTGGAAATGAGCTGGTAATTGTCTGTGTCCCAAATCAAGGGCTGGATCTTTTGATGGACGCAGCCCCTTAAGGTGTGTCCTTTGAAGGCCTGACTGAACCTGCTCCTTTGCTCTAATGCCCTCTTTCCACCAAATTAGCTGTGGTTCTTGAACCGGTTCCGTTCAGGATTTTGGGAACCTTGGTTCTATCCAGCAAACCAGCCCGCGTTTCCACCAGTTTTGAGCGGAACCATTGTAATCAAGGATGCATCATCAACGTATGCACAGCGGAAGTAAACAGTAGGAGCAAGATGGCAGATCGCATTGATTACCTACAGCCTTTGTTCTGTTGTTCCAGATAGACTATTAATAATAAGACGTAGAAGACCATTACCATAGATGCCTTTTCCATCCTCTCTTCCCAACCTGTAGAATATGACATGCCCACTGATGTCGTTACGGTTCGCACTTCAGGTCAAGGCTATTTTTTGGTTCCAGTTGGGAACCAACTTTTTGGGTTCCGAACCAATTTATTTGTATTAAGGGGTATAAGGGAACCTTTTCAAAACTTTTCAAAAATGTTTAATCTGGAAGTTACACTCAAAAGACGAAGTTTAGAAACCAGCTGTAAACTGGGTCAAGTTTCAAGATAACTGAGTTTATAGTTAATATATTATAGACAACTGGCAAAAATTGTACCAGGTTAATATGTAAAAATCTCTAAAACTTAAATTTGAATGTAATTTCTAGGCTGCTAACAGGAACAAAGTAAAAGGGGTGTTTATACCCATGTTTTTCAAATTTGGGCAATGGAAGGCTGATTTGGGAAAGGCATGTTGGCAGAAATACAGACTTTGGAGGACCCAGCCCAGGAATTGGGACAGACCAACAATGCTCTGTCTGAACCGTCACCACATCATGCAGAGGCTGGGCAGCTGGAGTCATAATGTGGAGTGTGATGTCGAGGAGGAATGAAGGATGACTACTGTGTTTTCTATCTATGATACTGTAGTCAAGTGATTGATTTGTCTCCTTGGGAACACTACCACAGCCTTTTTCATAATTCATGGTCATATTCCTTTACTGTGAATCAAGAGAAATACGTGAATTTGTGTATTAACAAATTTTTTTTTTTATCACAAATATCAACTTGGCTACTTTTTCAGAACTGTTTACAGAGAACCAACACATTCATCTAAATGGTATGCATTGCTTTCAAGCAAGAGACCCTTATACATACCACAAAAAACAAGCATAAGCCCCTTTTTTATGTTTTATGTGGCAGATTGAGGTTAACAGCAGGCTAACCATCCACCACAACCCCACCGTCTTTGCTGTAAACCTCTCCCCGTTGGAGATGGTGACAATGTATGGACACTTAAGGATTTCTGCTTTATATCACCATGGCAATACGCTTGATGGCTGAGTCAGGGTCTCCATAGAGACCCAGAGGTAGGTTAATATGAGGTCACCACGGTCACATTCACTTTGGTCAACTGGAAGCCAAAGAGGTCAGAGTCGAAGCGCAGCCGTGATGTGAATGATGGTGACAAGGAGTTAATCTGAACTCACGGTTACCATGGTGATAAAGAGGAAAGGGCCCTAATTGAAGAGGCTAAAGGGAGGGTCAGCATCACAGCTGGGCTCTCAGTTGTCCATCATGCAGCCTGCCTAGACTTGGTGACGGCCCAAGGTGAGATGGAGATGGATAGACAAAGACAGGGAGAGAGTGCACAGAGTGGATGGCGAGGAAGATGTGTGAGGGAGGGAGGATAAGTGGGAGGAGGAGCAGGGGATGTGTTCATCGATCACTCAGCGCTGTCTGCTGACATGGCAGCTATAGGACTACTTTTTGTTGGCAGAGACACTATATATCTACAGTAGGTGTTTTGGCACACGCCTCTGTGTCCACACATGCATGCATTCTGGCGCCTGCACTACAGCGTTAAGGTAAAGGCATGTCCTCTCTCTTCTTTCAGCCATGTAGGATGTGAGGTAGGCAGCAGTGCTTGCCAACAGGAAAGGAGGATTTCAACATGTCTTTGCTATTCTTTTTATAAAGTAGTTGTGACAGAATTTAAAACTTCCCTTCAGTCTACAAGAGGCAGAGCTGACGCTAGGCTATAGTGAAGGCTGACCTTTGCTGCGTGGAAAGGGCCTCATGTGGTTTTCCTCTGACATGATTCGTTTTGTGCTGTCCTTTGTTCACCCAGCACAGCCCCCCTTGTCCCTTGCTGCATGGCATGATATTTAGCGCTGAGATGATGCCCTGCTGGCAGCTGCATGCAGTGCAGGGAAATGGACCTGAAAAACAGATGAAGGAAATCATGCGTGAGAGCCAGCATGTAATTCACGTGTTTCTCATCTGAAAGCGGAAGAGCTGAGTAAAACAGATTCTGGCGTCAGGGAGACCATTTGCCAGAGTGATCCGGTACAGACAGACACTCCTGCTGCCGAGGCTAGAGGGATGTGCTCCACATCATCAGCTCTCGCAATCCTTTCCCCATCCTCATCCACATTAATGGTATGGTGTGAACATGGGACAAAGCCCGAAAGCTGTACAGATTTCAAATGGAATTTCCACCGTCATCTTGGACTACAGATTTTCTATTCCATTTACAGTAAGCTTTGCTATCATATCTTGACACACATTTGAGTCCCTGTGATTGTCTGGCGTAAACGCTGCTGAAAGCATGTGTTTTTAGCTTAATTTGATCAATTCCTCTCATTTCTACCATCTGTTCCCCTTGTCTCCTTGCCTCACATCTGTCCCTTGGGGGCTAGCCCATCTTAGATCTGCAACCAGTTTTGTCTCTATGGCAACGGTAGAGCAGGCATGGAGTTGGTAGGAAAGGGTGGAGGATGTTGCTAAATGGGATCTGGTGTTCTTTCAGGTGATTTGATGCAAGGTTGATGCAAGGGGAGTGATGGTAGTTAGTTGCCCGTGTAACCCAGTATAAGGGGTCAGTGTGGTTGGGCTGTGAAAGCCACCCTGTCAGTCTGTCAGTTGGTTTAAGCTCACCCTGACCCCTTCTCCCTTAAAACCTCGATTACCCGGCTAGCCGGCTACAATTAAAGCAGCTTTTGCCTCCATCCCACTTTTTGTGACAGCCTGAGGAAGTGTTGGATTGATCCGGCCAATCCGCTCAAGCATGCAGAGTATTTGTTGTTCTTTCTTCCTTGTTCACTTGTCTAAATATTATTTAGTTCCACCATTGAGCCGGATTTGTCAGCAGGGATTTTACCGGGCATGTTTTCACTCCCCATGCTGATGGCTGAGTTCTTCCAACACTCAGTGTTTCTACATTTTTTCCCCTGACTGTTTTTATGTAATTTGAGGATTGTGATCACTTGTACCCATCTGCTTCCCTGGTTGTTTCCAAGCAAGGTGCAATCCGTTGCCAGAGCAGGATGTCCTCTGACTTGATTCATGCGTCAACAGACAGCTGTCTGTTCACACCTTTGGCAGTCAGAGGATGAAACTGCTGGTAACACAGACATGACGTGACGTCATCATTGCTGGTGCATCCCGCTGTTAGCTCGCTGCTAGGATTGCTAAACAAACCTTGAAGGTTATCTGATACCAGCATCTCCAAGGTCATTCCAGGGGGGTTGGCGCTGACTCAGGAAGTGATTGTAGCCACTCCTCCAATTGGCTAGTCCTCTGCCCAATTGCGTTTGCCCTACTTACTACTTGTTTGTTTGTTTGTTAGCATTATCTGCATCTGTTCTGATAAATTCCATCTTTCTGTATCACGGCTGTTTGTGCTGCGGTGAAAGCAGGTTTGGCTTTGTCTTCCAGTTGTAAACTTTGACCTAGAAGAGGCAGCAGCTCCATCTGCTGTTATGTGCAACATGAGCCACTCTTCTGGGCACAGCCAGGTTATTCAATACCACTTCCTGTCCTCACCTTGTGCAAACAGGCACAAGGTACCATTTCAAGGAAAGTGGGGGAGGGCGACATTTTTGTCTCAGTGTTGTTCAGTAATTATGTGCAGGGGCAAACGGCTGGCTTCAAGGGGAAAACAAATGAGGTGGGCTTTAGAGCTGCTTGTTAAACCTGGCCTGATCCATCTTTGTGTGTGTGCATGTTTGCACACCATCTGTGTGGACTGGAAGTGTGACCTTTTTCTGAGAACTGATAGAGAAAACGCCCTCTATCCCCTTTCTGGTCTGATCTTGTATCATTTTATACATATCCCAGTATGCTAATGTGGAATCAAGAAGATGAGGTACCCTAGAAAGAGAGAGCTACTGTCAGGGCTGGACTTGACTCCTCCTTTTTCAACCCCATACCAATCGATCGCTATCAGATGGGTAGGTTGTGTTGCCATGAACTACACCTAGTACTGAAAGGATACAGAACATTAATTGGTTCAGTCGTTCAAGTCATTTATCAGGCAGAACTGCCAAGCATTCACAGTTTTATATCATTGTGAAGTGAATAACTTTAGGTTTTGGTCTGGTGGTCGGACAAAACAAGGTCTTTGAATGTGTCACCCTGGACTTAGAGAAATTGTGATGGGCATTTTTCACTAGCCCATATTCTGACATTTTAAAGTTTAAAGCCCAAACGTTTTCTGTCATGCACAGAAATAAACAAAAGATTCAGGTTAGCAAGATAGTCTTGTTGGCATCAGAGCACTTTTGTTTGTTTATGTCACCACATGAATCATATTAATGCTTCAACTGAAGGTCTGCTCAACATTCTTCTCCCTGGTCATCCATGCCCCCATAATGCTCTCATAATGTACAATTATCCTTTCCTATCTGCTGATGCTTCTTATCAGTAAGTGTAATGTTTTCTCTTTTTCTTCCACAGAGTGGTTTACAGTGACGAGACAGGAAGATGGATGAGCTGCAGGATGTACAGCTGACTGAGATCAAGCCGCTGCTGACCAATAAGGTGAGTAGTGGGGATGACAGGATAGTGACAAGCTGCTAAGGCAACAGGCACACAACTGTGCACCTGAACCAATATGTAGAACCACACATACAAACTAAACAGACATGTGGTGCACATTTAAAGTGAATGAGCACCCTGTATGGTACCCCCCCAGGCAGATACATACGCTAATACACTAGGAATGCACACTCTGCAGTCCCGTTCATCAAAGTGAATTATTCATATCTGCTCGACTGTCAATAGGGAGAAGAAAAGGAGGGTGAGAGCAAGTCAATAGAAAAAAAAGGTTGTAGACAGAATGAAGCAAGAGAGAAGAAGAGAAGCATAAGAAGCCCAGAGAGTCAGAAAAGACAGTCAAGCAAGAACGAAGAGAGATCAAAGGAGAAGCTGGAAAAAAACTCATCTTTATTTCTTAAGAGCTTGAAAGATTTTAGCAAGTGAATGACGGCAAAAACAGAAGGAAGTATGGTGGAGAATGGCAGATCAAAGCTCTTCCCATCCTCTTCTGGCCTCCTCTTCCCTGCTCCATCTCAACAGCTGATTAGAAAGAGGGTGTGTCTGTGGATACACAAGAGTGTTTTGTTCTCCCCCCAGGCAACTGTCGCAGACATCAGGAGGGTGTAGTGACTCAGAGGAGAAGTGAGTAGTATCTAAGTATCAGGTCTGAGGGGGTTGCGTCACCTGAGTGGTGGGTTGAAGAATGAGCAGGCGCACATTTCTCCTAGATGTCCTGTGTGAGGTGACAAGGTGGGGGAATATACATCATAAAAATCATCTGATTGAAGGATACTGGCACTGACCTCTCACTCCACCTAGTGGCCAGCTCATTAAAAAGACAAACCAGGAGGCTTGAAAGCAGACGGAGATAAACAGTGATGATAGACAATTCTCACTTTCTCTCTGATTCTGTGTAGAAGTGATGAAAACAGGTTCTGATTTCCATACAGATATTACATTAATGAATGATTGAATTAGTGATGATGCAGCCAGGTACGAGGAAGAACTGAGTACTGTCTGCAGCAACAAAGTAACCATAAGGACAGTAAAGAAACGCACAACGGGTTTAATGGCATTCGGAAAAGGTTGCAAATGTATGTGGTTATAGTAAGTGAGTATAGTATAGGAAAAACAAACAGAAAAAGGATAACCAACTTGTCTAGTGCAACGGTTGGCATAACAACAAATAAAACGCATAAGCTGCATTGCATCTTGGGCCATTCGGATTGCTTGGAAGAGGCTAGTAAATTTATTAAAACTGACATCACTCCCTTCAACATGTTGAGGCAGCTGACCTTGATGGAGGTGCTTTGCAAATAGACCTTAAACTTGTTTTTGTAATAAACCTGGAGGTATTTTCTTCATGTTGCATTTCACTTAAAACCAAAACAGGCACTTTTGGTTCCTTCCTGTACTTTCATCACGTCCCTACAATACTCCAGCACCCGAGAACTGCATTATAGCAGTGGAATGGTGTAGACTTTGCCTCGAAACATGTTTTTACCATGATTTCTGCTGCAAAGCTATTTCAGCAAAAGAAGAAAGGGAGAGCGTCATAGCCACCATCTGCCTCTACAGCCAAGTATACCGTACTGGTCTGGCCTGCAACTGAATCCCACAAGAATCTTCTCTGTTGTTGCTGCTCTCTCTCGCTTCACTGCCCATCTATTCTGCAGCTTCCTGCTGTATGAATAAAGACAAAACACCAACTGAGACAATACTCTGTAAAAAAAAAAAAAAACATGCTGCACAATTACTTCTGTTATGTGTAAAGAATATTAAACTCATTTGACATACTATGGTGCCTGTATCTAAACATTAATGATGATGCATAGAAGAACACAATTTGTGTCCTAAAAGCATGAGGGTTTGGAGTCATAACTGGCTGTGATCAGAAAATTGCAACAATTATGTATCCCAACGTCACAAATCACATTGGACCAATAGATCCATGGAGTGCTCGCCCCAGTATGTCACGCCCAATTAGGGCTGAACAATTAATTGAATATTATCCAAACTGCAATATCCAAATCACAGGAGCTGCAATTTCTTTAAAGGTAAAATGTGGCGCAACATACCATAATAAATGAATCATTGTGGTGCTACAGAGATCATATTCTCCAGACGTAAGGGAGAATAAAAATCATCATTTTTATTTTTATTTTTTTCAGTGAAAATGAAATGTTACCATTCCCACATCAAAATATGTTCAGTGTATCAATGTGATTATTTATTTTTATTTTTTTTATTTTTTTTGCAGCTCTACACCCAATCACATTATTCAGAAATTGCTGCAGATACTAGTGACATTACACCAGGCTCAGTTTAAATCTGTAATGTGCTTAGTTTTCTGAATCTGGGCACAGTTCTCTATCTGGACCCCACTGCCAAAATGTGCTGAAATCAAGCTATTCAGACATGATTATTGTTTGTAGCATTATGACCACATTTTATAAAATCTAATTCTGACAAAATATATTACTAACCAAAAGTTATTAAGAGCTTGTGGGACGCCACCACATTTGTTCACACATGTCTACTTGGAGCATTTTGTATATTGATTAAACCCAAAACATCATGCAACACCATCCATCTACAATGAATGAACTTCCATCAGAGTGTTATACAAGAACAATATTATTGGCTTTACATACAGAAATATGGCATCTATGATCCTATGGTGTATTTTAACTCTCCTTTTTTTTTTTTTTTGCAGAATGCACGTAACTTTCAAGATTTCGACTGCCAGGTGAGTGTTGCTCTCTGCTCCTACTCACAGCACTGCTGCATTGCCATAGTTAGAGGAGATGTTGTAACGTTAGTGAAAGGGGGTTGTGGGCATTTGGACATGGCCCCCTTTTCACAACCCTACTGCTGAACCCATTTGTTTGCTTGCCCTACATCTGAACATTGTTCCTCACAGGCAACATACAATTTTACCGCACACCACATGTTGGTGAAATTTAGGATTTTTTGTGGATAAATCATTGAGGGTCATCCACCACACTGGCCATGAACTTTTCAGGGTGACAGCGTTTAAATGTTTTTGTCATACACAGTTTTTGCCCGGCTTGTTCTTCAAGTTTTATCACATGTCACCCCACTCTGTCACTTGTCAAAGGCAGAATACCATTTAATAAAGGGGGGGGGGGGAGACAATTGGAAGTGGACTTTTTTTGAATCATACAGTTTTTGTACATGCTGGCCAAGTTGGGTGTAGGTTTCCAATGAATGAAGTGTTCCGATTCCCCTAGTCCTAATCCACATCAAAAAATCCACAGGACCACTCAGTAAAGTTTAACTCTTTACTCAGACACTAGAAAAAATTGGCACAGAAAAAAACCACAATTCTCCATTTCCAAACGTATCAAATTATCAAGCGAGAATCTCTTGTGAGAAAGGTAAAAAAACTGTGCCGCTCCACTCTCTGCTTGCCAAGATTACCACCATCTCTTTTCTCGTGAGAGTATTTTTTTTAAAAAGGCAATTACAGGTGCGCAGTTACTAGGAAGAAACAATCAGTTACCTATTCCCAAATATTACAAATGTAGTATAAATGAGATATTGTATTTTAAATTATTATTATAATTAGCAATTCACATATTACTGTAAATATGAACTGTAAATCCATCAACCTGTAAATGTTCTTTCCAATTCCTTCTAAATCAGTGAACCATGTAAATTCATCTTGTTTTACATATGAACTTAAATTATTGCATGCTAATGAGTCAAACATTAAAAAAAACTTAGACTTTAGACTCCTACATTGGGTATACGATATAGCACCACCTTTTTTTTCACAGGACTTTGAGACTATTAGCCTGGGTCTCATGTGGCACCTGGTGGCATGTTTTTTTATTAAGGTGTGTATTTCATGCTACAAAATGAGGACAATAAGTATTAGTGATATGTGTAGGGATGCTTCTTTTGTTTCTGTTTGTGTGTTGGGTGTAGGTGATCTTTACTGTAGGTGATCTTTTCTTAGTAAATGTCAGGAAGAGACATACAAGGGCAGTGATTTCAGACATCTTTTAATAGTTGTCTCAGCTGTGTTTGTGTGATAGTTTCTGTGTTTCGGAAACTGTGACGTTCATTTCAACCACAATCAGGTATTTTTATGTGATAATGTAAGCATAATTATTATTCAAGAGAAAAGGTGTATTGGCCTTGAGCGGGCAGTGTTCCAGATCCCTTTCTTTGCGTGGGGAATGGAACTGCCGGACCCCCACCGATGTGCTATGCAATTAGCTTTTTCTAGAAAGGAGTCTCTTGCATGAGGAGTGACTTCCCACAGGCAAGCGTCTCGGCTGCGAAGGGTTAAATCTTTCATCCCTCTCCCACTTTCTGCAGTCACGGCTGCTTCCAGCATCCCGACAGTGCTAAATATAGCTGCTGCAGGCCGGGGAGGAGAGAGTAAAGCACGTTAGCTGGAGCAGGCATGCTACATGCTCCCCAGCATTCATTCCTGTCTGCATTGTCACTAATACATTAACATTCATACAATGCTGCACTCACTCACTCAGCTGCTCATGTTTTCTGTGTGATATTTCTTCCCACTCATCCTCTTGTGATTCAGTCCAGGTCCTGCAGTTGTACTTGTACCAGGATTTGTCTCAGTGGTATTGAGGCAGACTTAAGTGTATTTGACCTTATTTCCATGGCAGCCATTTTGACCTCACAGTCACATTCAGGAAGGAATGACTAGATGCACATAGGACAAGGAATTATTAAGATAAATTCTTAAACTGATGATTCATTGAATGCTATTTGGCAGTTTTCCATATAAATAATGTCACTTCAACCCCAAACTGAGAACATGTTAGCTATAATAGCAGTAGGCCTTTTTAATGGAAGACATTTTGACATGTCACAGCAGGAAAAGCACAGGTTCCAAATTCCATTTGGCTGCTTTAGTTTCAGGGTCCTGAACTTGTGCCTGCTGCCTCACTGTCACGACTTACTAGGACACTTGAATACAACAGAGCCATTTATTAAAGAGGTGCTGCTCACTTAAATAAGTTTTTTGAGCTGTAAATGATACGACTGTACTGTGATGAAACACACCAGTGCTGGTGTTAATACTGACATTTCTTACCAAATGTATAAAAATCAGCATTTCAGAGGTTGAAAATGGCTCAACACGCCATCTACTGTTTTAAATCAGCCCTGAACCTGCGAGGCCAATGCTGACATAGAGTCGACCGGTTGGGACCTGTCTACGTCATGAAATTTATATAAAAAAAGACTCAGTCAGTGTCAGTCAAGTCTGACAGGCCACGCCTCCTACAGTTGTTGTTCCCTCACTCGTTAGAGAGGGTTCTAGCTGAATCTGAGGGTGTAGTTACACTTTAATGGTATTAGTAACACCTGTACTTTTCCTACTATGCCAAGTGAAAATGTCTGCTGTGAAAAGGGCTTGTTGTCAAATTAGCTAGCAATCTTGTGAATAACTAGACGATGTGCATGAATTTATAGAACAACGAACTTTTGGGTTCATAGAAATGAAAATGTATTTTTTCTGTTTAACAAGCCATATGGACAGACTCTGAGAAAAGGAGAGAAGTTAAGTAGCGATTTAGCAAATAGCCCAGTATCTAGGCTAAATTGTGGCAAGCTATATTTTATCAGAAATATTGGCTATGTTAAAATGTGAATTAGTGTTCTTACAGATTTTTCAACTTTGTTCTGAATTCTCAGTGGGAAATACATGAAATGGTAGATATTTATTACTATTTTAGTCTTATGCGTTTATGTGTGAAAGTGTAGGACAAGACTCTGCTTGTTGGTTTGAGATGACGTGATATAAGCTCAAATGTGATGTCAAAATTCTAAATGTCTATTGTTGAAAATAAGGTGCTTAATTTCATTGTGCCTGACTCACCACTGTAGTAGTACAAGAACAACCAGAGCCCCACAGTACAAGGCATTAGCAGCAGCAGCCCTCTCATGAATACAGTCTGCGTGCGGGGGAGGAGTCCTCACCGCTGCACCATCACTCTTCTTGAGCAGCCAGTGTGACATTCCAGCTGCTGGAGTACAAATCCAGCTGCTTTCCTCTTTACTCCCCTTCCACTAAAGGTCCTACCACAGGCGGCCCACAGGTACTGCAACAGTCATATCAAAACCCTGTGCGCACCTGCATGAGGAGGGCTGCGCTGACTTTGGTGGTGAGGTTGGCTCAGAGAGGAGAACCAAGAGGGTGTGGTGCTGCAGTCCTGTGCCCCTTAAGATGTACGGCCTATGCCACTAATAAGGAGAGGAAGGTGTGAGTCAGCCTCCTCCACCCATGGGAGTTGAGAACACGGGATATGGAAATGGCTGACTGTACCCTTTTAAAAATAGAACATCTTAGGGCTGATGGTGTTTGCTGTGGAGAGCAAAAGGTTGAGCTGGTATCAACGGAAACTGAATGCATGTGATGTTTTAGTTTAATGTTTTGTGAGCTTATATTTGCCATTATTAGATTATTATTATTTTTATTCCATATAGTCTATTCATCATCATGTATGTTTCATATTTTATGGTTATGTCCAGTTATGATACCATTTCTCTTCTTGACCTTGTACCATTGCAACACAAAGACTAGAAGAAGCTGTCTCCTTTTTTTGTTTTTTGTTTTTTTTTTCAGACAAATAGCCGCCAAGTCATGTCTCTGGCTTTTTAAATCCTCACTGTCTCATTAAGCTCAGCAGAGGGCGCCATCAGCCTGCTCATCGTGTGGCTGGAGGGCTATGTTTTGTGTGATGTGTTTTTAGTCAGCTGTGCTTTTCTTGTTGTTGATTGTCTGTTCTGAATGTCCTTAAGGTAGGCAGAAAGGCAGTGTATTGCACAGATGTTGCTCAGTCACCATTTTAGAAGAGGATAAAATTAACCATATCATGTCGTGGACAGCTTAATACAACACTTTTTTTCCTGAGCTTGGGCATTTGTATACTACAAATGGACATGCGGGAAATCAAACCTTAGATTCTGGCAATGTTGATGCAAAGCTCTACATTGAACTGGGCTATGCGGACCAGAGCGTCACTGTGTGCCTGCATGACTGTGCTCAGACTGCAGAGTCCTGCTGAGACCCGCAGTGACTCCAAGAGGCACCTGCTCTGTTGAGGAAAGGGTATGTACATGTGTTTGGTCACACACGTCATCTCCATGAGTTGATGTGACCGATCACATGTACACCATAATCTGGCATAAGTGATGGAACATCACAGTGTACTTACAATTAGTCATCTTCTTTATGACCGAAGATGGCACTAAACAGACTGCAATGACATTTTTTGAACTGTGAAAAAAAGATCTCTATGGAAATAAAATGTCTACTCTCTTGTGGCATCATATTGTATGGATCCTATGCATATTTTTAATTTCTGTATTAGTTTGATTTGTCTTGTCTGTATATCAAGGGTTTATTTCTCAAAATGCACATGCACTACATGTGTGTCAGTGGCACCCTCTGTGGGTTAGGACAGGAAACATTTAGAGGAGAAACAGCAGTTTACAACCAAACATGCTGCCACATTGACTAACCAATGAGGCGCCCCTTGTCTCTGTGATCCCACCCACTTCTGTGCCTTTTGCGTGTGTGCCATTGGCTGCACAGAGCAGCCTGGCGTGACGCCCTGCACTGCTAGCAGTTGGCCAGATGACAGAAGAGAGTAAAAAAGGAGAGATCGATAAACTATGCGGATCAAATGACTGAGAGGCAGGTTTAGAGGAAATGGATCCTTCTCATGTAGAGTTGTGAATGTTAATTTTCTGCTAAGCCTGGAACATAATGAGGGTTATCTTTTGAATATCATACTGTTGCTGTGCAAGATTTACACGATAAAGTGGTGTTGCAGTATGAATCGATATTTGCAGCAAAGCTATTGTTGGGTGTGTGTCAGACTGCAGCATTTTACGCTAGTCCTGCTGAGGGACTCGCTCTTGCAGTCGGAAGTCATTAATCAGGGTCTGATTATGGACATTCATGTTCAGATTTTTCCTATTTGGACGCTGAGGTCATTCACATTCCTCTCCCTCAGCAAGGTGAAGCTAAAGTGAATCTGGAGACAAGCATTTGTCAATCTCAGTGATGAGCAGCCATTTTGCTGATGCAGAACAGAGCCCAGGGTGAGCTGTCAAAGTCAGCCTCCTCTCCTCTCCTGCTCTCTCTTTATCACTTTATCAGTACCACGCTCTGACGTCAGCAGCCTGCCCATTTTCCAGGACTGCCTCTGCATTCTTTGCACCCCATCACCCCTCTTCCTCCCCCTCCCCTTTCCTTTTCTCCATTCCCCTCCAAGCCCCACCCTCTCCCTCTACCCACCTGACCCTCTGCAGTCCAATTAGACGCACCCGTGGCTGGATGTATGGACGCGCTGTGACTACCAAGCACAAACTGCAGTCTCACTCTCCTCCCTCTCTGTCTCTTTTCCTGCACTCTTTCCCACCTCTCGTCTCTGTCTCTCTCTTGTTCTCTCCGCATCTTATCCACCCCCCCTTCTGCTTTCATTCAGATTATTTACCCATCTCCTCCTCACTCCCTCTGCTGTGTCTCTCTCTCCTCCCTCTCTTCCTTGTCGCTGCTGCTTTAGCCGCCTCACCCTACATCCCTCCCTTCCTACCAGTGCTCCCTCCTTCCCTCCACCTCCTCCTCGTCCTCCTCCTCTTGGAGATCTTCAAAGCTGACCAGCAAACACTCGCACATAGCATAACACACTCCTCTCCTGCGTGGGAAAAAAACATGTCAGCTATTCTGGACCTGGACCAGATTGCATGCTCTGGGAATGGAGTGGTGAGTGACAAACGCGTCTTGCCTGCCTTGACACACCTGGCTGAGTCCTTGCAGCAGAGGGTTCTGGTTCAGACTGGGGGAAGGGGGGTTGTGGTGAGCTTTCCCCAAAGACAGGGTGACAGCAGCTGGCTCTAGGAAGGGAAAAGCTGGTGGGGGTCTTTCCTGGCTCGCTTGTCACCATCCTTCAGCAGACGGCTGAGACTTTGGGCTTTTTCTCTCCGGGCAGCTGCTAGTGTGGGGTGAACACTTGCTCTGTGTGTGTGTGTGTGTGTGTGTGTGTGTGTGTGTGTGTGTGTGTGTGTGTGTGTGTGTGTGTGTGCGCGCGCTCCTACAGGTCACACAGTGCCCATGTGTGCTCAGCCTAAACATGCTCAGGGTGCAGTGGTGCATTTTAATGTTATGATATGAAAGATGCATGTGTGAACGGTCTCTGAATCTGCCAGTGCCACCACCGGAGGGTGTGTACGTGCCAGAATGTGGGTGTCCATTAGTAGGGGGGGTGGTTGTTGGTATTTGTGTGTTTCAAGGTGCATGCTTCTGTATATCTCTAATTTTTGTGTTTATCCATAACTGCTGGGATGTTTCGGATGCGTGTTTTGCCCAGTGAACGGTGAGCGGCAGGCGGATGCTGCATAGTGCCAGACAGCATTGTGTTACTTATTGTGTTATCACTGAAAACAGACAGGGAGGTCACTCACTCCCACACACCGTGTAGCAACAACACACCAAAACCACTGTAGCGACTCCTTCCCTCCCCTGCAGAGACCTTGAGATTGTAGTTTCAGTGTAGTTGTATGTGTGCTGCAGGTGGGGTGGGGGTGGGGGGCTGCGTTTGTGTCAAAAGAGCGCAGGGGTGGCATGTACCTGGGATGATCCCACAGGAGAGCATGTGTAGGAGAAGTGGATGTGTGTGTATGTCTGTATGCTTATGTTCTTGTGTGTGTGTACACTAAAGTCACATGCAGGCGGCTGGTGTTTCTGCCCTGTAATGCTGCTCTCCGAGATGATTGATGCCACTCCTGGCAGGGCAGGGGAAAACAGGGAGCAGGGCTTGATAAGGGAGGGATTGCAGGAAGAGGAACAGCATGACATACTGCTCTCCTTGTTCTTTTTTTGTCTTTTTTTTTTTTTTCACCTCACCCTCCTCCTTTCTGGGACCACAAGCCAAGTGCTTACCTCCCTGTTTGCCCCCAGGCCACCTCCTGCAGCCCCGCTCCTCAAAACACAAACCCCTACTCAGTATGCCTGTCTCACCTACAGCCCCCCAAACATCATCATACACTTCCAACTACTAGCCACCATGAATGTATTATAGAGGAAAAAGGGCTGTCCAGGCTAGCAGCCCCACCCCATGTCTGTTTTGTTGAGATGCTACTGTGTGTACATACATATCCATACGTGTGTGTGTGTGTGTGTGTGTGAGAGAAAGGAAATGATGAGAGGCAGAGCACCCAGATCAATACAGCTTTTAGACCACACCGAGAGCTAAATAGATAGATATAAGGTTCACTTCCTTTCCACAGCCCTCTCCTCCATGATTCACCACCCTTGTTTGTGCCAGGACGTGTTTGGAAGGGCATGATACATTTAAGCACTGCACCCCTTCTGTTTTAAGGCACACCCTTCTGTTAGTCATACAGGACGCCCCCTGTCTTGTCTCTCTTTCTTCCTGTCTCTGTCCCTGCTCGCTTTCACGCTCTATTTCCTCCCACCCACTTCCAGACTCTCTCTTGCTCTGTCTATCTCATCATTCATTCCCTATGTTCCATCGCCACTTTCATTCCCTAACACACATTTCCTGCTTTTTCTGGCGCATGTACAGTCCACGCACATGATAGAAGGCAGGCATTTGAACTGTTTTTGCCTTGTTTCATAGAGCAAAGCCTCTCTTTCTACACTGAGTGTCCTTGACTCTGTCCTTGCCTAAAAAAACGACATTCAAACAGCCATGGAGAGTTTCCTCTCCATCTTTAACAGGTTGTTCTGCCCCACCCCCACCTCACCCCACCCCCTACCAGGCCGAGGTTGCAGAATCATTTCATTTTCTATGAAAAGGCCTCTGATGAGCGCAAGGCTTTCTGTCAGCGGGAGAGTTTCTTCAGGGTTTATTCTATCTCATGAAGGACGGTCATATTCCCTATCGGTCGATTGTAGCACGCAGTCAGTGAGGGTTGCTTTGTGCTGTTTTTCTGTGAGTAGTTTTCATGTTTTGTGCGACAGGCTAATCTCTAGTCTGTGCCAACACCCACACAAGTGAAGATATCTCATTCCGGTGCTGACAGGATGAGTAGTTTCCCTCTTGCGTTTCTGTGTACATTACAGATTGCAGATCGCAAATAACTGCAGCCTCGTCCTTGAGAATTAACCTTGTCCTCTGACGAGATTGTGACACGTATCCATCAGCCAAATGCCTGCAGTGGGAACTGAGGAGGGGAAATGGGCTGGTGCACAGTCAGAGTCACGCTCCCTCTGTGTCTGTCAGCCATAACTTGTGTCTCTGGTCCGCCTCAAGCTTGCTCTCTTTATTATTGATGACCAGTGGGCCTTGAGACCAGGCGAGCGCTGTGTGTGCAGTACACACACACACACACACACACACACACACACACACACACACTTGTATGCAGCACAAAGTCATGCTGACCTTGGGAAGTGTTTGTGTGTGTGTGTGTGTGTGTGTGTGTGTGTGTGTGATGCAAAATGATGCTGTAATTCGGAGAGAAGTCACTTCCTGTATATTTTCTCACTTTCCATTATGTCACTTCCTGCACTCTTTGTGAATCTCATAAACACTCATGAGAGCCTCTGATAGTTTTTGTGGTGTCATCTTTTCACTAATTCCCCCCATTTATCTTAATCTCACTACAGTGTCTTCCAGTCAAAATAAGTGTCAGCTGAAGTTACCCTCAAGCCATTTAATATGTTTTTTGTAGAAGCAATGGGAAGTGGTAACGTCGGGCTTCCTCATGCTTGATAGAGAAAGATATTCGATAGAAAGTGAGCCTGAACCTCTTTGAATTTAAATGGGTCTTTCTGCAAAGGCATTCATTTGTGCAGAGTCATACTTGTGAAAGCGCTGTGAGGAAAAAGAGAATTTTTCCAGATGCAAAAACAGACCATTCAGTGCTTTGTCCAAGGGTACGGGGTGTGTGTGTGACAAGAAGAGGTGCGTGCTTTGTGTCCACAATCTGAGATAGAATCTGAGGTCATTGGGTGTTTACTTTATTTTCAATATGTGTCTCCTATATCAGATTTTTGTGTATAAAATCACTTCTGTATTGATGTAGATTGGATATTTTTCACTCCACCTTTTCTTACATGTGCCTACTTAATCAGGCAGTATGGCATAAATTGCTCAATTTAGCTGAAATAGTTGCACGTTCATGCCTGTTGTAGGAATCACTCCTGCGGTGTGCTTGGCCGAAATAATGTTCATGTAAAGAGAAAAGGCCCACACAGTATAATTAATATCCCACTGCTTTAAGCATAAACCCTATGAATAAAACAATACAGAAATGAGTTCATATTACTAATATATATTGTCTGTCTAGCCACAGCCTGATGTACTGTGCCACAGAACTCCATTGATGTCCAAAAATGATTAAAAACACTTGAAACAGCCATACCATTGCACTGCATTTTCTACCTCTATGATCTATGTGTTACACAGACGTTACTGAGCTTGCTCGGGGATCTAGTTCCCTGTTTATGCCTCTTTGCTAGTTTGACGAGCCGAAAGACATAAACTGCATCGTCCAAGTTTGTCGTAATGAATGAATATTTCACCCAAATGCATCAGTGTGGCTCCTTTTTAATGTGTTTTTAATAGTTTTTGGATGATGCTAGAGTTCTGGGCTTTATTTATAAATGTACACCAGAATTATCCTTTTAAATGTGACAATGTTAGCCATGCCACAGACAGACAAACACACGTGTCACATGTAAAGTAGTGGAATATTAGTTCTTATGTGCAAGCCCTTTCTCTCTACATACGCCATGTATTGTTCCATCAGCCTCTTCTCTTTTTTGTGGCTGCAGGAGCATGACATTGAGACTCCCCATGGCGTTCTCCATGTGACAATGAGAGGCGTTCCCAAGGGCAACAGACCCGTCATCCTCACCTATCACGACATCGGCCTCAACCGTGAGTCAGCCAAAAATACACTCATCAATACACGGCGTCCTGGCTGTGATGTGACTGTTTTGTTTTAGCGCAGAGGCGCTGCATTTTAACTCCCTGAAATCTCACAATATTAGTGTTTCCTCTGTTTGCACCTTTCTAGACAAGTCATGCTTCAACACCCTGTTCAACTACGAGGACATGCAGGAGATCACGCAGCACTTTGCCGTGGTTCACGTGGACGCACCCGGCCAGCAGGAGGGTGCACCTCCCTTCCCCAGTGGGTGGGTGTCAGGCTGGTTTTTACAGGCACTGATAAATGGAGACACACTTCTTTCAGTGCTGATGGAGGAGCTGCAAGCAATTCATTTAATTAGAATGTAAAGTGAGCTGTAGTTCATTTGGTAATGGAAGCACATTCATTGTCCAACCTATTAGTCAAAAAGTGTTTGAGTATTTAAATTTATGATAATTCAGTTTATCTGATTCATTCAAACATAAGCAAACAACCCTGTACTTACTACTCGCATGGACTCACATGCACGTTTCCCCTGTGTCCAGTTATCGCTACCCGACTATGGATGAGCTGGCTGAAATGCTGCCCTCTGTGATGACTCAGCTTAAGTGAGTGGCCCCTCTGCCGGTAACTGATCAATGATAATGTGCATAAAATGACTATTCATCTCCAGTCCCACAGTAACCACTGGTTTCTCTGCAGGGTCAACAGCGTGATCGGCATCGGCGTGGGAGCAGGAGCGTACATCCTCACCCGCTTTGCAGTGAGTCCCCATCAGGACCAGAGCGTCTACACTTTCAACGGCTTTATTTTTCTAACCTTATTCCCCCTCTCACAGTCTTCTTTTGTCCTCCTCTCTGTCTCGCCTGTAATAATTGAAGGTTTTCTGGCCGCACAGCTTGTTACACTGAACATTAAACCCTCCCATCAAGCCCACACAAGGCATTAGGTTTCTCCACAGTCGGCTGCATACGCTGCCATTCCCCAGATGATGAATCACCTTGGTGATTCTCTCCTTGCCAGTTGCTTTCATCTTGTTTCTACACTCCACTCAGTGGAGCTAAAATAAGCATGATCTGTATACAGCAGAGCAGAAAGAGCTAGAAGTGACAGAGAGGAGCAAGGGAGCCCTTAAAGATGAATAATGAAAAGCGAGGATGGCGGTCACGGGTAAAAAGGGAAGGTGTTGGGATTAGGAGTCATACGGCCAGGCTCACTGTATGTTCTTGTTTAGAAGGAAATTGATTCTGAATACATTTGCTTTAACCGGCTTGG
The DNA here is from genome assembly GCA_002120245.1 of Maccullochella peelii. Lineage (NCBI taxonomy): Eukaryota > Metazoa > Chordata > Actinopteri > Centrarchiformes > Percichthyidae > Maccullochella > Maccullochella peelii. Next base: position 216,344 of record LKNJ01000218.1, on the reverse strand, counting down.
AATAAAATGTGTTTACCCCTGATAGATTTATAGCAGCTGTTGCTGCATTGCATTTGCATCATGTTGAAAGCAGCATCTGCAGTGTTCCGTCGGCATCGGGGAGATGGATCTTAGATTTCCCCAGACATCCTCTTCCTGTGTTCAGGCAATTCCAAAACCACACCCCTTAAATTAGAAGCCCAGGATTCCATCTTCATGGTTTCATGTCTTCATTTAAACGAACAGACATGTTTCGCTTTTTATCATGTTAGAGAACACTGCAGTGGCTCCATCCTGTATCTGCACTGTTGAGGGAATACACAAGATCTCTGGGCAAAAAATGACAAACTATTCATTGTGAAGATGTAGCCATGTTAGTTAGTTCACTGGATCAATGGATGCTGTCAAGGCTAAACCACACTGTAGGTTTCTGGGATGGAAATTAGGTGGATTTTAGACACAAAATAATGATTTACTATTGAGTGGCTGGTGAATTTGAAGCTTTACCGGTCAGTGGCTGGTAGATGTTCACATTTGAAAAAATTAATTTCCCACCATGGGTTTGCACAAGAGTGAAAACTGAGAACTGTAAGCACACCACAGCACACATATAGCAAGATAACACCCATGTAGGACTATCTTATTGGTCAAAAGTCGTACTTTTATGTTGACACTGACATGCGTCCTTCCCTTCCCAGCTGAACAACCCCACCCTGGCGGAGGGCCTGGTTCTGATCAATGTCGACCCGTGTGCCGAAGGCTGGATTGACTGGGCAGCCTCAAAGGTCGGTATTACCACTGCACCATAAACCTAGAAAGTCCTCAGTCTGCAACATAGAACTATCCATCCCTCAGAGGGGGCTGGAGCCTATCCCAGCTGACATTGGGGGTACACCCTGGACAGTCAATCACAGGGCTGACACATAGAGACAGACGAACATTCACACTCACAGTCACACCTACGGGCAATTTAGACCTGCATGTCTTTGGATGGTGGGAGGAAGCCGGGGTACCCGGAGAGAACCCACGCGGACACGGGGAGGACATGCAAACTCCACACAGAAAGGCCCCAGCCAACCGGTGGGGTCGAACCGAGAACCCTCTTGCTGTGAGGCGACAGTGCTAACAACTGCACCAACATAGAACTATTACTCAAATAATTTACCAGCCATTTCAGTTCAGTTTCCAGCCTTTTGTTAGGTTGTTAAGGAATGCACTCTCCTTTATGTTCTCCACCTTAACCATACTACTTTAAGATCACTATTTTATGTAATTTATGGCTAGCATTTTATTCTAGTCTATTCTATATGATGCAAGCAGTAAATAAGATTATAGAATCAGAATCGTAATGCTGACACCAAGCCACCATTGATACCCACAATATACTTGATAATATGATATTGTTATGAATAAGATATTGTGTTAAAGAGACCTTTTCTGGCTAGAAGTGTTTGACTTAATGGAATTAAAAACATAGGCAGGGGCTCTAATCCTTTGTTAATTTGATTGTACCTGCAGCTTTTGGGTTAAGGGCACTCCAAAGTTAATCAAACTAAGCTTCAGATTTTACTGGACAAACTTGTCAGCAGCACTTCTAGTATTCATTCATTTGGATTAGTTTCATTTCGAGTGGAGTAATTGGCTTCAAGTACAGGGTCACAATACTGTAGTGTACTACTGCTCTTTGATACTGTGAACTGTACATCGTCGTGCGTACTGTACAAGATAGTTCAGGGAGAACATTCTTTGCCGCGTTAGTGTTACACACAGCCATGGGACAAGGAGGAGCTTGATATGACATTTGTCCCATATAGATTCAAATCACCCCACTTTATCTGTTCTCTCGTTATTATTTGGCTCAACCTAGCAAAATGTATAAAAGAAAATGATAGAGAGGAGACATCCTTCACATTTTTTTAAGCATTTTGCCTTTATTGGATAGTGGCAGTAGTGATGGAGAAATGGAGAGAAAGACAGAGGGTTATGACTTGCAACAGAGCTGCCTGACCTGAATAATAGTATGCATCGTAGCTACTAGGTCACCAGGTCACCTCGTCCTTCACAATTTCTAAAACTTAAATATGGCTTCTGTGTATTTTCTTCCTTTTTATAAATGTCAAAATCAAATATAAGTTCTGTCAGTGCACACATTACATGTAGACGCAGGCATATCTATATGGCCATAAGCATAAGGTTGAATAAAGTGAATTTAAAAAAAAAAGTCAGCTCTTGTCTCGGTCTTAACTGGATCTGTCTCTTCCTCTCGTGTGCAGCTGTCCGGATGGACCAGTAATTTGGTGGATATCGTCATGGCTCACCACTTCAGCACTGTGAGTTTCTCTTGCAGTGCATCACTCAGCCTGTGCTTTTCCTTGCCGTTGTTGACCTTTTTCATTGGCAGTGTGAAAACAGTAACTGAGCCTCAGGAGGCTTTTCTTGATTTCCCTGGATACGTTTACCTCATCTCGCTCTTATAACAGACAATTGCCAATTATTCTTTTTCTCTCCTCCTGGGTACATAGACTGGTAGATTGTCACATGTAGATTACAGACTACAGAATCCCACAGCTTGTCTGGATGACTAATGCACGTTTAGACAGCTCCCTGTACGTTCAATACATGCTACTTACATGCACTTTATATGGAGTCTACCTCTTGTTTCATTTGAGCTCTTTATGGCTCGCTGCTGTGAGGCTGTCTTCTTTACTCTGCTTTGTTCACCAGGATGAGCTGACAGAGAACCAGGAGCTGATCCAGACCTACCGTCTCCACATCGCCCAAGACATCAACCAGGACAACTTGGCCCTCTTCTGTGGCTCCTACCAATAGTATGACGCAGTACATTAATATACACTGTACATAATTGTTTTTTTGTAAGCAGTTTCTAGCATTTTTCCTCACTTGTCATCACATTTATGGGTACAGCTGGGGCATGTCAATTCTTCTTCCAGTATCAGAACTTGCAGTAAGTCAGATCTGAATACATAGAACGAAGTAACACATCACAAAATGCAAACAACAAGGGTATAATGAAATAAAATAATAAAAATCATGAGGTGCACAGAAAATCAGCATTTCTCCCAAGTCGCCTCACATTTTAGCCTGACCACATTGTTCCAGCTCCACTAACCAGAGGTGTGGACTCAAGTCACATGATTTGGACAGCTCAACTTGGACTTTAACACCAGCGACTTGTGACTTCACTTGGACTTGAGCCATTAGACATAAATACTTGATACCTTCCCCCGTGCCCAAAGATTAAAAAGTGTGTTATTTAAATACAACAAGACAGGACAGCAACATACAAATCCATTCTGTTGTGGTTCTGGTTAATAGTGCTAGATTAAGTTCAGTTGCACTTGTTTTAACAAACCAGTTTTAACAAATAAATACAAATTTTAAAAAGCATTCATGATTTGTTTAAATGTAATATATTATATGTAATATATTACTCTGTTGTTAAAATGGCATTACATTTGGTGAAGAGTACATAATGACTTGTTTAGGACTCGTAACTCGAAGTTTAAGACTTGACTCGGGACTTGCCTGTCTTGACTTGTGACTTGCAAAACAAGGACTTGGTCCCACCTCTGGCACTAACTAATCACAATTTGTCTCCCTGCACCAGCCGTCAGGACCTGGAGATCGAGAGGCCAATTGTAGGTCTGAATGAGGACACGGTCAACACACTAACGTAGGTTTTTGGACTAAGAAGACACAAATCAACATTTGTCTCTGAGTGCGCGGTTTTGATAATATTTACAGCTCCTCTTTTTTTCCCCATCCAGGTGCCCCGCGCTGCTGGTGGTTGGTGATACGTCACCTGCTGTGGAGGCTGTGGTGAGTTACACTGCATCATCTCAGTAATCGAAGAAACTTTGGGAAGCATTTGCAGTTATTTCTCTTTTCTTTTTTTTTTTTTGAGCTCAGTAGTAACCTCTCATTGATATTCCAGGTGGAGTGCAATTCCAGGTTAAATCCAACCAAGACCACCCTGCTAAAGGTGAAGCTTTTTGTAATACATTTGTTAATGAATAAAAAAATATGATATTAATTTGTTGACTGCACAAAGAATGTATTAATGAGACTGATCATTCTTCTCTCAGATGGCTGACTGTGGAGGCTTGCCCCAAGTTGTGCAAGTGGGTTTTTGTTTGTTGAGACACACATCCATGTCATCTTGGCTAAATTATCTTCTAACTTTTACGCTTTGTGTTCACAGCCAGGGAAACTTGCTGAGGCCTTCAAGTACTTTGTTCAGGGAATGGGCTACAGTAAGTAAACATGCTCACGTGTCTTTTGCTACTTGTGGTTAGTGAGTAAAAACATCTAAATATAAAAAGATACTGGTTCAAACTAGTCGACTCCACACTGAATGTCCAAAAACTGTTTACAGACTTACAAAGGTTACAGACCTTTGGGCTGACGTGTTTGTGGTCAAGGTTTGCCTGTGTTCCTCGCTGAATTTCCTGTTGACGTGAGTGCAATGACAAAAGTTAACTTGAATGAGGATTGTTTTCACTGCAGTCTCCTATGAGCTGTTGCTAAACACCCCTCCTGATGGGGTTTGGACTGCTGCCAGCAGTGCGTGAAAAGACAGTGTTTTGTCAGCCTGGTCACGGAGAGGCAGCCCGAGCGGCTCTGTGGATGCTAACGCCGTTTCCTCTGTGCTCTTTGCAGTGTGTGGCCACCGCAACCCTCAGTAGGTGAGGTTAAAGTGCTTCTAGCCTGACTGAAATGACAGTGGCACTCTAGATATGCTGAACAGCAATTCGCTTCCTGTTCTGTTTGAAGCAGATGTCAAAAAATACCCTCTGTTTTTTGGGGGTTTTTGGGCTATTTTTTTGCCTGGTGTGCCTTTCTTTTCTATCCAGAACTGTTTAATGATGCGGTCTCTTTCTAGAGAGACTCAAAGTGCATACTTAAACAGGAAGACACATTCCTGTCAGACTATATTGACTTGCAGTGCTCCAACCAGACTCTGCTCCATGGATGGATGAAGTCATGGATGTAGGTTTGCTTGCTCTGGCCATACAGATGATGCCAGTCTGTGTGTGTATTTCTGTAATGCTAATTCTCTTTTTGCTCTCTTCCGTTCCCAAGCCCTTCACTGTGGGAAGCACCCTCGGGTGTAGCCTAGTATGTCAGTGCCTCAGTGTTGCTTTAAAGTCCCCCCTGAGTGCCCCTGTTGAGTAAATGCCACTGCAGGATTAGAACAGATTAAAAAGAGTGTTTTCACGCAGAGAAGGTGTGGAAAATAAATCTTAGCATCTCAGCATGTTTCAGAAAGCTGCTTTTCCCTCATTAACACATTGCAACCGTGTGAAATGCAAAAGAGAAACAGCCAAAGAGTACAGGAAATAAAGAGTGTAGTTTGCACACATGCTATGATTTCTTACCTGTTGTTGATAGCCAACAGTCTTTTTGCCCTCAACGATCACCAAGCCACGACAGAGCCTCAAGTTTAAATCAGAAATACACTACGGTGGGATAAAGCAACATAAGAGCTACCTTTTCAACATTTCTCCCTTTCTCCTTCTTTCTTCCTTCTTAAATCATTGCTCACAGTTCCCTACGTTCTTCTCAGTCACCTGAGCAACGAATCAGGTACCGGGTTCTTGAGCAGCTGTCAGACTAGAAGGCTTTGAACCCAAATGGCCTCTTAACACTCCACAGTGGATAAATGTCAATGTATGCAGAAATTCTCCAGAGAACACTGTTTCATATTGGTATTCAACAGCAGCTCGGTGTGGCAGATACAGTCAGAATTAAGCACAGTGAGATCACTCTGCATACGTTGACACACATTCATCTCCCTATAGGAGTTTAGTTTGTCCTGTTGGCATGGATTCTGCCCTCAGTGTCCTGTTTTGTTGCATGCCCTGCTGGTGTTGCTTCCTGTCAGTTCAGTTGGATTGCAAATGCTGTATTCTGCTGTTGTATTGCTTTCATGTTTTGTTTTGGGGGGTTTTCATCACTGGACACACATGCAATCATTTTCTGTCCCATATTTCTTTTATTTGATTAGTCTCCATATTTAAGAATTGTTTGCATGGTAAGCCCTTTTTGATGTTGTTGTTGTTGTTGTTGTTGTTGTTGTTGCGTCTGGGGATCCAAGTGCTCCCACACTGCGTCTCTGTGCTTGTGTGAGCAGAATATTAACGCGCGTCTCTTTTTCAGTGCCATCAGCAGCAATGACTCGCCTGGCTCGCTCACGCACCACCTCCTCTTCCAGCATCACCTCCATGGACAGCAGTCGCAGCCGCAACAATCTCAACAGCCTGCTGGAGGGCAGCGCCACCGGGGCCCTGGACAGCCATGCCAGACCCCAGACCATGGAGGTCTCCTGCTAAGCCCCACCCACTGCACACTCCCATAGTAACTTATGTGCCCTCTCCCCCACTCTTTCTCTCTGTCCCTCTATCTATCGATCTCTCTCTCTCTCTCTCTCTCACCCCGCTCCTAAGCAGCTCAACGGCAGGAGGATCTGTAATGAACTATGTGATTAGAAAAGAGGATGTAATAAATATATTAACAGATATTAAATATTGAATACACTGTCAAAGTCACATTCCTATCAGAAACCATAACTACATTCAGATGTGTTGTATATTCAAATGGTCAAAGCATAAGATTGACTCAACTGTCCAACCTCACTCCCTTGTATTTATTTATTTTTTCACATTGTCTTTGTTTTTAAATGTCTTCACACACACTGTAGAAATCTTCCATGTGTTTAAAATAACTTGTAGACTTTCATTGCACAGTACAACACTTACTGTTTCTCCTCTGTGGACTGCATTGATTGTGAGTCACTGTATCTTTGTGTTTTAATCTCAAACCTGTAGCAATGTGGTGCAGAATTAGTCACAAAGTGTACAGAGGGCTCACTAAGCCTACTGGAGCTGCAGAAATAAAAAGCTAACGTGGTGTGGATGATGCATTGAAGAACTCCTGCAGACTGTAGCACACTGAAAGTAAAACTACATTAAAGCCGCTTTTGAACAAAATGAAAAAAACATTCAGCGTTAAGGAAAAGTCATGTACCGGTGTGTCAACTAACTGTCACTTCACATACATTCATTTCCTTTTTCTTTTTGTAACAGAACTCATCTCCTTTTCTTTCTGCTTTGTGTTGGTGTTTTTGTTCAGTTGAATAGATTATTCAGTGCTGTTTTAACAACCTTTTAACAAGTGAGTTCTGATGTGAAAAGTGTTGAGTCCCTTCACAGAGAGGGACCAAGTGGTGCTTCTCACTGTCTGCTGATTCAACTCATTTATACTACTACTGAATAAAGCTACAACATGACAGCATGTCTGGTGTTTTCATTTATCTTTATGTTGCTAGTAATTCTGCCTACCAAGTGCACATAGATATTATTGGAATGAAAGAAAGTAAAAGTGTTGCATATCAGTGCTTGTGCCTTTCCTCTTCTGTTAGTGGAAAAGTGAGGTGACTGTGGTGAGTTAGTTTCCAACCACACTTGTTCTTATTTGATAACTTCTGTTGTTGCAGATGATGCGGCCTATATTTAGCACACTAAAAAAAACACAATGGTCAGCATCACCGCAAATGAGATGAGAAGATTGACTTCAAACAAATAAGATGTACAGAATGTCATGGGAATAACGTGCTAAATGTTAATCTGATTCTCACACTGAGGCTTCTCTTATCATTCTGGGTTCTCCATTGTGCAACACTACAATTTTCCTTAATTGCAAAGAGAAATGAACTTCTCATCAAATGGGACATTTGCAGTATTTGGTGAACTAATTTAGAAAACCGTTTGAGAAAGATATCCCACAATGATACAGAACGATTCAATTTTGATTCAATTTGATAAGAAGCTCTTTTCCATCTGCAGTTTTCAGTTATTACAGCACAAATCTGATCCGTTATGGTAAAGATTCTTTTATTGTTTCCATTCACGGTAGAGTCGTTCTTTCACTAAAGGCTGGAACGAGAAGAGGTCTAACATGTTTGTGGCCTCATCAAAGTTGTATTTGCATCTGTGAGCATTAACTTTTCTCTCAGCAGAGACTGAAGCCAGCAATTCAAATAATTTCTGCCATCTCTGATGTACATAAATAAGTATGTATGGCTTAGGGCTGCACACTTGTTACTGAATAAATGACTCATTTCAAAAAGCCAATGTTAATTTTTTACTTTTTCACACCTAAATGATTTATGTGTACAAAATGGCCTCATTGACAGTCATGTTGCTCCACTACTGCTCTGTTTCATTGACTCTGCAGTGTCAGCATGATGGATGAACTGACTGCTGATAAATCAGGGCAGGAGTAGGCTGGCAGAGGAACCACTGTCACACTTCTGCAGAAGTTTGACTCTTATCTGATGTTAGCATCATTTTAACATGACTGACAGACAGTGAATGTAATGAGAGAGCTGGACTGAAAGGGAAAATGTGGCCACTGTTTTCCATTAATCAGACAGACATCACGGTTCAGCTGCAAAATCAAAATGCAGTTTTAAGCAGTGTAAACCTAACTTACTATCAGTCTGTGTGAAATGATGTCACTGCTTCAACCCACCACATTACACCACAGGGTGCACATACATGCTGCTTACGTAGTATACAGTTCATTCCATAAACAAGTGATGCACTATTAGCCCTGCTTGAAAACATTCTGCATCAAGCTGTTCTAAGTCAGGATGTCAGGGTCTTGAGCGTCACAGGAAGCTGCAGCAGGGTGACATACATAAAGACCGTGCAGGAAGCCTGGTCTCTGCAGTCAAACCCCCACTATAAACAGCTGCGAAAACACAGCAGTCTTCATGGGAACAGAGCAGAGGAGGGAACACAGTCATTCTGATTTGGTAAGCAGGCGGGAGTGGGAACCTGAGCTTAGACATATACAACAGGCATCCATGTCTATGTGTGTGTGTGTGTGCTGAAGGCAGACGAGCATTTTTCATCAAGAAGATTTGGAGTTTATCAGTTGATCTGAGAAGGATCTGGCTCACTACTTGTACAGGATATCATTTCTGGGGGAACATTTTTAATACCAAAACTGAAGGAGGTGAGTACGTTACTCCCTCTTTTGCTTGATGGAAGTTTTATTTCTTTCGTTTTTGTTCAGTGACTTGACTTTTGCCTCCAGAATGAGTGAACTTATCACCTGATCACTTGTATTATATGAAATATTATATATATACTATTTTCACTTAGCAATCGTCATGCACTACAGATGAATGGAGAAATGACAGGTTTTTAGATTATTTAAGATATTTTATCAACTTGCTGCTGCTAGTACAAAAAAGTATCTATCATAAAAATAAAATCTCATCTTTTCATTCTTTAAATCTGTCACTCTTATGGGAAGAAGACTTTATTCCTCGCAAACATGTTGCATGGAAATTTAACACAGGATATCAATGTCTCTTGTTGTGGTGAGGCGCCTTCCTGTAACATCTCAATATTGTTGCCAGGTGACAAAATTGTGTGCGGCACCTGTAAGATGGCAGTCATAATGTGATAACTAGGGGGATGATTAAATTATGAATGTGAAGGTTAACGAAGGTCTTAGAAGGCAGACCATTTTCTAATCACGCTCCCCATCTCACCCTTTTTCGCTTTCTCTTTTTCAGCCACAAAAGCCATTTCAAATCAGCAAGAAGCCAAAGAACATGGGGACCTGCCCCATCAGATGTCAATCCAACCTGACAGTCCTAGAAAATCCACCTGAACTTGTATCACCAGGTAGGTTATATCCCCAAGACATCAACACACAAAATAAAAGTGAGAAAAATGTAAGAAAACCGAAATTGGTTTATTATATTCATCTCTTTCTTTCTCTCTGCAGCCCTGCCGGAGAGCATGATTGTATCCCTCTGTGACTACCCAGCCTTTGGGCGTACAGAACTGACTATGTGCATCGGGGAACGACTCATCATCATATCAGAGTAGGGCTGCAACTAACGATTATTTTCATTATCGATTAATCTGCATTTCATGATTATTTGTTTAGTCTATAAAATGTCACAAAATTGTTAAAGATGCTCATCACAATTTCCCAGAGCCCAAAGTGACGTCTTCAAATAGCTTCTTTTGTCCGACCGACAGTCCAAAACCCAAAGACTCTTCATTTACTGTCATAAATGACAAAGAAAAGCAGCAAATCCTCACATTTAAGAAGCTGAAACCAGCAAATGTTTGTAAAACGATTAATCAATTATCAAAATAGCTGTCAATTCATTTTCTTTCAATCGTTGCAGCTCTATATCAGAGCATGCAATGTAGCTCCTAATGTTTCACCTTCACCCTTGTTTTCACCTATGAAACATTTAGTCATGACTGCTTATTTTCTCCAACAGTGACGGTGATTTCATGATGGTGAGGTCCACAACCACAGGACATGAGAGCTACATTCCCACCAACTACACCGCCAAGGTGACACACAGGTGAGACGCCGTCATGTTAAGATGTCTGTCTCATGACTGTGTGTCTGTGTGTGAGAGAGATAGAGAAAGCAGAGGAGTTGTGAAAAGAGGATAATAAAAGAAAAAGTAAAAGGCGGGGAGTTCCCTGTCAGGTGGGAGGAGTCTCTGTGTAGGTGAACTTTACCTCAGTGGAGACAGAGCTTTGGAACATGACTTCTCTTGAGTGACAGTGACACCAGCCTCTGCCTCAGTCCTCCTCCAGTGGGGAATGTGCTCTGATATTGTTCCAATGGGTTTTCCAAACTTGAAAACAAAAGCAAAATATATTTAGTCTGCATGGCAACACTGTCTTATTGCCCCACTGTGTCTTCTCTCTGTTCAGGTGGCTGTTCACAGGCATCAACAGGTACAAAGCAGTGAAGCTGCTCATGCAGCCTAATAACCAGAGTGGAGCCTTTTTGATCCGAGAGTCAGAGACAAATAATGGTGAGAGAGTTTCTTTTTTTTTTCATTATGAATCGCATCATAATCATATTCTCAACTGGAATTATGGTTTAAGGATAAGGAATATGAAACAGTGCTGCAATAACTGAATTAACAAAATTAAAAATCAAGAGCCGTGTAGTTTAACCGCTGCACCTGTGTCTTATTTTGATGTTCAGATTGTTACTCGCTGTCTGTCTTGAGGAGGACCAACTCTTCGTACCTGGGCTGTGTAAAGCACTACCGCATTGCTCACCTCCAAAATGGCTGGGTCTACATATCTCCAGGACTCACTTTCCCCTCCCTGCATCACCTGGTGGGACACTATTCAGGTGTGTACTGAGGAAATGTGATGATGTTTTCTTGCCTGAACATAGCAGAGACACAGCTCTAAAAGAGTGACATTAAAACGTTGCCTCCTCTCCCAGAGTCTGCAGACGGATTGTGCTGTCGGCTGACAGAGCCATGCTTCATCCAGGGTTTCGACACAGCTAGAGAGGCCAGACCTATACCCACAACTGTCCGGAGGCCTACTATGAACTGGAAGGACATCAGCAGGTGTGGCAGACTCTCTCTAGGCTTGCTTCTACTGATGACTGCCACAAGATGTCACTCTATTATTTGTTGTAAAGTAGAGCACAAGCACCTGGTGGTGTCCTGGTTAGAAAACAACTGACAAAATCCTATCTTTGTGAGGCTTATTATTTTTGCTGGCACTGTGTCAAAAAGATGTTGATTCAACTCTACAGCTATTTGTGATTCAGTGCTGAGAAAAGTGAGAAGAGTGTGCATACAATAACAACAGATATGCCAACAGATAAGACTGTGGTTGTACCATATTTGATTGTGTAGCCTATAATAGATAGTAACTATTTAATACGGTACAACTTCTGTCCGTGATTACACACCAGTTAAAAATAGTCCTAGACACTGCATCCAAGTTTGGGACATTGTGGCAAATGTAACATTGCAGCACTTTTTTTATAACTACATTATACTATAATCACTTTATTCATTCAACTCTTTGAAAATCTGTCTGTCTCCTCCAGGTCAGTGATCTTAAGGAGGAAGAGAACAGAGTCAGACAACTCCCTGGTGAGCGAGGGGCTGAGAGAGACCATCTCCTCCTACCTCCAAATGACAGAGGGCAACGATCACAGCTGGGACACTTGAGCAAAGACAGTGGACCAGTCTGAGAGAATGAAGTCAGACAGACAGATTGCTGTCCTGTACTCATCTGCGGTTTGGGCAAGCCATTGGAAGAGGTCATCTGCATGCCCAAATGCAGTCTTCATAGACTGCCCTGGAGTAGGAGGGCTGAGACACTACAATGTTATGTTGGAGTTGTGACATAGTGTATGTCAGCAAAAAGACTGTAATTTTTGGGTCCAAAGAGGCACACAGTGGAGGTGGGAGCTGAAAACTGAAAGTCAGTGAGACATTTGTTCTCATTTGGTTTCAAAAGTTGAATGTTTCTCTTAATTTATAACCTCATATGTACATGCTGTTTGAATGCAAAGTGTTAATTATATTGTAATATGATTATTGTCATGGTTATGTTATTGGAATCCAATAAAATATGTTAGCTATGTGATAAATAAACAACACATACAAATATAACCACCTTAACACAAGAGAGTCTGGCCTGTATTTCCTTGGCATAATAATGTATGTTATAGTAATAAATAATATATATAAAATGTAGGCCTATATGTCTTTGAAGCGACTTGATTATTGCCGAGTGTGAGTCTCTGCCAGCAGATGCCGCTTAATTACATCCAATAATTCATCAAAGCCTTCCACTTCCTGCCCGAACACTTCAGTTCAGGAAGAAGAAATAATGGCGACGCTTCTGGGGTCCGAGTCCCCTTGTACTGGAGGAAAACGAAGAAATTGCAATAGCAATATAGTCACAAAGTTCACGGCCAGTAAAATTACTGGTCAGGGTTTCAGTCGAGGGACACAGGTAAGTGAAACGATGCATGTTTCGACAGTAAAGACATCCGAAAGTTGGTCGACTGAGACCAGGGACTTGCGCTTGGAATCCAGCCTGAAAATGAAGACGTTGTCCTGGAGACCTGACTGGAGATGAAGTCGCCCCTGTCAGCTTTGGCTTTACAGCTAGCTACAACATTACGGGGCGTTTTTAAAACGCAAACCTTAAACATTGACGCCATTAAGTTCCGGATAATAATATTTGCTAGCTGACAAGGCAAATAACATTAGCTCTTCAAACGTGTATGAAGCAAGCTGCGCTTCAAGTGGGTCTTTTGTTGTTAGCCCCACGTTAGCTTAGCATTATAGGCCAGGTTAACTACGATATAAAAACACATTGAACTGAATGTTTGACGCACTGCTGATGTTTTTATCGGACACTAGGGTGTCAATGAGAGTCTGTAGTTCAATTTTGGAAGCGCTTAAATCACGGAATCAACGGCAGTAACGTTAGCTAATGTTAGCGAACGGGGTAACGCTAGCTAGCTAGCTAGCTAGCTAAGCCAACTGAACGGCTCAGGTGATTACGTAACGACTCACTAACCACAATAACTACCTTTTCCATAAATGGATTCGCCACAACAGCTGTTTGGACAAGTTAAAGTTAGCACGTTTGTTTTTATTTCCACGCAAGCAGACATTTACACGATATTTGTAACTTTGGAGTACATATTTGTTCTGTTAGTTTTGATATAACGCTAGTTTACGTCAACTGTTAGGATCTTAATGCATCTGACATTTTGACACATTCAGCTACTGTGCGTTATGTCCATTTCACGTTGTTTCTTACACAGTCGTGACTCGAGCCCTTCAATTTCAACGCTGATAAACCCATTTATTCCTGTGCAGTCAGTCGGTGTCGTACCTTTTACCTTCCTTGCTGACTTGCAGTTTTCAAGGTAGTGTGTCTCAGTGGTGAAGTGGAATGTTGTCATTAAGCCGATCTCCTCAAATCTGAAAAATCCACGATAACCTTGAAAATGTGGAATTTGACAAGTTTTCTATGACTGCCGCAGAGTGTTGAGACAGCTTTCATAAACTGAACACTATGCAACATACACTATTGTTAAGTCAGTGCTGTCCAGGAAGAGTTTGCCAAAAGCTGCTGTTAAGAACTTAAAATCATTCCTCAAGAAGGCTGCTTCCTCTGCGCAACAGAGTTTGTTACTTGGAGAGGGACCCATTCTTGACACAGCATTTATCTGCGTTAGTTCAATATCAAATACAGACGTGCATAATAAACTTGATTAATAGTTCCAAAAATATGAACAGTCACTCATCAAATGAGAGTTTTAAACAATGGAATCAGTTGTTAGTGCTCACTGGGCTGCAGTGGTTGTCACTATTGTACTTTCCAATTTTAAAATGGATGGATAGTAGATTGATAGTAATTTTTGGTTTGTTTTTTGGGCCGGATTGCCTCTCATTCCTTAGCTATGGGGTATCTGCGTAGGAGTACTGATATCTCAAACGAGTTATAGTGAGTCCTGTGTGAGCTTCTTGTTTTAGTCATACTGGTTCCAGGGCTTTTAACATCACTTAAGTGCCAGCAGGATGGATGCTGAAGGGCAATAGGAGGGTTGGGCTTGTTTGCTGTTATCACACTGATCACCTGTAGAGGAAATAATCCCCAGATTTTACAAAACAGTTTCTCCCTCTCAGAAAGATACAATTATTAGTTATTAGTCAAGAGAACTGTTTTTTTCTAATATTCTGTTTCTGCTAAGAGCCATGCAAGGTGAGGAATTATCATGTAATTTTCTATGCATATCTCTAAAGTCACGCCTTTTATTTTTAAAAGGGTTCAGCTTTAATACTCTGCTGCACCTTCTGGCCTTGCTCTACAATACATTTGCACCCGCCACCGACTATGAGCCAGTTTAGTGCTCTCTTGTCCTACAGTTTTAGTTATTACAGGGATACAATAAAACATCTGCTGCAGTTGCTTTCAGTTTCTGTTATCTTAGTTTGTTGCAGCAGTCTGCTATATGACCAGAGGTGTGGCTCAACTCTAATCTCATTTAAAAGAAGACTTGCAACCTTTCAATTCTCGGTGGCCTTTTGTTTGTCTTAAAGGTTGTACACATGTTTTCTGGGAAGGTAGATCGTCTGAGCCTGGGGTTTTCAATGGCAATATGTGTTAAATATTAATATTTGATCGACCACATATGCATACATTTTATAAAAAGAGTGCATATTGATTTTTTTACTCTGAATCGCACTGTGCTTTCTACTGTATGAAACATGCTGTTAAGGCGTAAATAGAGTTAAAATTGTTCCTAAGATTGCAGCCAATATTGCAGTATTTAAGTTTGCCTCTATTTATGTGTCGTAGCTCCCAGGAGGCCTGCTCCAGGAGAGAGATAAGCGGGCCAAGTGGCATGGCATCCCTACTCTGCTGCAAAAGCTCTACGAGAGCAGCAATCCCAACGGTGACCTCTCCCATGCCCACAGCTTTCTTAAGGTAACCACGCAGCACTGGTCCGTCCACCAGCGAGGTTGTGGATTTACTGATTTTTAGCCACTTGGCGCTAAATGTTTCACTTTGGAGCCTGGGTGATGTAAATTTACATGCGGACAATGGTTTTTGTCAGGTATTATCATCCCAGCTCTCCATGGAGGCCATGTCTTTTGTTACGGAGGACAGGAAGACCGCTCAGGAATCCACCTTCCCCAACACGTACACCTTTGACCTCTTTGGTGGAGTCGATGTAAGTTTGACATTCCTAGTGCTCGATGCTCTGTAATTACATTGGACACTGAAACTTGTTACCTCTGGAGAATCCATTGTCATGTGTAGTACAGCTTATACTTAGACACTGTAGATATAAAAACAGTATTGGCTCACAGCACTGAATACTCATTTTCCTGTTTCCCTGAAGCTGCTTGTGGAGATCTTGATGAGACCCACATTAACTATGCAGAAGAAAAAACCCAAAAGTAAGTACATCACATCGGTGAATGTGTCTGCTTTTATTGGGAAGGTGACACTGTTTTACATGACAATTGACTTAAATTTCATGATACATTCTGACAATTCAACTAACATCTGTGTTTCTGTTACAACAGTGAATGATGACTTGGTCAAGGACTGCCTTAGTGTTCTCTACAACTGTTGTATATGTGTAAGTGTCCTATTACTTTTTGTATGTACCAGAGAAATATCAGAGCTTGCTTCAATATAGCACATGTATATAGCTATACGTGTTTTCCTTGCAGTTGGGTTGTGCTGTTATGTTGTCTCAAAACAGGACAGGAATGGGCAGGATTTAATTAACGTGCAAGTTTTCTTCTTTCCAAACATAGACGGAGGGGGTCACAAAGAGCCTAGCAGCAAGGGATGACTTTGTTCTGTTCCTCTTCACCCTGATGACAAACAAGAAGACCTTCCTACAGACTGCTACCCTAATTGAAGATATTCTTGGAGTCAAAAAGGTCCGGGTTGTACTTGTATTAAATCCTCAGAACGAGCGTGTGAACATTGTTTATAGCCTTGTTGACTCCAGAGTTGAATGGCCTATGAAGTGACTTGCGTGATTTAGTGACACATTTGGCAAGCCAGTGATCGTCTTTAAAAATGGTAGTTTTATGTACCCCTGTTTCTTAAAAATCACTGTCAATCATGTTGTGCTCTGCTAGAATTTCTCTTGATATTCTTCAGCATTTTAAAACTTTTATCTTTGCTTAGCTCTCTATTGTTAAAAAAAGTTTGCAGTCTGTCTTTTTGCTTTCTTTCTACATTTCCTTGAACCCAGATACGCTATTTGTGCGTTACTAAATTCTCTAAATGTTTAAATTATTCTTCTCGATCATGGTGTCTACATGTGGTGGCTTTGTAGACACTCCAACTGTAGCTTGTACATCTCCTCAAAAATTACAATGACATAGTTATCTATCTCAATTATCTATACGTCAGAGCTTCGTGTAGATTGCAAAAATTGGGTTGCTTTGTGTTTTCTCCTTCATATTTCTGGTCCCAGTGGTGTTAATTGATGGTGAAGACAACGAGGAGCAGTGTGAGGAAAGCGTATCCTCCTCAGACAGATAAATCCATATTTTGTGATTTAGCAAAGGTATTTCCAGTGCAAACCACCTCCCTGCTTTATGTCACAAAGAGACAGTTATGAGACAGGAATGTTTAGGGCACATAATGTACAACATTGCCTGATTTATTCCTATGCACAACATGTCTGTATTGTTTGCGATGGTTTTACAACAGTTGACATGTTAAATTCATTTTAAATAGCTACATATATGATATAATCTCTGCAACACCATGACAGAAGTATAATTCTTTATATAATCATAAGCAACTAGCAAAGACATTTTTTGTTTTCAAAAACTCTTTTTGTAGCACTGGAGAATTTAGTGTATAAAAGCACACATGTCCTCCCTCCTCTGTGAGCGTTTTTAAGTACCCTGTTCCAGCATTACAATGGCTTTGCATTCCCTGTGTGGATTAGTAGTCTCAGAGAAGCTAATGTATGCGTTGGCATACCTTGCATGGATTATGTACCAGGCCAAAGGAAGACATCTTGAGAAAATGCTCTTGCTTCCGGTAACCTGTCCTGAGCATTTGTCATTATTTCAGATCAAAATCGACCAAAACATCACAGGGTTGTTTGTTTGTTGTTAGTTTTGTAAATGAAAAGTCAAAATGATAATATGTTTATTTTATATTTTAAACTGATCTATTGAAATACGAAAAAAATGCTACAGTTTTAGCAGGTAGAAAATTCAGTCTGGGTCAATCTCATGACTTGTAAGTGTGTAAATGTTACACGTCTGTTTTCTCTCTGCCTTCAGTTTGGTAACGGTTCATATGTTTGCATTTCTCAGGAGATGATCCACTTGGAGGGCATTCCCAACCTGTCAGGCCTGGTCCAAAGCTTTGACCAACAGCAGCTAGCCAACTTCTGCCGCATCTTATCTGTCACCATTTCAGAACCTGATGTAGGAAACGACGATAAGCACACCCTGTTGGCCAAAAATGCCCAGCAGAAACGCAACGCTAGCCCCTCGCGGGCAGAGGTCAACCAGGGTAGGTTGTCTTCAGAGTACAGAGGCCATGCTGGCTACATGATGTATTTTGTGCCATTGCAATAAATTGTAAACTGTCAATACCATTACTATTTCTCCAATAGTAACCCTGCTGAACATCCCTGGCTTCATTGAGCGGCTGTGTAAGCTTGCCACTAGAAAGGTGTCTGAGGCCACTGGAGCTAACTTCCTGCAGGAGCTGGAGGACTGGTACACATGGCTGGACAATGCTCTGGTGCTGGATGCCCTCATGCAGATGGCAACTGAGGAGGCTGAACAAAGCAGTACTGGTGAGAGAACAGTCACTGCACAGTCACACTGCTGAATTTATATGAACTTTGATCAAGAGATTTTTTTTTTTCCCCCACCTCCAGAGTCATCAGATGAGAGTTCCCTGGCCACCAGCCCTCTGCGACATCGACTGCCCCAGTCCATGAAGATCGTCCATGAGATCATGTATAAAGTGGAAGTGCTCTATGTGCTATGTGTCCTTCTTATGGGCCGACAGAGGAACCAGGTACTAAACGGCACACATCTGTTCCCTCCTTGAGATTTTAGCAGAGTTAAACGGTGCATTCCTCTGAGCCCTGTGTTGTGTCCCTGCACAGGTCCACAAGATGCTGGCTGAGTTCCGTCTCATCCCGGGGCTCAATAACCTGTTTGACAAGCTGATCTGGAGGAAATACACTGCTTCAAATCATGTGGTGCATGGCCAGAATGAGAACTGCGACTGTAGTCCAGTATGAAGTTTTAACTCCAACACTCATTGGAAAGTGGTTCTGGGCAATTAAATTTAACATAAACCATTAACATTTTCTATTCTCATTGTGCAGGAAATATCCTTCAAAATCCAGTTCTTGCGGCTACTTCAGAGTTTCAGTGATCACCATGAGTAAGTGACCCTTAATTCAGTTACCGTGGCTCTGACTTCTCCTTTTAAGTTATGTGTGTGTGTGGGTTGAAATGTGTTACCTGTCTCTCAGGAACAAATACCTCCTGCTGAATAGCCAGGAGCTGAATGAACTGAGTGCCATATCCATGAAGGCTAACATCCCTGAGGTGGAAGCTCTGGTCAACACAGACAGAAGCCTAGTGTGTGACGGGAAGAAGGGCCTCCTCACGCGCATCCTCACTGTTATGAAGAGGGAACCTCCAGACTCATCATTCAGGTCTGCATTACATCAGACAAAGATCGAGATGCTAGGGATTGGTGATCATTTCTATTTTCGTGGTTACTTGAAATCACCAATAGGCCGTCTGATAGGCAGGGGGTGGGGGGAGTTTCGTAATTGCCGGCCAGTACAGACCAAATATTGGCGATGAGATGAAACCGTTTTAGAAAGCAGGGAAAAGTTGCAGTGGTGTGAACTGGCTCGTCTCAGCTCGACTGATGTCGTCTGATGGCGTCGCCTGCGACTCAGGTTGTGTAGTCACCAGTGGCTGGGTTTAGAACGTGGCCTATGGTGCGTCACCTGTTTTCAACAGTCAATCAGCTCGTAGCAAATTCAGCTGGTCAAGTCAGTTACAAACTGTCAACTGGTCAAAATGGCAGAGTTTTGGACGGCTGAAAGAGAGGATCACCTCATCAATTTGTTTGAGGAACAGTTGTGTCTGCGTGACACAAGCCTTAAAATGTACTCAAATAAAATCATATTTAGTATGCTACAAATTATATCCAGCATCAAAAAATGCCTAAAAAGCTGGCAGTTAGGACGGAAGAGTGTTGAGAGTTGGATGGAAATAATACACTCTCGTGTAGTCACTTTGGTGTTAATGGGCAGGTTTCAGAACACTGCAGATATTGCACGTGTCCGGTTTGTAATTAAGGATTTAAAATTCAGTCGTGCTGATTAACAGGGCTCAGCGGGTGGACATCGCGCTCCACCAGAAACAGCTCTAAATGCACAGTAGGGCACAGAATCTAGATATTTTTTTATAACATCTAAGTTCTGATGGTAAGTTAGTTAAAATGACCTTAATATCGGCGTAGGAAAAACCAACCGTCGATTGTCCCTTCAATCGTCAATACACGATGCGATTGCCAATCAGCACAAGCCTACGAGATGCAGGATATGTGTCAGCCTTCTTGAAAGAGTCAAACATCCCCATACTGGTGTACCAGGCTCTCTGCTGTTTTTAAAAAGATTTCCCAACATTTGTCTCTCTAGTTCTGCTTTTTATAGCTTTGCTGAAGCTTTCTTTTGTGTATGCAGATTCTGGCAGGCGAGGGCTGTGGAAAGTTTTCTCAGAGGAGCCACGTCCTATGCAGACCAAATGTTCCTCCTGAAGAGGGGACTACTAGAGGTAAAACTACAACTATAGATAGTTTTTCGTCATCCATGAAGAAGATGGTCTACATTGCACATAGATCTGTCCTTGATTTTGACTTCTCTTGAATGAATGGGTGCTACTTTCTGCTTCTATCCCTCGACAGCACATCCTGTTCTGCATCATAGACAGTGGCTGTACATCTCGAGATGTCCTACAGAGCTACTTTGATCTGCTTGGAGAGCTCATGAAGTTCAACATTGATGCCTTCAAAAGATTCAACAAATATGTCAACACTCCAGAGAAGGTATAATTGTACACCTCATATGCTTTATACAAATGAAATGTGTATTCTGGCCTAACAAAATAAAATTTGCCAACCATTTCTCAACTTGTGCAGTGGATGAACAAGCTTGTCTAATGGTGTAGTTTGATTTCTCGTGTAGTTTCAGACCTTCCTGACACAGATCAACAGCTCTCTGGTGGACTCTAACATGCTGGTGCGCTGCATTGTGCT
Organism: Maccullochella peelii; assembly: GCA_002120245.1. Lineage (NCBI taxonomy): Eukaryota > Metazoa > Chordata > Actinopteri > Centrarchiformes > Percichthyidae > Maccullochella > Maccullochella peelii. Next base: position 195,660 of record LKNJ01000218.1, on the reverse strand, counting down.
TTCATTGGACCGCTTTGAAAGCCAGACTGAAGATGTCAAAGGTAAACAGGGATGGAAAGTTTACATATGTAGACTAGTTCATTAGAGAACATTTAAAGGAGAAGTTTCTGAAAAATCATGTCTTGTTTTGGATTGATTGTTGAATTTTGAGTATTGGACTTAGGCTTTGGTTAGGCCTGTTTTGTTAAGCCCTTTGGGACTTACATTCGATATAAGCATAGATACATTTTCTCGAATGGTTGTTGGTGTTGGACAAAATGTAAAAAGCAATGATTTTTGTAAAACATTTATCCAGCTAGTGTCCTGGATAAATCTGAAAACATTTGTGTTAAAGTCCCATTTACAAGAGTGTTTTCAGATAATTTTCTATTTGATGTCCACATTGAAAAACTCAAATAGTAGAAACATACTTCTTTCTCCTGTTTCAAGATCACAAATGGATGGAAGTGCTGTTGTGATAAAAGGTCATTAAGCCTTGACTTCTGTGTTCTGGATTTTTTCCCAGTGGTGGAGGTACTTTCTGAGTGCTGCCTGCTGTCCTACATGGCCAGGGTTGAGAACAGGCTGTCCTTCCTCTTCCGACTCGTCAACATCATCAACGTACAGACGCTCACACAGGTCTCGTTTCATTTTCACTTTGTCACATGTATTCAGAGAAACTCCAAAAATAAGGAATTATTGGACTCCCAAATTCAGCCAATTTAAATTTAAAATAATGACAGCTACAATTAGCATTTTAAGTGGTTTTTATTTGTTAGGAGTGTGTGCGCATTTCGATGCAAAATAGTTAATCACTTCAATCATGTCCTTTCTGCATCCGTCCCATCCCCTTTTTCCTGCAGGAGAATGTGAGCTGTTTAAACACCAGTTTGGTGATCTTGATGCTGGCCAGAAGAAAGGCTAAACTGCCCTTCTACCTCAACGCCCTGCGAGAGAAGGAGTATGCTGAGAAGTACCCGGGCTGCCTGCTCAACAACTTCCACAACCTACTGCGCTTCTGGCAGCGCCACTACCTCAACAAGGACAAAGACAGCACCTGTCTGGAGAACGTGAGTAACTCTCACTAATGTAGTCTCTAATGTACACAATTAAAGCAAGCAAGTCAGCAGCAACATGTGCTAGTCTCCTCTCAGTGTCTACTGTTTACGTTCAGTCACATATTCTGATGGGGAAAATATGCTGTGAGAAGCTGGAAAACAAGCTGGTACAACTGGTTTAGACCTCAGTATTAAATTAAAGTACAGGTTAAAATGGGGAAAAAAAATTTAAGAGACAGAAATGCAGCCGAGTTGTGTTCTGTATGGGTAAGACTTAGTCTTGCATGTTTGAAAAGGTGTGGACTCTTGTAGGTTAAACACTCTTTCCACTGCAGGAAATATTTCAAGAATCCAGGAAATTCCCTCTTTTTTTCCACTCAAGGAAACTGGTTGCGCTTTCAGTGCCTTGGCCGTTGTTCATTTCCCATTTTCAAAAATGTTTTCTCACTACTAACCATTGCTTCCCTGGCGAGGTGCAAAACTAACTTTTTGTGTCCACTGGCCAAATGGCTAGTGAATATTCAAGTTTTACTAGTCACTCAGTAGATTATCATTGCTATTTTTTTTTGTTTTTTTTTTGGGCTGGTGAGTGAAGCAAATCTACCAGCCACTTGCATATTATACCAGCATTTGGCTGCTGCTAATTTTGTGCCTTGCTGACTGGTCAACACAAGCATCACGCGTACCCTCTAAAAAGTCCATTCGTAGCAAGTGTTTAGAAGACAGTGGAGATACAAAAAATGATCCAACATCTCAATCACATTTTCATTATTTCTACCAAATACCCAATCATCTTGCTTCTTGAGTGATGTGGAAAAATTTCTGGTCAATCTTTGCTTTGATGAATAGGACAATAAACTTGATGAGCCTCAGTTGTCCTTACTTGAATGTATATGTTTATTACAACCCAAATCTGATATCGGAGAAGACCATGGCACAGCTGGCATACATGGACACAGTCAATACCAAAAACTTAAACTCTTCATACACTTGTCTCAGATATATGGTACCTAAGCCATAAGGGAGGAGTAGACACAGATGTCATACTGATTCTGAAAAAATCTCCAGTATGCAACCGATCAGTCTATCTCGCCTACTGTGTCCCACAATGCAAAGCGCTGGTGGTGGTTTGCCATCAACGTTATGTATGCTTTCACTTATTTCACCTTAGCAGTCCACCAAAATCTGTTTCTGAACTAATTTGAGGTGTGAAATAAGCAATTCGGTTGCTGAATCTTCACTCATATTAGATGTACAAGGTCTAATTTAAAAGTTTGTTCCAACTTTTGTTGCTAGCTGGAGAACATAGTGGAGCATTTAGCAGCTGAAGCGCCAGATATTTTTCTCAAGAGTTGGGTAGGACCGAAACATTCGCCAGGTGGCCAGAAACATGACTCTAAATGAATGTTAATGCTGCTCCGCAACTGCTGGATGTGTGCATTGGCAACTGTTTGCTAACAAGCTAGCCATAACAACTTTATAAGGTGATGTCAATGTTGTGAATTAGGTTGTTCTGCTGCCCCCGAGTGGCCAAAAATATCAATCATGGCTGCTTCAACATTAACTATGCTTCATAATATTTGATAAACAACTCTAACCATTACATTATTGTTTGTAGCTTCAATTTACACTGCTGGCACATGAAAACACGTCGAGCTCTATGATATAATCTCATTTTCTGTATTATTTAATGGTGAAATTATCAATTTAATATATATGTAAGAGTTAGTATGGATCCAATAGACATCCAGGAATACAGCTAAGCTAGGCTGATTGACTTGACAACTAATTGGTTCCAGTGGGTCAATTTATAAATCTAGTTAAAACCCTGATTGATCTTAGCTGTGACTCTTTTTAACTTGTTTTTGAGTTATTGTTTTATATTTTATTATTTTCATGATTTAAACTTATGACTTACTGTATATTATTATTTATATTATGTTACTACTATGGTGGTATTGTAATTATCACGATTGATATTGTACATTTTAAAATGGTTTGTTTTATTCATACACTTACGTACTCGGGTCTCTCTTGAAAATGAGATCTCGATCTCAGTGGGACATACCTGATTAAATAAAGGTTTTGATTGATTGAATTGCAGCTACTAACAATTACGGCATGCTACGAGTAACGAGCACTAAATCAAAATGATTTATATTGTTCTGAGTCTTCTCTGGTTTCCCTCCTCAGAGCTCCTGTATTCCCTTCAGCTACTGGAAGGAGACGGTGTCAGTGCTGCTGGGCTCAGACAGGACTTCTCTGTGCGCCATAGCGAGCTACATTGATGAGCCCTTCATGGATCTGGACAGAGACCTGCTGGAAGATTGACCTCCAGTGTGTGCACTCAGTGCGCCGGGGGGTGGGACAGGGCACAGGGTCACAGGGAGCATGGACACCTAAAGCTGGTGACGACTCCACTGAGCCGAGCCATCCAGGTGCTTTGTGACTGCGTTCTGGATGTAAAGACTCACCTGTTTGCCGTCTGTACCTTCGCATGGGGGCCGTCATCACAGATGTAAGGGGACGCGATTTGCCTGGCCGTGATCTTCTCACTAAGTTATCGTCCTCTTCTTCAAAGGAAGAGGGGGAAACCTGTATGCCCACCCCAGATCGCCCACATCAGACAATTAAGGGACCTTGCGAAATGTCACCTGCATTGGTTGTTTGCTTTAGGTGACATTCAAATAGAGCCTTTTATATAACCTATACAAAATTCTATGAAAGAAATATGTATGATTCAACAAATTATATGTAAGAAAAAAGATTCTTGTCACGTAAACGTGGTTTGGAAATGGCTGCCCAGATGTGCAGGTCAGTGGTGCGTCACAGGGCTGCCAGGAGTCACCGGCCTCACTCTCCCACTACCTACACACACTCTGTTGACTCCGTGCCACTCCGCATGCCTGACCTGTGGGGGAAACTGGTCACATTGGAGTCTTTGCAGGGGTCTTCTCAATGAGCAGCATTTTCATTTAACCTGTCTGTGGGTCTGTTTTATTAGGTGGCTATTGTTGATTGGTGCTTTCTGGCTCTACTCTGCACATTTAGGTAGCTTGTGGGCCAGCTGACATGTTTCACAGATCGCACACGGGGCTCCTCTCACCTACAACCATCCACTCTTTTGTGGCTTCAGAAGCTTCACCCAGGGACTCGTTTCTTTCCCAGGTTATTTTTGTTGATTTACTTTTGTCTCGATGGCAATGGCTTTTAGCTCTGGATGAACTGTAGAATAAAACGTTGCACAGATTACATTGTTTTTATTGTTTATTATACTTTAACACATTTGTTGATTAAAAAACATCTTCAATTTGTAACAGAATTTGTGTTCATGTTGTTGGAAGAGAATAAACTATGCAGGCGCTAAGTGGTGTTAAGATACCACTTTATTGTTCCAGTCCACACATGGTTATGTAAATTAGCCTTCTGCCCAACGTCATCAGCATTGGATTGAAGGGGTACCACTTTCTCTGGTTTCTGGTATTTCTCAAAATCTTTCACTACAAGCTGAGAATGACAATCTTTCTATGTGATGGCTCTTTTTTGCATGGCACCACTTGATCTTTAATTTGGATAAAGATGAAGCAGTGGGCACGGCTGTGTTGATGTGTCCGTGGCCTGAATGTGCAGCTGTTTTGTGGAAATGGAAGATGCAGAGCTGAACAGATATTCAGTGTCTCGAATTAAACGGACCCAACCTGAGATAAGTACAAATGGATGAGCTACCTCATATTTTATCCTGACGCCGGACAGAGCAAACTACTTCTGACAAGTGTACAGTTTTACTCCCAGCATGTCATGAGTCATAATACATGTGAATGTATAAGGGCATTTCTACAGTTGGCCCGTGATGCCATAAGTTAGTAGTGCTATGCCGCCTTGGGATGCAAACACAAATGTCCTTTACACTTTGAAAGCCTTTTATTTGCTTTAAAGCTAATTAACCACAAATGTTTCCTTTTTGTTTTCTAGCTTTCATGCAGCATGTCTTAAATCTTGATGGGTGTGCACATACTTTGGATTAGTTCATCTTTTGTGCTCTGCAGTGAAGTTAATGCGACTACACTTCTCAAGTGCTTCTGTTTCTGCTGGATTCCTGAGATAACTGCATTTGGTTTCTTGATAACATGATGTGATTGGACACGTTACATTCTGCTGATCATCTGTTCTCATTGATCCAAGTCCCTCTTATCACTCCAGTCATCCACCATAGAAGTCAATGAGGCTATTGGTAGAAACACATGAATGTTGTGAGCGCTCTTCTGGAGCAACTATATAAATAATCTCTGGACAATGACTTCTGTAGCTTTGTGATCTGAATTTCAGAGAGCGTGATCCTTCTGTATGATGAGAATTGGTTCTCGACCGTTTTGCTGTATGTGGTGTGATGCTCCTAGTAGGCCTTAGACTTAATTTGTTAGTTTGTATAGAAAATGGTGAAATGTTAATCTCTGGGCCAAGAACATGCTGCGTGGTGTTTAATATAGCACTTATTTGGTTTATATTTTAGATCCCCGATATTTTGACTTAATTAACTGGACATTTATGACGTAATGTTTAGCACAATGAGGATATTATTAGACACATTTTGCAGCCAGTCCTAAACTCACATTCAAAACTCAGTCTGATTGTGTCTCACTTCACCAGGACCGACAGCATCTATAGCGTTTGTGTTGAAAAGAACAACCTTTAAGAGACGCCGACGGTGGATAATATTCATGGTGTAAAATCAAAATTATGAATACATGTTTTTTTCCTTTGCATTTTCATTGAATAATTAATAAAATATCTCATGGTTGTTATAAATACACCTCTCTGCACACTACAGTCTTAATTTCTCACTAACCTTGTTTAACCATCAAACAAACAAAAGATTCATGCTTCGGTTTCACATTCTACTATAACTACTTCTGTAACCAACTTTCGCCCTCATGTTCCTCCTCTAACGCTGGTATTAAACTTCATTTTCCTTATTTAACAGCTGTTTGTCAAATTAATATAATAAATTCTTCTTTAGACCTTCTTTGTGGGATTTCTATTATCTCATTCACACTGGGGGGAAAAAAACGACAAAACAGTCATATTTAAAAGGTTTTAAAGTCTATTTGGGTGTGTCTTCACAGTCGAGCACAGCTGTTGCAGCTGGTTGGCTGTGATATGTTTGGCCGCAGCGTTCAACCTCACCACATCACTCAGCAAGCTGAAATACACAAGACAGAGATGTTTATTAGCAACCACATACACAGTGTAATAGTTACTCATGACCGCACTAGAGATCACATGAGCGGGCTATGTGAGGACATCTTCAACAGAGGGTTACATCCAGCCCCTTCTAAGATTAGTACTTGTTATGAAGCCTGCTTGCTAATTTTAATAAATACTTCCAAAGGTCATACAATTCAGCAGCATACTGCAATATGAAATGCATTATGTATTTAGTTCACTAACCTTGCTACCTTGGTCCCGGGTGCGGACCCGGAGCTTGTTGGCCTGCGTTTCGGCCATGTCAGCCCTCTCCTCTGCATCATCAAGCTCATGCTGGAGCTTCCTGTACTTGGACAGGTTGGTGTTTGCCTGCTCCTCCTGCAGAAAGGAGGAAACCAACAAAACGGTTTAGTGTACAGTGAACCAAAGGGGTGCTCAGGCTCTTCGGTTATTTTTCCACCACTCCAGCTATAGTTAATGATGTGGTTATGATGATAATTTACAAGTACAACAATACTAAACTACTGATAGTGGACTCACCGCTTCTTCAGTCTGTCTCTTGTAACTCTTCACCTTGGCCTGCAGCTTGTCGATGAGGTCCTGCAGGCGGACCAGGTTCTTCTTGTCTTCCTCAGCCTGCACAAACAGCACAGGGAGCCTCTTACCCTACTTTCAATTTCTAAAATGAAAACACATGCGTTTGTATGTTACATCTAGTGTTGTCACGATACCAAAATTATGACTTCGGTACGATACCAGCCTAAAGTATCTCGATACCAATACTGAAACGATACCACAGCAAAAATCTAGAGCATCTTTCTCAAAAATCTTTTTTGCTGTTGTGCTGCAGGGAGCTTCTCCACTTCCAGGATCAACTTTTCTCTCTCTCTCTCTCTCTCTCTCTCTCTCTCTCTCTCTCTCTCTCTCTCTCTCTCTCGCTTGCTTGCTCGCCCTCTCGCTTGCTTGCTCGCCCTCTCGCTCTCTGCTTGTGTGTGTCTGCTTGTCTCTCTTGCTCTGTTTAGAGACAACTGACATGTAGAATAAGTACTAACTTAAAAAACACAGGGGCAGGAAAATCAAAAAGGTTGGCAAGCAGGATGCATATTCTATCATGTATCAGAATCAGATTTATATTGTTTATAATGTGTTTTCGTGGCAGATTCGCTCGTGGTGGCGTCTGCCTCCTATGTGAACCTGGCTGCAGGGAGTAGCAGAACGCTGCACACACACTGCCCTGTTGTCGCACTGACTCGCTCTCGCACATCCACGCAACTGATAGGAAATATGGCTGTTTTTAAAACACTGTCATTCAAGTATCGGTACTAATAAGATGGGGTATTGGACTGTTTTTAACGGCAGGGTATCACAGTAGCTTCTTGGTATCGGTACCCCGTTCAACACTAGTTCCACCCCAGCGTGCACTAGGCCTATGTGCAAACAGGCTGGTGGTTTACCTGATAGGAGAGCTCTTTGATTCTCCTCTCATACTTGCGTACTCCCTTCTGATACTCTTGGCTCTTCTTTTGCTCAGATTCCATTTCACTCTCCAGTTCTTTGACCTAGCCACAAGATCAGAAAATGATCAGTCCACTCATTTCAAATTACAAACAAAACGTGTTAACCATTACAAGGATTATCAGGTGCGACAGTGACTACATCAGCATTTAATTTGTCTCATCTCTCACCCTGGCCTCCAGCTTCTGGACCTGCTTCTTGCCTCCCTTGAGGGCGATCTGCTCAGCTTCGTCCAGACGCATCTGCAGGTCCTTTATGGTCTGCTCCATGTTCTTCTTCATCCTCTCCAGATGGGCGCTGGTGTCCTGCTCCTTCTTCAGCTCCTCTGCCATCATGGCTGCCTACAAATTCAGAGGATCAGTGTTAAATGGACATTAAGTGGAACCAACAGCAGCAACTTCAACAGGCATCTGGCACAGCTTTCAGTGGACTGTGTGGAAGACTTTAGGTAAGCTGGTTAATTACAGCAGAGATCAATTATAGAATATTACAATCACAGTGAATGCTGGAAAGTCAACCAGATTAACCCCCCGTAGATACATTTTGAGTTATTTTGTAGTGTAAGTATATCATGCACTTTTTATTTTGTTTATTCAAGATCTTACATCAGTGATGGCCTTTTTGGCCTTCTCCTCTGCATTGTGGCACTCCTGCACAGCATCATCCACCTCATTTGACAGTATGGACAGATCACTCTCCAGTTTCTTCTTCTGGTTGATCAGTCCAGAGTTCTGGGGCAAAATAATCAATTTAAAGAATCATCTCAGGATCAAAATGTTAGTTTATCTTGTTTCCAAAATGGTTTCTTTCATTTCTAAAACTGGATTTAATGGAACCTAACATAACATCAATAATCAGAGCAGCTGAACCAGAGAGTAACAAATAGGCTTGAAAAGCTTAATCTAGCAGAATATCTTTAGTTAACAACCACAAAGACTAGCTAGCTTGGAAAACAAAATACCCTCTTCGTGGCCATCTACTGCAAGTAAATGACCATCCTTTGATAAGCTTATTTATTTAGTTGAAATGATGCAAAACAACAATGCACTGCAGTGTCGTTTTAAATGCATCTTCCTACCTGAGAGTGCAACAGGCTGACTCTCTCAGTGGCCTCGAGCAGCTCATGCTCGGCTAGCTTGCGTGCACGGTCGTTCTGCTCCAGCTGAGCCCTGAGCTCCTCCACCTCAGCAGCTAGCAGGCTGTTGCGGCGCTCTGTCACCGCCACCTGCTCCTTCAGCTCCTCGTTCTGGTGAATAGTCTCATCCAGCTCCAACTGAATGTCCTGGAGTCACAGATCGTGTACACAAGATTTTATTTAACATTGTAACGATGGAATCTACTATTGAATCTGAGACATCAGGTAAGTTCATCGACTGGCTGCTAGATGACTCACCTTGATCTGAACCTGCAGGTTTCTCAGGAGTTTCTGGGACTCTGAGGCCTGCCTGTTAGCATGGCTCAGCTGCACCTCCATCTCATTCAGATCACCCTCCATTTTCTTTCTCAGGCGCACTGCCTCGTTGCGAGACTTGGCCTCTGCATCCAAGGTGGCCTGCATAGACTCCAGTGCTCTCTGGTGGTTACGGCTAGAAGGCAAAAGACGTCACGTAGATAAAAATTAGGAGAATCCAGTTTGCATGGAGTGGTTGATGGGATAGAATCCCAGATCTGTTATAAAGAAGGACGAAAAGAGTAATCAGTGAATCTCACCGAAGATTGTCAATTTCCTCATCCTTCTCTGCCAGCTTCCTGTCAATGTCAGCCTTGATCTGGTTAAGCTCCAGCTGGATGCGGAGAGATTTGCTTTCTTCATGCTCCAGAGTGCCCTGAGACAGACAGACGGACACTTAATGCTTGAAGATATTCTGTAGGCAACCTCTGTCAAAAAATATCCCAGACCACAAGAAGGAGGAAGTGAGAGAACTCAGCAAACTGTTTACTTCAGCTTCCTCCAGGGCAGCTTGAATCTCGCTTTTCTCTATGTCCAGACCCTTCTTCATTTTCTCCAGCTCATGGATGGTCTTCACTCCCTGACTGATTTGATCTGACAGGTCAGCGATCTCCTCTGGGGGAGTAGAGATAGAAAAATAGTTTATATTTTGTATAAAGTCAAGGTAACCTTCTAACTGGGTATTCATGATGTGACAGGTACCTTGGAGGTTCTTGTTCTCCCTCTTGATGGTCTCCAGATGATCCAGGGTCTCCTCGTAGGAGTTCTTCAGTTTGAAAAGCTCTGTGCTTAGGCCACGAGACTCTTTTTGAGAGGTCTCCAGCTCTGATTGGCACTCTTCATACTTCTGTCTCCACTCAGTCAGCACCTGGAGGAAACAATAAGACACTTTTCTGCAGTGAAGTAAAAGTCATGAATCAGACTTGTTGTACATGGTACCAGAACCCAATCCTACCAAGTCATCAGGTAACAAGACAGATTTCCCTTGAAGACCATATAAGCAATGTTCTGTAACAGTTGCCATCAGCTAATACCTTGTCAAAGTTGCGTTGCTTCTTGTCCAGGGCAGCAGCTGCAGCATTGGCGCGCTCCAGATCAATGACCAGGTCCTCGATCTCTGTCTGGAGCCGATGTTTCGTCTTCTCCAGGGAGGAGCACTTGGCATTAGACGCCTCCACCGTCTCTTCAGCCTCCTGCAGTCGTGTCACTAGCTTTTTCCTAATGGGAGGCAAAGAAAGCTCAGAGGCGCTCGTTTATTCAAACGATCATTGTGTACCATTGATTCTGTAAGTAAAAAATGCATCTCACTCACTTGGCTTCCTCCAGCTCCTCAGTCCTCTGGATGGCGTCGGTTTCATACTTTGTCCTCCAATGAGCCACCTCAGCATTGGCCTTGGACAGAGCTCTCTGCAGATCAGCCTTGGCCTCCTGCTCCTCGTCGTACTGCTCTCTCAGAAGATCACAGTCATGTCGAGATGACTGCACCGCGTGGGCCAGGGCATTTTTAGCCTTCATGGACCAAACATGATGGTGGACAGCAGTTAGTCAAAACCGGAGGAACTCTACATTTCTGCAGAGGTAGTTACCAAATGTTAACAACAACTACTGACTGATGTAGTGACAAGGAGCTGACCTTATTCTCCTCCTCCAGCTGTTTCTTGAGCTCCTCGACATTCTGGCTGAAGGAGTTCTTGGCACGCTGGAGCTGGGACACCATGGCTTCCCGCTCTTCAAGCTTCCTGCTCAACTCGCCTACATGGGGAGGGGAAAAAGGTATCTGTGTTACTAACCGGTCTGTGAAATCTCTTTGTACCATTTATGATTAGATGAAAATTCCATACAACTCTCAGCCTGAGCACGGGCCCTTTGGATGTTGGTTTCGTTGAGCTGCCTCTGGAGCTCGTCAACCTTTGCTTTAGCCTCGTTCATTTGGTCTTCATACAGGCGACACATCTTCTCTGAAGTGGCCTGCAGACAAGAGATGGAAATTTCTTCTAGTTTCTTCTGGCCATACTACTGCTATCTTTCAGTGCGCCTATCTTCTTTTTTTCAACCTACCTTGCCCTTGGAGAGCTGCTCCACAGTAGAGGCCAGATCGTCAGCCTCCATCTTGGCCTCACTCCTCTCCTTCTCCAGCTTCTGCTTGACTCGCTGAAGGCTGTCGATCTGCTCGCTCAGCTCTGCAACACTGTCAGCGTGCTTCTTCCGCAAGGCTGCCGCCGTGGCCTCGTGGTGCAGCATCGCTTCCTCCAGGTCTCGCCGCAGCTTCAGATAATCCGACTCTCTCTTCTTGTTCATCTCGATCTGGGCTGAGGTGGCCCCACCAGCCTCCTCCAGGCGCTCGCTCAGCTCTTCCAGCTCACGAGCCACATCGCCACGCTGCTTCTCCACTTTGGCCCTGCAAGCCCGGTCGGCCTCCAGCTCCTCCTCCAGCTCCTCTGTACGAGCCTGGAGGAAAGCAATGGTCAGTTATTTTGTCAAAATGGTGTTTCTTAACTGATGTATTAGAGGTTAAAAGATTGTTTTCCACCTGTAGCTCCTTTATCTTCTTCTGTAGCTGATTGACCAAGGCTTGCTCATCTTCAATCCTTGTGCTCATCTCATTCATTTCAAAGTCTTTCCTGGTAGAAAATATTTGGCAGTCATTGTTAATCGTTACTTCTTAATAGCGAGATAATAATACATTTTTCTGTGAATTAATGAAAACTCACTTCTTCAGCTTCTCTTCAAGTTGCTGCTTGTCGTTCTCCAAGTCCATAACAGATTCCAAGGAGAGTTTCATATCTCCCTCCAGCTTACGTTTGACCCGTTCCAGGTCCATACGCAGCTTCTTCTCTTGTTCCAGTGATCCCTCCAGCTAATTTACAGTAGGAAGATTGAAAAATGTTACATGTTATAAATATCATATGTCACCCCCGTGGACTAAATGATAACAGTACATTGTTTTCCACTGCTTTTTTAGGTGATAAATAAACTCACATCATCTACTTGTTGCTCCAGCTTTGCCTTGGATTTGGTCAGAGTGTTGACTTTGTCTTCCTCTGCCTGCAGGTCATCCAGAGTCTGCTGGTGAGCATCCTGGAGAGCTTTCTTCTCTTTGGTCAGCTTCAGGATGGTTTCATCCAGAGCTGCCATTTCCTCAATCAGGTTCTTCACCTGCGAGCCAGAAGAAGAAAATATATTTGACACATATGAAATGAGAAATCATAAACACATTTATTTTTATTTTCCCCCTATATACAATCCACTGAATGTGCTGGGGATCTTTCTGTGGCCTCTTAGCACCCTCTGGAGTCAACTCACTGCTCTCCTTTTCCAATTGCCTTACCTTGTTCTCAGTGGCATGTTTCTCCTTTTCCACTTTAGCCAGAGTGATCTCCAGATCGTCAATGTCTTTCTTCAGCTCAGCGCACTCGTCCTCGAGCTTGCGCTTCTTGGCAAGCACGTTAGCACTCATCTCCTCCTCGTCCTCCAGCCTCTCCATGATTTCTTTCACTTTGGCCTCCAGCTGGATCTTAGCTTTGATGAGAAGGTCACAGCGGTCCTCGGCATCTGCCAAATTGTCCTGCTCCTATGGGAGACAGGAGTGAAAGAGTATGCGTTCAGTGCATTCCCACACTACTACGGTATCTGTCTTTCCAAAAGCTGAATGTGTGAATACATCAGGAGTGCCACTTACTGCCTGCAGCTGTAGAAAGAGGTCGTTCTTCTCTTGGATCAGGCTGACCTGCCTCTCCTCCAGCTCTTTGCGCTTAACCTCAGATTTCTCCAGAGCCTCCTTCAGCTTGGCCAGCTCCTCCTTAAGACAGACCAGCTCTTTCTCAGTGGCGGCGCTCCTCAGTAGAGGCTTGATTTTGAAGAAGAGCTTCATCCAGGGCCAGTGCTTGACAGCGTTGAAGGCCCGAATGTTCCACTGGATGATCATCAAAGCCTCCCTGAAAACAGGACAAAATAAAAGGAGGGAATGGAAGAGTGAGGATTTTTCTACCACTAAAATGTTTCTTGTCAGGTTAAAAACAAATCTAAAATGGCACAAAGACCAGTGATCCCAATCAGATATATTTGTACTCCAGGGGGGTATTCCTGCAATTGCCAAAGGGTACATGTAATAATGGTGTAGTAGCTCAACTAATTAAAAAAAACAAAATTATGATTTGATTAAAAAATATATATCCACATATTGAGTCAGCTGAAACACCCTGACAGAGCATGAAAAGTCTAGTTAACAAGCGAATAGAGAGGTCTAAAAAGGTAGCTAAAAGTAGTTGATTAATGGTTGAAGTAGTCAGCTAAAGTAATGGATAAATGGTTGAAACATCTTGTTTCTGCTACTGGTAGTACAAATGTTTGTACTACTACCAAACCACCCTAAATGTTGACAGCTCAATTGTATGAGAAAAATATTGTAACAATATCCACTTTTATATAGTTAATAATGTGAAACTAACTTCCAGTTTAAGTACAAATGAACACATTTGGAACATGACTGGTGGTGGTGTTGATAGAGCTCATCTGACTGGGCTGTGGGGTTACATCAGATACAAAAGGTTGGGAACCACAGATGTAGACCACATGGTGCTTTAAAAGGAGCAGAAGTTCAGATCAAGTAGGCTGAAGAGAAGAAGGTCAAAAAGATTTATTATTGGAGTTCCCCGTCTATTTATTTAGTTACTTCTCCTTGGAACTTAATTGTTGGCACTAATCCTGCAACTATCCACTAACCTTGTATCTAATCATACACAGAGGGATGCGACATGAAATCATACACCTAATGCTGCTTTTGATGTTTCATGACTGTGACCAAACAGGGTTACCAGATTGATTTAGTCTCAGTAGAATGGCGTCTCACAGCCCTAAATATGGACCCAGAGCAGACTGGTCAAGGACTTCCTGTCACTGTTTAGAGGGTGAGTTTGAGTTTGAGTGAGCGTGCACACGCTGGGGTGGGAGGTGACTGAATGAGGGTGGGGGGGGAGCTGATTGCATTTTTGACATGACTCCATGCCGGGTGCCCCTCAAAGGTGAGCGTCTGTGTTTATTTAGAAACTAAAGCCCTCTGTCCAACGGCCGACTTTAATCCTCTGTCACCCGCCACATATCCCACCAATGCACTCACTTAGAAGTACAGGCGCCGTGGACAAAAGGGGCCAAGGGCCATCGGGCACGGAGGGGGCCGGGGGTTGTATTTTTAGGGAGGGCCTGAGCAGCTGCCACTTGACACATGTCGCCACCTGGCTCTGAGGACACCGTCAGCATTGTTTAAGTTAGAGAGAGTGGATGGAGAGAATGGCCAGAGAGGTAGGTGTGTGTGTGTGTGTGTGTGTGTGAGAGAGGGATGGGGCCCTCATTAACAGTAGGGCCACACACATGTCTGGTAACCATACAAGGGCAAGCACACGCCTCACACACGCCGATAGCACTGCCCTTGCATGCCATGCATACTAGAGCGAGGGAGTGAACACTAAGGTATAGTGTATCACAAGCTGAAAGGCTCGCAGCTGATCGTGTTGCTATTGAACCTGTTCAGAGAAGCATATGTTCACGGAGGTCATTTTTTTTATCTTCACCTTCCTATGAGGTATTAAGCTCAAAGGCTTTTCCTGCGCCTGTGAATACATTTTATATTCATTCAGGTTCAAAAAAAGGCATTTTGGTCGACAAAAGTAAAAGTCACTTCGGTCTTTTTACCTCCTTTCCATCATCTTCAGCAGCTGCGTCCTCATGATTTTGCCACGAGCGGCTGCCTGCAGCAACGTCAGGACTTTGGCCAAACGCTCGTCCCTCAGCTCTTCGAGGTGACCCAGCAGGCCTGCCTTGAAGAACACCTACACGAAGCCGTGGGGGGGGGGGAATTGTGAAATGAATCCATCACATAAGATTCAGAGAAGATTTGTTTTTATTTATTATAACACTCATTAAAAAAAAGACCATCACACTATGTTTCCAATTTTTTTATCATTTTTATAACCATATTGGGTGTGCTGGCTGATTATGCATTACACAAGCTGCGGCCTCCTACCTTTGTGTGTCCAAATCTATACTGGTTGTGGTCGATATCCAGGGAGGCCAGCAGCTTCTCTGCAGCTTTCCTGCTGTCCACAAACTTGTCATCTGGGATGGCATGGGGGTTCAGGATGCGGTAGCTGGATGAAAGAATAAAAGAGTGTTTCAGGACTGATTATCACTGTGACTTTAAGACCATGCCACGATATCCAAAAAGTGATCTGAACGCGATCTGTACCGCTGTTTGAATTCGGCGTAGAGCATGCGGTTGGGAAAGCCCTTTCTGCAGATCCTGATGCCTTCCAGCACACCGTTGCAGCGCAGCTGGTGCAGCACCAGGAATGGATCCATGATCCCTGCGGCAAACAGGTTTCAAACATGAGCCTAGTCCCATTTGTTCAGCTTCTGATGATGTGTGATGGTTGTGCTGTGTGTTACCTGGAGTCTTGGTCTCATTAGGGATGATGCAGCGAACAAAGTGAGGCTGGGTGCTGCGGAGGTTGGTCATCAGCTTATTCAGATTTTCCTGGAGGAAAGGAGAAACACAGCAGATTAAGTTAAATGAGTAAATAAACTATTCAAACATCACTCATGGAAAAAAATAACAACAAACTCTTCATGTAAAACGTTTTATTCTGCGGGGACTTTGTGTTCCTCACATGTGAAATCCTTGATGTAAAGGAGAGAGGAGCCAGCACAGACTTAAAGTGATGTTCATGTGATCATTGCCCTAAACATCACTGCAAGTCTTAACTGCCTCCGTCCCAGCTGTCCAGTGAAGCCCGCAATTTCTCACATCACACAAAACACTGAAAGTTATTTGGAACAACCACTGCATCAATGGACCCTTTTCCCCTGTGGTGTCAGTCTCACCTTGTGAAGCTGAGACACGGTCTGGAAAGAGGCTGCCTTCTTCCTCTTCTCCTTGCTGCCAGTCTTGGGGTCGGATGCTGCAAGGTAATTAGCAATTAATTAATTTGAACGCCTTAAGGTGTCCCCTATATGCTATAGTCCTCTGCCAGAATCCTGTATACGCTACCTATGTCTGAGCCGACATAATTCTCATACAGAGAAGCTAGCAGCTTGTTGGAGGACTTCTGGAAACAAGCCACCACCGTCTCGTTCAGTGGGTCTTTATTTTTGTCCAGCCAGCCAATAATGTTATATGGTACCTGTAAAAAAACAACAGGGACATCCAAATGATTGAATTCCGTATTTAAGAATGACTGTTGTAAGACTGTCTCAGTCTGGTAAGTGAGAACACACTTACCACTCCGGCATAGTGCACCAGCTCAAAGTGGGCCTCGTACTTGCGCTTCTTGTCTGGCCGTGGCTTTTGGAAATTAGGCGACTTGCCAATGTGATTATCATACATCTTGGCTTTAAAGCTGTGGTCTGTGGCCTTTGGGAACATGCACTCCTCTTCGAGGATTGACATGATGCCCAGCGGCTGGAAGGAGAGCCGAGTGTTAGTCTAACACTCAGTTTTGATTCAGCTTCATCTATTATGGATAAAACACTTCGCTTACCTTTTCAATAAGATCAATGCAAGCTTGAAGGTCCAGCCCGAAGTCGATGAAGGTCCATTCGATGCCCTCCCTCTTGTACTCCTCCTGCTCCAGGATGAACATGTGGTGGTTGAAAAACTGCTGCAGTTTCTCGTTTGTGAAGTTGATGCACAGCTGCTCAAAGCTGTTGAGCTGCGATGAAAGAGGGAGCAGGTGTTCAGAGGAAGCATTAGAAGTGAACAGCATGAAAAACATGAGAACAGGTCACGGAGATTCATCCTGCAGTAAAGCTAACTGATCACAATAAGGAAGGATGAGGCGAAAACAGAGCACCTGTTGATATTAAACCAAAATATGACAACAGAAACAGAAAACCAGTGAGATGGTAATAGTTTTTAATAAATATGACTTTAATCTCTGGAAAATAATTGCAGTATGGATCAACTTACTTCAAAGATCTCAAACCCGGCGATGTCCAGGACTCCTATGAAGTACTGGCGGGGCAGGGAGGTGTACAGGGTCCGGTTGATCCGTCCCACGAGCCATTTGAACATGCGGTCATACGTGGCTTTGGCCAGAGCACCAACAGCGTAGATAACCTAACACACACACACACACACACACACACAAGGAGGAATACAGCTGTCATTCACATGGATAACCTCTGTTGCTTAGATACCAGATTCTAGTGTGTGTGGAATAGCTGGTATATGGATCCACTGAGGATTAAGAAGCCGTCCCTCATCAGCATACTAGTCGTACAGCAGAATGAAGTGAAGCTGAGTGCACTGATTTTTTTCTACCTTGTAAAGTACCATCTACACCACAGTTCAGCTGTATATTATTGTATCTGATATGTTTGTTTCTGATAACTGTGCCTCATTTTCCACCTCATATTACAGGAAAATGATCTCATTTATTGTCTTTCAGATTAATAAAATAATTAAACAAAACACAGACAGCAGACATTGTACCTCCTCACCTGTTCGACATTCTGTCCCTTCACCACATACTCATTCCCCACCTTCACCCTTGGGTGGAGGAGGCCCTTGATGAGGTCAGCTGAACTGACTCCCATCAGGTATGAGGCCTTGTCTGCACCTGGTGACCAAACAGGACAAAAAAAATCACAAACTTGCTTTTGAATCAGATGGTTGTTTTTTTGTGCCGAATGTCTTGTTACTGGCTCTCACTTTCAGTGCCGTCAGCCTCCGCCTGCTCCTCGCGCTGCCTTTGCTTGAATTTCATGTTGCCAAAGTGCATGATGGCTCCGACTATTTTATAGCAGCCATACTTCTCATCAGGCATGAAGCCGAGGATGTCCATGGCATGCTGTGAAGCGAAGGAGAACAGGATTCTTACAACTTCACAAATCTACTCGATGTGCTATGTTAAAATGTGGTGCAATTTCTCTCCATGCGGGGAAAAATGAAAGCTCTCACATCAGTGGCCATCAGCTCCTGTCCGTCATCCATGTTCTCCACGGTGGTCACGCCCTGGGAGCAGAAGTGGTAGTCATACGGGTTGGAGGACACCAGCAGCATGTCTGGAACAAAGAGTTTACAGGATCACATCACAGTCCCGCAGTGGTAGGTAATAAAACAACGAAAGCAGCCAGAATGACTAACCTAACAGTTCTGGTTTCTTCTGCGACATGATCTGGTAGTAGATGTGGTAGCTCCTCTCCCCGGGCTGCTGAAATATGACTCTGGATTTTTCCAGAAGATCTGAAGGATGCAAAGAAGAGACTTGAAACAAGAAGAGAAACACACGATGATGGTGAATACTATGTTTGACCATTAACTCACATATATCAATATCAGCCGAGGCTAGTTTGCCAGTGGGTCCAAAGTGGATCCTGATGAACTTGCCCTGTGGGAAAATGTACAAAATATCTTTGAAATGCTCCAGAAACCGACCACCAATTTTTTGAATGTATATGCAGTATACTTTTTTTAACCAGGGAATTTTCCAGGTACTCACAAAACGGGATGAGTTGTCATTCCTTAGCGTTTTGGCGTTACCAAACGCCTCCATGGCAGGGTTCGCCTCAATGATCTGATCCTCCAGAGTCCCCTGGGAGAGAGCATTCACAGTAAAATGTAAAGATGCCCAGTCACATTATTATTTTATAATTTACAGTTTATTTTCAATCTTTGTTCAACATTACGTAGCTGCATTATTGCTTTCTGCAGCTTAAACTCACCCCTGTTTTAGTGGTAGGACCTTGCTGCAAAAGAACAAGGTGAGAAGCCTGTGAGTGTCGTATCATATGAAGCATGATATAATAATTATTTTACAGCCAAAGGGGAACATATTAACTGGTACTGGTTGTTAAAGCTGTGGTAAAAACCAATGGCCACCTTGTTTTATATGATGAAGTGCGGTGAACGCAGGGGACAGAAAGGTAGGAAAAATGAACGAAAAGACAACAACACAGAAAAGTCAAAACCAAAACTCAAAGCAAAGGGAAAGATAATGGAAAATTTGGAGCCAAAATGGAAATGGAAAAGAAAAATAATTTAAAAATCAATAAGAAAGCAGAGTAAAGTGGCTGGAAAGGGCTACACAACACATGAGGGTGAAGACTTAGACATGAATGTAATCAGTTCTCACATTCACCATTTTGACAGTGAGGAAAATGTATGGACACAGTTTAAAGGGAATACAGTGGAGGATTCCTGGGACCACAAAAAAAAAATGAAGAAAAGAAAAATAAAATACAGCAAAAAAAAAAAGCTGGGAAACAAAAATATGGGTTGCCACATCAGCCTTACTCCTTTTTTGGCAGGTGTGTCCCCAAGAGCTGCCACAATGGCAAAATACTGAATGACACGTTTCGTGTTGACAGTTTTGCCAGCACCGGATTCTCCGCTATAGGAGTGTGAAAAATAACAAAGTGCACATACAACAGGTAAAAACTGGTCACAAAACTGGTAAAGGTGGTGTAAATCAAAAGCATTACACTGCATGTCACAAAACAAAAAAAGTGAGGAATAGATTTAAGTAAAAGCCAAAAACTTTGAAGGAAAAAAGATCAAATCTTTAAAGTGGCTGTATGTGGACGGTCTACATGTTATATGGCTAATTATACAGTTACAAGCTGTCTGGTTCTTCTCTAATTGGTGACTTGAATCAAGAAAAACAACATATTAATTTGAAGCAGTTGATACTTACGTGATGAGCATGGACTGGTTCTCACGATCTGATGAAGAGAAAATAACAAGGCTTGTAACATACATATGACAGTGGGTATAGTGCGTTTATATTTGGTATAGGCGGGTGTATGTTATAATGTTTTAGTATATGGGAACACTCACTGCGCAGCATGTCATTATATGCATTGTCTGCGATGGAGAAGATGTGTGGTGGCGCCTCAGAGCGGCGTTTGCCTTTGTAGGCGGCGACCACAGGGGCCGTGTAGACGGGCAGCCATTTGTATGGATTCACAGTCACACAGAAGAGCCCGGAGTAGGTCTGAGGGAACAGGACATGACACACTATTAACCCACTATGATATCCCCTACTGCCAAAATGGCCAGTTCTGCTACTGACAGGTTGACATTGCTCAAGCCTACAGTTGAACTCTGTAATTTAATCTGGATAATCATGCCTCTTAAGGGAGCATGGACACATGGGAGAGGGGAAGTACCATCAGTCCATAATGGGATACTCACATAGATCATCCAGGCAGAGTAGCGTCTGCGCAGGTTGCACAGCACAGAGGCCTCGTTGAGGTGTGTCAGCATGGCCATGTCTTCGATCATGTCAAACTTTGGAGGATTCATACTCTGGATGTCACTGTCCTTCACTATCAGGGTCTAAAGTGATGGACGCAGGCAGACATGAGGAGGGGATCATGGGACTGTACTGTGTTAAAGAAGAGGTGTCTAGTAGTTCAGGTTTTCATTCATTACTGCATATAGAGGGATGATCACTTACCTTCCCATCTTTGGTTTCAACAATGACTTTGTCACCGCTGAGCTCCTTGATCTCAATCTCAATGTACGCCTCTTTTTCATCAGGGATCCAGGCTCGCTTCTTACCTAACAGCACAACAGAGGAAGCAGCAAAACTCTCAAATGTTGGCGGAGACTATTTAAAAAAACTGATTGAGGAAATACTCAAATCATCACTAAATAAAAGTATTACACAATTGAATCTATGTGGCAAAATACTCATCTCAGCAAGTGTGTTATTGAAGAAGTTATTTTAAAACTTTTTTTTATATAGCACCTTTCAAAAAACAAGCTTACAATAGAAAAGTAATCACTTTTAACATTTTACTTTCAAAAAACATTTAGGTGATATTGTTTAATTTGTTTCCAGACCAAATGATCTTAAAGTAATATTATTTATATATATTTTGCTATTTTTCAAGTCTGTTCATTGTTATTTTAAAGACACAGCAACAAACGAAACTGCAGTGATATGGGGAATCTCCCACCATCGGCTGAATTTGTGCCTTATTTAAAAACTGACACGAATTTAATACTGAATCGAAACTGAATTCATTTCTGGCGAGAATATTTTTAATGTGATTTGCCCTTCAAGGCTCCGCTTCTTTGGACTCTCCTTATTAGGCCTACCGTCAAAAGCGACTGTGTGCGCCGCCAGCAGCTCCAGGTCAGATTTGCGTAAAAACTGTGCAGCCTCCCCGAACTCCTTCGTGTCAAAGCGCGGCATGGTGGCAACTCCTCGCTGGTCGCCCACACCAAAAAAGAAACCGGGCGCAGCAGTGAGACAGACGAGGTGAGGAATTCCTTTGGTAAGCAACACAAAGATTTGCGTTAGGGTCAGTAGTTCTTTATATGTTAAAGCTGTTCCATGCAGCCTTCCGTTATTGATGAAAACAATACGTGGCCAGGAAAACACCGCTTGCGCGTTAAGAGCGCAAAGCAATCACCAAGTGAAAACAAAAATATAGAAACGTATAGCGCGTTAACTGACACGTTCCAGCGCAGGTAAACACTATTACTATACTGCTGCAAATGTAATTATTACTCTACAAGTCGCTTTATGGGGCATGCCAACCCGCGCGTAAAAAACAACCTACCAAACAAAGGAACAAAGTTGTCCACTGACCTCAGGGCGAGCACAACGAAATAACAGCTTGGTGAGATGTGCCCTCCTTTATACTGTGTTTCTCAAGGTCATGGTCAGTGGACATTTGTCCCTCATTAGCATATGCCACCTCCTCCGACGCCTATTGGTGCCGAGCGCCTGTCTCAATTGACACAAAAGGAAAGCTACGTTTTTGTCATTGCGCTAAACCCAAGCCGGCTATTTTTGTATCCGAGTTATTTTATGCACTGTACACACTGCGAGGGGTACGGGAGAGAGTTGCATTAGGAGCATCCCTGCAGGGGGGGGGGTTTTTTCACTCCGTAGATTTTGAAGGGCAGTGCATCATTGCCTCTACCAGGACAGGGATTTGTGTCCACACCTAGAAACCAAAACTGGAAAATTAAGGGAATGTTTTCAGAAAAAACGCTCAATTATACACACAGGATATTAAAAGAAAATTACAGCCAGTAGTCTTAAGTGCATAACAAGAATTTGGTTATTGTTTTATCCACCTTCAACCTCCTGATAAACACAAATGAACTCTTCCCACTTTAGGTGACTGTGATGCTTATGAGCTCATGTTGGCCTCTAAGTAATAGCCCTGCAGCTTTTGTGTTGTTAAGTGCCAAGAGCGATGTTTGCTATTGTGTGTGGCCACAGAGGATGCAACCTTAGAAGAGATTATTTCAGGAGCTGTGTGGCATTAAACATGCTACTATAAATACGCAACATTATATTAATAGAGGGAAACATGGCGCGTGGCTCCTACCGCGCAATAAAGTGCCTCGTGTGAACTTAAAAGCAATAAACATGAGTGGCAATTCATCCAAGAAATGTGACGAAATGTTCTAAATGTGCTTTTAGTCTTTCAGATTGTTTCTGCGAAGCTGTGGCCAGCAATATCTAGAGCTTTAGCACCATGAGCCTCAGATGAAAATGTGAAGTATCTTGGTAACTAACCACCACTGATGGCACAGTGTGTTATATTGTCACACGTAGCTGCTGTAATTTTGTGTACATCCACTAATTCTGGCATAAGCACTGCGCCTCTCACACTCAGGCTCCACCAGATCTGACCTTCAGAGCAAGGGGAGAGGTTGGTGCCTGGTATGAGAGCAGGGTGACAGTGCAGCATGGGGGGGAGGGAAAGGGGACCACAGTTTCTCAGAATAGACAAAACCAGAGTCCAGCATTCCTGATAGGGAGATTGACTGTTAACTGTTGGCTGCGGCGAATCCTGCAAAAGCCATGTAGATAAGCCGAAGACGCCCGCCTGCTGCCAACTGAGACACTGTAACTTTTACAAACCCCGAGAGGCGACAGGCCTACTTGTAATACGACAGAAAGGGTTTGCTCTATTTTCTCCCAACACACAGACACAGAGAGGAACAAGAAAACAAAGTCCTACATGGATGTCTTGATTTGAGGGGCGGCCATCTTTGTTGATGCCGCTATCTGTTGCCGTGGCAGGCCGAGAGGTGTTGCCGCGATGGCTCACACTTTCTTGGGCATCAGTTAGATAGAGCGGGCCTGAGCTATTCTGGGACAAGGGGCTCTTCAGAGAGGCAGAGGCTGGTTTATGTACTATGTCACTTGCTGCACCATTTGAAAAGCCGGCATGCTGATAACACATGAGGAGGAGATGAATCCCAAAGTCCCCAGAGCTGCTGGCTTTAAATAAGTCCACATACTCCGGCACGTAAACACACGCACACAAACACACAGTGAAGTGCATGCGCTGTTAGCGTAGTCCCCCAGCACATCTCTCTGCACTGCTATACTGCGACAGCTGACTTCTCAGAGCAACAGCTCTCCTTACGTCCCCAGTGTTCCTCAAAATCATTTAGACCCTAATGTGGCCCAGCCATTAATGCTCATGATTTGATTATTAGACATTTGTGCAGCTTTGAATTACCATCCCGTATAAAATGACCAAGCTGACGTTCAGCTGTAGGCCTCGGCCCCAAAATGCTGGGACTGAGTCCTCGGGTCCATTGTGGGGGACTGGCCAGCCGACAGTTTGGTGATGTGCAAGTGAGGAGCCGACATTTTGGGCATCAAGGTTTGATCTGGGGGTCGGTCACAGTTGCTTTAGATCATCATGCACCGAATGCCAGCGGGCTTAGGCAGCGAGATGGAGAGAGATTGGGAATTATGACTGCAGTCATTGTCGGCAGTGTTTAATCGCACACGACACGGTCACGTCTCTCTCCATGTCCTGCTTCTGCACAGGTGGGACTGATTGTCAGAAACGACACTGTCAGAAAGGGATATACCAAATGTTTCTTCACTAAATTGAACCAACGGCTTGTAAAATTCAAATCCTATTGTTATATTGTTCTTTTCAGTTGTTTACTCGTAATTTGAATTTGAATTTGAAATTAAATTTGAGATGCATTTCTTGTACAATAACAAGCAATAACACTAACAAGAACTGTACAATATATCTTTTATGAAATTAATATTTTGCACATCCTGCACAAACCATACAGCTTTTCATTTTTATAAAAGTAATATATTGTACAGTTCTTTCTTATTTTATTTTTTATTTTATAAACATCCTTTATTTTATAAATAATATAAATTTTATTTCTTCACATTTTAAATGCAAATTTCTCTATGTTATATTTGTATTCTTAACTTGCTTTTTTTTTTTACAGTACTTTTATTTGCTTTACTTTATATATACATACATACATTTTTTTTTCTCCACTATGTTTATTTATGCACCAATATACCAAAGCAAATTCCTTGTATGCCAAGACCTACTACATCCGATTCTGACTGTAAGAAAGGTAATAAATAAAGTTTATCATTAATGTTATTTTTATAACATTTAAAAATCAGTGATTGAAAAGTTGCACTAACACAAAAGCCAGGATATCCATCTTGTCTTTTTGTTGAGCCTCATGAAAACTCAGAGAAACCAAATCTGTGCATATTTTTCAGTAAAAAAAAAAACACCTTAAAAATGTTGCTATAATTCTAAACATTGTGCTTTGTGCGCTCTTTGTCCCTGCTTGCTTGCTTGGGAGAGCAAATATTAAGATCCCTGTTTTGCTCTGTAGCAGTAACCTAAAAATGGGCGATGAAGCAGTGTTTCATTTTGGATCAAAGCATTCATCGAGGCTGGATATTTCTGTAATCGCCTCGTGCCTGCCCACAATACCTTGCAGCAACTGTGTGGGCTCAGGTCTTAGCCGCCGGTTCATCAGAGTGGAGACGGCCTGACGCGTGGCACAAACACACTCTAAAGCCCCAATTACCCCGCTGCACCCACTCCACCCCCCTGACATCCACCCATACGCAGGCAACAATAACACACGGCAGAGTTAATCAGTCTTTTAGCAAGCCGTTTGAGGGGTTTGATACCTCAGCTATTAGCCTCTGGCTCCAGACAATACCCCGTCTCTCATTGTGCTAAGTTGTGGTCTGGGTCAGTGGGCCCGGCCTGCCCGGCCAGCCCTGCCCTCAGTATGCATGGCAGCCCTCAGCTGTCTTTCTATTTCAGGAGCATGGAGGCATACCTCGTCCCAGCTGGGGCATCAGAGACAATGGGCATGCTGCCTTATCCAAACACAGGCCCGCAGAAAATCTGACGCACTCCAGGATCCCAGTGAGAGCCCCTCTGCAGCCCCTCCTGCCCAATAAAGCAGAAGTAAAGGGTTAACAAGGCAGCACAGACACTTAGACACATCACTCAGGAGCTTGAAGGCTTCCTTTAAACACACTACGATTAGCAATCCATTGAAAGCAGAGATACATTTGTTGTGTGATGTGTAATAATAGACAGGAATGTAGTGAAGAGTAAACACAGCTACACGCAGTTTTTATTTGTAGAATACAGCCAGGCAGCTTTTTAGGTCTTTCTGATGTCAATTGTTTGCTGTCGATCTTTGCAGGTATAGTTAGTAAATTTAAAAGCAATTAGTGTCGTAATGCATTTATGAAAACAAAACAATTTTTCATTTGCATTGCTGAATATTTCATTAAATTCCTTAATATAATTTCTTAAAGGATTAAAAAAAAAAAGATGATTATGGTGAGTTTATCCATTTACCTCAAGTCACTGGTCAGACACTTTCATACCACTGTTCTTTGTGTTTTCATTGTGGATTTGTGCCAACAGTAGTCACTGTTATACAAAACACTTCACACAAAGACACTCCTCCACGTTTTTAATCTCTTGTATTTAGGATCCAATGAAATCACAGTTTCTAAACAGCGGGTCATGACTTCAGTGGCTCTCCTTGACTTTAAATAGACTTGGAAGGGAAACCTGTCTAGCTGCTTGGAAAGACCTTCAGTTAGTGACCTACAGCATCTCACTGTCAGGGTGGACATAGCTTCACCTAATTTACTGTCAGGCCTGTTGGGGGTCTGTTAAAGATGTCCAGGGATGCCGGTGGCAGTGCTCGGCCTCTGACCATAATTGCTGTTTAGACAGAGCTGCTGTCACAATGAGAGGCATTTCAGCGAGCGGCGTGGCGGCTCTTTCACAGTTTGCACAGGCTCCGAGCCCTCGTATATTTCCTTTATACACAAGTGCACATGCATTCACGCATACACCGAAGTGCATGCATACACGCAAACATCATCACCACCTCTGCCACAGAAGACGTCGTCACCTGTCACCCGTGGCAACTGCTCAAACACAGAGAGAGAGAGAAGCGGCCGACTGGCAGCACATGTGTTACTCCATCAAATTGTGAGTTCAATTAGTTCACTTGGTTGCCAGGCAGAATCCAAGCAAACTGACAGAGATCACAGGGGAAATATCAGCTGAAGCTGAGAGACCTGAGGAGACATGTGGCTCAGCTCTCAAACAGGTCTGTAATAAAAATGTGTCCAATAAGATTTACATAGAGATGAGCAATAATCAATTAACAACAACATTTTGGCTGTTAGATTGTGTAAAACCTCTCTGATTGATGTACATCCTCCTCCAACATAACTTGCTTTGTCTTTTTTGCAGACAAAGCATTGGATGTAGCTCTTTAAAACTTTACTCACAGTTGACAGTTCCATCACTAAATCCTCTGGAAAAGCGCTGCAGAGCATCCAAACTAAAATTCTTTACTACTGCAATATCTTTACAGTGCCCACTTGATGGATTTTTGAGGTGGGAAACGACTTTATTTTTTAACATTTACAACTGCAGCCCAGATGGCTTATTGTAAAGTGAGGAAACATGACCCTTCATTAATAAGTTACTCACTTTCTAATGAACCCTTAAGTCTGAATTTGTGAATGTTAATAAGTCCAGAATGTAAGCGGATGAACTGTTGGACGGTATTCCCTGATTAGTCTGATAGTCTGCACAGTCAACAAATGAAAAATCTCCATTCTCAAAACACTCATAAAATCCTCAAATCCATAGTTAATTTTCTCTCAACAGAACATGTATTTCTTGTTGCTTTTATAAAGAATTCAAATGTATAAGTACAGCAATCTTCAACAGATCCAGTGACACATTGAGTTAGTCTCTCTGATTACTGCTTTTCTATTGAACTGTATTACTCTTGCACGTGTTCATTGTGTAAATATTCAGATGCAAAACATTCAAGTCAACAGCCATAACCTGTCAAGCATAACGATTTATGTTTTCAGGAATCTGAAGGTCAGAAAAAGAATTGACAGCACATGAATCTTTCAGTTGAATTAGCAACAGGTTCCTCCTCACATTTGAGTGCAACTTTTTACATGTGGTCAGTTTTAGTTTAGAGGTAAAAATCATGTTCTGTCATTGCTGCCACAGTTACTGAATACGGAGCAGGCAGACATAAGAGAGAGACAACAGGCCTCTCATACAGAGGGAAGATGTGAAAGTACACTGCATGTGATAAGAGGGAGAGGTGGACGCAGACAAAGAGACAGACGGACATAACGGCAAAGACACATAGAGGACAGCTGCACCATGTTATGTACGATAGGTCAGACTGAAGGATTTCTACAATAGTTCCTTATATACATATTTCCACTAATTTATGGCTGCAGTTCAAACCGCCAACTCTGCGATCAGTGGACAGCCCGCCCTACCTCCACAGCTGCATATTTAAAAAATAAGTAGCCACCACGAGTTTAAAAAGAAGGTCAAATTATGACTTATCGGAAACTTCAGAATAATCAGAATCAGGTTTATTGTCAAGTAGGATTTCACATACCTTGGTGCATAACGGTCAAAATAAACAAAGTAAGAGAAAAGAAAACAGGTACCGTAAAAGTCATAAAGATCCAGAAATATAAAATAGAAATCTATGATTAAAATGTATTCTAAAATGAAGAGCTGTAGAGTGTTTACTGTAAAATGAAGAGGATGGAAAGTGCAAAATATTGACTAAAGAAAGTGCAAATGTTCACAGTATATAGAAACAAGAATACGTGAGAAAATAACAACCTAGAGATTTGCAAAAGTGTGCACCATTTTTCAGAATTTCTTTTTTTGGATATTTGACGTGGAGTCTTTTGACAATGATATAGGTATTTATTGTGTTGTTTTGTTGTTGTGGTATGATGTCACCTCACCACCTGGAGTCCTGCATCCTTACATCACGGACCACAATGGAAGTCTTGGACTTTATGTTGTCATCCTTGATGTTGTTGTAGTTGCGTGGGATTTACTGCAGTCTCATGATGTCAAATAATCTAAATAAACAAAAGCAAAACTGCGGTCCATATTGGGATGTACATATGGATGTGGGGGGTCTGAAAAATAAAAATGTTTGGGAATCCTGGTCTAAGGCGCCAACAGCTGACATACATCAGGGCATTCTGGATTCAAATCCAGCCAAGAGCAGTTGCCATGTGCCATCCCTCTCTCTTCCTCCCATCATTCATGCATTTGTCTTTTTACCTTCCCTGATGCTTCTGTCATTCCCTGTCTTAACACAGCTAACTATCCATTATTAAAGTTTTTACATGAGGGTTCATTTTCGCTTCACACCAGACAACAATTGTCAAGTCAGTGATGTGCTGCTTGGCTTTAGTTTTCAGTAGCTTGACCAGCAGAGGGCATCCGCCTCAGTCCAACCTGAATCTTCCTCCCCAGGCCTCTGAGAGATCTTGCCAACATTTAACAGCTAGTTGGTGCTATGTGGGGCCCCAGGATGTTGAGCAGTAAGAAGCTGGAGCAGGAGCAGGTGAAGAGAGTCCTGAGGGAAAGCCCTGCGCTCCTGCTTCACTCTCCGAGACGTAACAGAAGGATCAGCTTGGCATTCAGAAAAGTGCTACTTCCCGGCAGCAGGCCAGACACTTAGACAGCTGGCACTGTGCGTGTCTCAATCCTCCTCTTCTCTCATACTGCATTTAGCGCACAATACGACAGTGTGTTAGCAGTCTGTTGTCATCTCCTAATTGGCAGTACCAGAATAGTGTGAACATCAGAGGTTGGAGTCGCAGGAGGAGTCTTCTTACCTGTGGCTGATGCCAGAACAGTGGTGAAAGAAAGTCTGAAGGATTTTTGGGCCCAGCCTGCCCGGCCAGAGGCATCACAGGTCCTTGTGTCAACTGTATGTCAGTGAAGAGAGGACTGAAAATGTGAAGCCAATTTGCCCTTTTGGTGGAAACGATTGTGATCCTGACCAATGCTACCCTCTACTGCCACACACCATCAATCACCCCACTTTTCTCTGAAACGTGCATTTTACATCGCTGCCTTCATGATGACTTGTGTCACATTAAATGTCTGCATTTATTTATTTGTTTCTTTAGTCATACTGTAGCAGCCACACAATAATTTCCTGAAATTAAAGGATCTACATGAACTTCTGAGATTAAAAGAAAGAAGAGTACACATAGAGGACGTTCGCTTGCGTAGGAAGAGGAGAAGCTGCTGTTTGTTAACAAAAGCAAAAACGCACCTGTTGATCCACAGTTCCATAGCAGAGGTCACCTTATGACACTAAAGGCAATAACACCTTAAAGGTACAGATGTTTTTGCATACTTTATTAATTAGGTTAATTAGTCGTTTGATGACCGTTTGATGACTCCAGCTCAAGTGGAAGTTCATCATCATGTGCAAGTCGCAGCATGTAGACTGTTGTGCAGCTAGATTATCTCTCCAGATGTGATTTATTGTGAAAGTACAAAGTCAAACAAGTGTCTAAATATCAAAACATGCCAGTGTGAGATTAGATGATGAAGAACGCTCCTGTTTTGGGCCTAGTTGGTCACGTAGCATCTTTTTCTCAATGCCCTATAAGTCTTTGTTTAAACATTGTTTAAAAAATAATGTGAAACTGTGTGAAAACGGCTTTATCATCCCGTATTTGTTCTTTTTCTAGTAGCCAAAATGTTTATTTGACTTCAGTTATTGTTTCCAAATCCTGCTTTACCATGAAGATGCTGTTGAACACAACCATTTATACACCTGATAAAACTGAACTGGATCTCACAAAGATGTGTAAAAACTCCTCTAGTGACCTTTGACCGCAACCAGGATGTTGACCAGATTGAGGGCATTTGTTCTGAGAATTCAACTATCTGAGTTTAGTGGCATTAAATGAGTAATAATTGGACTGTTCACAATCACAAAACCTGAATCACAGTGACACTAGTAAAGCCAGTGAATCAAGAATAAGAAGACTGAGAAAGTTTTCTTAGTATTTGTAAGATTTCTGCCTCATTTACACTATTTGTCGTTTCTTTTGTATTAACCTTATGAAAAGTGAAAGTAATGAATTTTAGCATAAATATGGCTCAGACAGTGCTCAGTTGACCATAAGTGCATAATGTCTTTGAGATTTGGACAAAGAGAGTTGTCGTGAACTGCACTGTACTGTTTGCTGCCTGGTCTTGATGTAGGAAGCTTGACAAGTGATTATTTGACCATCTTTTTATAGGTGAATGCTTACCTTAGTCACACCAACACACACATGCACCCTCCTTGATGACATTTTGTATCATTACGGCAATTGAGCTTGTCTTTTGGTGCAGTGCTGCATCCTCACCGGCAGAGGGAGCCGTGTCCCTGTATGTGACCAGTTAACGTCACAGTTTTGAATCTGCACACATGTGGTCAGTTCAGTCTGAGAGGAGGCACAAAAGGAACGCTGTGAGTGAACTGCACCTTGCAAGCAGCTGGTTTTAGGGCTGACAGAAAAGTTAGATTTTCCAGAATAAAACTTATGGTATATTAATATACAGTATTATAAGCCAGCGCTGGGCTCATGTAAGCCCTGGTACACTTGCCTATTTGTGTTGACTGCTAGAATAAAGCACCTAATAGTCATTAACGAGGTGTTTCTCTATATTTCTCAATGACAGGAAGGGGCTATCTCATAGGAAGTGGAAGTAGGAGCGTCCCTCTCTCTCTCATACACGCACACACAATCACACACACACACGCACACTCCCCCCATGGTCATCCACTCGCCTGCCCATCCTGTAGCTGTGAGCGGTGTGAGCCAGGAACACCCCCGCCCCCTCTGCAGGGCTATGGCTGCCTGCTAGTATTTTGGTAATCGTCATCCTCCCTGACCTGCTGGCCCGATCCTGGCGCCAGGAGTCTCCTCGCCTCCCCGAGCTGACTACCCCCGACCCCACGGATAATTCAGACCAGCTGTTGCAAGGTGCCTTGCCTACTCCCACCCACTATACTCACACTTGCCTCTTCTACAGTGTTGAGTTAGTCTCAAGAAAAATAAAAAAAATAAAAGCCAGGCTGTGGGCTTTTTTGGAGGCCTCTCAGTCTTTGCATGGGGTCTCACTGGAGCATAAAATAAATCCAAGTCAATCACAGGCCTGCTTCCTGCTCTGCAACATATCAGCACTGTGTCTGGATTTGATGTTGCAATATGGAGACGCACATTTAGTGGGTATTGTGCTGTGGCAGCGAGTCAAACGCTGATATTTGCCTTCCCGGTCCTTCATGGGTGTCACTGGCCTGAATTTCTCTCATTCCTCTAACCGTTCAGTCTTAATGAAGTGGAATGTGTGTCACTGTGAAATGCGAGTCCCCGGACAGAATTGAGTTTTGTTGCAATATGCCTCTGCAGAGCCATCTCCTCACTGGAGTCACATGAAGAGCATGTGCGTCCTCGATGATCAACTGATACTGTGAGAGGATTGAGAGCCATTGCCAAGGAATGTTTGAGGAGAAGGACGAGAAAGAAAAAGGCCTCGATTTGTCCCAGATCATTTTCCTCCTGTGTTGAATTTGTGTAAGCAGGGAAGGAAGCGTTTTCAGTGCATATGTGTGCTTCGTCTTTTGTACACTTGAGTGTTTTTGGCATTTGGGGGCTCTGTGTAAAATAAGGTGCCTCTCTGTCTATGGCCTAACCACAGTGGGACATTGGGCCGAGATGGAGGGGAACCCCAAGCTTTTGATCCCCACTCCACAACCCCAGCACTGCTGAGTAACGGCCCACAAGTGAACTGCGTACATGTATGTGTGTGTGTGACAGAGGTTTGGATTGTTTCTTTCACGGTGGTGGCGGTGGTAGTAGTGGTGCGGTTGCCTCGTAGAACAGCAGTGGATGGTTGTCAGAGAGGCCTGATGGAGAGGGGGGTGGGGGACTGGTACAAAGAGCTGTTCTGGTGGAACTATGGAGGAAAATAGTTCATGCTGCACTGGGATTTCCTGCCTTTGCCCTGGTTAGCCCCCCTCCCCTTCCCTCCTTCTCCTGTCTACGCGCTCTGTTCTCGACGCCCTTCAGCAGTATGGAAAGTGCTCAGACAATATTTCAGCTGAAAATGGGTAAAGCAATTGATTTAATGAAAAGGACTGCGGGGATCATGGGGCGAGAGATTCAGCGTTGATCCAGACTTTTGCAATCAGGTTTCCATAATTCCATTTCCTCCCTTAATCTGTCTACCTACAGTCTTTAGCGCAGATGAATAGTTTAGATTGTGCACAATGTCTCATTCATGTGTCTCCCGTTGACATGCAACATATCTGGATGGTGTTATCTGATCATCCACAGCTGCAATACACGTTACCTCGCCCTGACATTGGTCCTGTGAATGGGAGAACAAGACATCCACACCGCTGCTGCTTGCGTTAAATGTAGAAGGGACAGGTGTGTCACCATTTGGCTGCCATCAGACATATCGCGTGGGTGTCAAAGAGGAGGTGGATGGGGGGGGGGGTCTGGGTTTAATGTTTTAACCAGTCCCCTTCTCTTCCAGGACTTTGATCTTAGGTGTCAGCGGCGGAGCTAGGGGGCATGTGTCACTCATTAGCAGTGTGGTGAGAGTGTGCCGGTTCGCAGGTTTTTCTAGTGTGGAGCAGAGTGGAGAGGATGCTGTGAAAATGGCTGCTCATGGGGTGTTCCTGCTAATAAACCCTGAGGGTGGCGTCAGGGCTTGGGGGTGGGGAGCTAAATAGAAAACCCTGTAGTAAAGCAGTGCAGTTGCAGTTCACTTTAATAACTGCCTACGTGTTGAGCATCGCTTTCATTGCCCTTTGCGGTGCACACACTTATGCTAAACTGATAGAACAGGAAGTTGAATAGACGATTTCATTGAAAAGCCCCGCTGCCAGCACTCACTGTCTTTGGAGAGGAGGGAAATGGAAACCAGATGTCTGAGATCCACCGTGAATATGTCAAAGCTCTCAGACTATGTCAGTTCCTCCATGTCCCATTGGTGGACTGAAACGTTTCTGCACTGTCATCAGTAATGTCTATAATACTTGCTCCCTGTGGACATCTCGTACACTCTTGGCTGCAGCTACGAGCTGGAGACTCTGGTAAAGAAGCTTCACTGTTCCAGAAGATGACTTTTTCTCTCTATTCCTTAGGTTTCAGACCTCACCACATTCCTCAAATTTCAGGGTAACTTCCCATATCCCAAGGCTCAGTCGGGTGGCAAATCTCTCAGCACTTCTTTGTGGATAGATTGCTTTCTCTTGCTTGAGAAAATAACAAGCTATAGAGTAATGACTTAACAAGCAACAGGATAATGGCTTCAACATGTGCAGGACTGGGTGCCTGTGTCTGTGTGCGTGCATAGATGTGGGATTGTGCGAGTGTTACTCGCCTGTGTGTGTGTGTGTGTGTGTGTGTCTATTGTTTGGGAACCAACTGTGCAGAATCAACTGGTTCTCTGTTTGGTTGGAGTTGTTTGAAAGCTGGACCGCTGATGAATAGATCGCTCTCCTGCAGGTCTGGAGCCTCGGAGCCTTTGGGGAATCAGCAGCCCCCGGTGCGTCACAATGACAGGGACGGCCTGTGGGGTGTCGGTGGGAGTGCCGGGTGTTTTCCATCATAACCAGCTGCCGTGTAGGCCTCCCACACAGAAGAGCACTCCTCAGTGTGTATGCCTGTGTGTTCACCTACGTCTGTATGTTTGTATCTGGGGATGTTGGAGTCGGTGTGAAAGCATGTGTGGTGATTAATGACAATATGACAGTTGTCGTATGTAATGTCTACGAGTGTGTGAGCATGAAGCAGATTGTTAGTGTTCAACATCTGTAGGAGTGTTTTGATGCCATGCATCTGTTCCTGGTGCTCAACTCATCTCCATTTGAACAAATGGGAAGCACTTGACACCTCAGCCTTCAACAGTGACAAACCAGACTCCTATTCCTGCTCCAAACATGCCCGTCTGTCATACCAGTGTGGCTTTAAGACTCTGTGAACTTGTGAGGCTGTTGATGGGAAATGACATGCTACAGATGCTATCATGACTGAATTAACAATCCCCTTCCTGTAAGTGATTTTCACGTCTGCGACACATTTAGTCATGACATGATCCGGCTTGCCCGAGTAGGTGCTTCTCCCTTTCACACACAGCTTTATAAGTTTCAGCAAATCAAAACCTTGAAAAGTAAGGAACAAGCAGGGAGACAATCTGTTTCCCATCACACCACCTGATGTTGTTTACACACTGTTACACCATGACATGTCCTGACAGGTGGGCACAAATCTACTTTACCTCTTTCATAATACTGTCAGGGCCTCCGGCAACAGCTCAACGTCCTTTTGCACCTTGTCTGGGAAAATATGCTCAGGTGCATTCCGGTGTGGCAAACAGGTGATATTTCCTCCACTGTCAGGTGAAGAGGAGTCTTAAGTATGGGCTTAACATGTAAGGATGACTTTCTCTGTTTTTAGCCATGCTAGCAGCGTGGCTCTATGGATGGCAGTCTCGGTCGGTTGTTCTGTCTGTCCACCACTTTGTACAGACATTCATGGTGTCCAGATGATGAATTCTTAGGACTTGGTGATCTCCTGACTTTTACTGTAGTGCCACCATGAGGTTGACATTTTAGTGTAGTATAGTATGGTAATAGTTTTAACAACTATTAGATGGATTGCCATAAAATTTGGTACATGCATCCACCCCCCCTCAGGATTAATTGAATCCCTTAACTTTTCACCTAGCACCACCATCAAGTCACAATTTTAAGCTACTTTGGTTTCAGCCCAAAAACCTGCAAAACCAATGACATTCCCATCAGTCTTAGCTGTACTTTGTGTTAACTTTAGGGCAAATTAGCAAATGTTAGCATGCTAACATGCTAAACTCAGATGGTGTACATGGTCAACAAATACTTGCTAAACATCAGCGTGTTAGCTTTGTGATTGTGAGCATGTTAGCATGCTGACGTTTTTAGCATTTAGCTCAAAGCACCACTGTGCCTACTGTAAGTAAAGCCTCACAGAGCTGCTGGCATGGCTGTAGACGCTGTAGACATGGCTTGTCTTGTTTGATTAAGAAGAGTCACATTAGAATTGTGATTGTCTTTATTTTTCATTCTGTTAAGGTCAGAAGAAAATCTGTTTTGGTTGCCTTTGTGCTCAGCAGACATGCTGGTTCCTCCTCAGCTCGCTGAGATGCCACACAAGAATCTAGGAGTAATGATAGTTAAGAAAGCTAGGCCACGATACTCTCTGAGAATCTCTTGTTTCCTGTCCCAGGTCTAGAAGTCGGGTTTATTTTCTCCCTCCCTCTCCCCCCCAATCCCTCCAGCCCCAGTGTGAGGCAATGCCCAGAAGGACACACAGAGGAAAAGCAGAAAGCTCAGGCGCCATCCATCCTTCTACCTCTCCCCCTTCTCCCCTCTCTCGCTCCGCTTCTCACTGGCATCGAGTCCGCAGCAACACATGTCTCTGATCAAGTCCAGCCTGCGTCATCAGTTAGTAAACGCCAGGCTCCAGGAAAACCAACAGAGAGCACATTCATAGCCGGCGACCCTGTGACTGAGTGTGTGATTCATTACTCTTTAATATGCACCCCCTACCCCCATCCCCTAACCCACCCAACCACTCCTCCAATCCAGCCTTGGGGCAACTCCACAGCCTGATCAAATCCATCATTAAGCATACTTGTGGTGTTACCGCTGTTGGCCTTCTTATTTACCAGATGCAGCGGTTGTGTCTCTGGCCTGTATGCAGCTCAGCAGAGAGGTATTAGCTCTGCATTCTGACATTTACATCACTACTCTACAACACTGCAGAAGATCTTCCAGGGACAAGAACTCCCACCAAACGTAGACAGGGAAAGTTATTAACACCAAACCATTAGGGAGTAATGAAGTGCTCTCGAGCAAGGTGACAGACATTGAGAGGTGCTAATCTTGGTGGAGGAGGCCAAGGAAGTAATACATGAAGTGAGAGGTGCTTGGGGAGCACAGTTGAGGATAGGATGATAGCTTCAATGCAATCAAACCTGCACAGTCTTTTTATTCTTAAGCATAAGGCATGAGGATGGCTCTGTTTCCATTCCCCCAGACGGCTACCTTTTCACACTGATCCCACTGTTGATGTTATATTCTACACGTCACAATTCCTAAGTAACATAGCGATGTGGTCACACTTTTTTTTAGACTGTCCACCGCTGATAATCAAGTGACTGTAACGTGTCAGCAAAATGGCTACTGACTCTTAGGTGATAGTCACAAGTCTACGCATATTAAGTGTCTATGTTATGGTTCATCTTGAGCAGGTCACTGACACGCACCAGACTGAACCACAGTCTGGAGTTGAAGTGGGTGTCTGAAGGCTTTTCCTGGGAGAGTTCTCTCCAGGTCTTGTGTGTCATGAGTGCAGGATGAGTCCTGTTTATGAGATGCTGACAGCTCCTTCCTGTCTCCCAGGCCATGAGCCGAAGGCTGCACCAAAGGCCACTCTGTAGTTCCTGGCCACCCAACTCCACCCCGAAAACTTGGCTAAAAGAGCAGCCATGGGTGGGACAGCTGATGGGGGGATGGGACATGGCGCTGGTAGTGGCAAAGTGCAGCAGCAGCAGGAACAGCACTTGAGCTCTGCAGCTCCTCGACCCAGGCTGCTTTTTTTGGGTAAAGTAGGCCAATGTAAACTCCCACTTCCTGTCGGCCTTGTCTCAGAGGGGGAGAGATGATCCTTCTGTGAAGAGGGAAAGGGCTGCTGCTCTGTAGGGACTGTTTCCACTCACTACACACACACACACACACATAAATAGAAATACAGCCGTAGAGGCAGGCAAGAGAGTGAGTGGGAGAGTGCGAGCGAGTGAGAGAGCGAGGAATACACAAACACAGTGGGGTTCAGGAATGTTAAACACATGCTTTATGGCATAAATAGCAGCCACTTTTGGTAAATTACAGTGAGTGCTCTGGCACTGTAAAGCACACAGCAGGAAAACGCTCTCAGATTTCAGATCCAGGCCCTCCACTCTCCCCAAGGAACAAGAAGGGGAGCATGTTGTGTTTTCATTTCTCTATAAAAAGGCAGAAATAAGTACAGTAACTTGTGATGCAGCAAAGATTTGAATTGTATGAGTTTATACCGGCCACACAAGACTGTGTCACTGTGGCAATGGTGACCTCATAAGACTAGAAAGACAGAAGAAGGCAAGATGTGCTGAAATGTTGATCTATAGAATATAACAAATTTAAATGCCCATCACCTATTCTGGAGATGCAGCGTCTCATCATTGTAGCCCACAAAAACGAGGTGATGAGAGAGACAAATCAGATGAAAACCATCAGAAAAACAACAAACAGACTAGAGAATAAAGTGAAGTTTAAATGAAGGACTTGTTGAAGTTGTCTTTGCTAGCAGAGCTAACACCCTCACCTCAGGACATACCAGCTGACATAATCAAAATGGTCCTGAGCTAACCTCCAACAGCTGAGATTTTAATAGCCCTTTTATCCAAGAGCATCCTGGGTAAAAGACGTGAGAACATAATGGCTAAAGGAGACACAATCAAGGACTCTCACATTAGTTCCATACTGGACCTGGTTGGTGTTCGTGCACAGATGTTTGAGAATCTGTATAAGCAATTTCATTTGAAGTACTGTGTGTGAGGTGAGTCACTGCTACATGCTGCAGTGGTCGTCCTGGCTGGTAGCTGTGAGCACATTTCCCTGACTCAGAGGGAAATAAGAAACTGTGCTGTGGAACAGCTTACCTCACTCTGTGCTGGCCCGGCCGGGCCTCAGCCCACGCACACCAACTAACTGACTGACTGACTAGTGGCCTGACTTACTGACTGAGAGCGGAGGAGCCATGAGAACCTAAAGCTCCAGTCTGGGCAGACTCTGACTCACTGTCTAAACGAAGGAAGAGGGGAATGATATACTCTCCCTAAGGAGGAAAGAAATATACACACACACACACACACACACACTGCAATATAGCTTACTAGAATTCCACCTTAAGCCCATTTCAAGAGCTGTAGTGAACACATGTGAATTCATGTTAAATCTTGATTGAAAACAGAAGTTGACTTTCACTCAAGTTCTCTTTTAACTGCACACGCAAACACACACATTCACATATCCGGCCATGTTTGCACAGTGACAGTGAGAAGTAGATGGCAGGTGGAAACCAGAAGCAGGTGCAATTAGTTGTTCCCGTCCATCACACAGTGTGTTCACCTGCACATCTGCAGTTCAGCTTCACCACAATGGTCAATACACTCTCCACGCCTAATATCAAGATGCCGAGCAGAAAACTCCCAGTTAATGATCAAACAGACCTTTTATAACCAATGAATTGACTGCACCCGTTTCCACATTGCACCAAAGAAGATAAAACTGTACAGGTGTGGATTTTCTATGCTAATGCAAATGAGCAGAGCAAGATTTAATAAACATAAATTACTTTATTGAAAGACAATTTATCAGTTACAGCATACAAGAAACAGAAATGAACAAGCATGGTACAAAATTGAAATAAACACACATTGCACTATAAAACACCAAAAAATGTTTAGGAAAGTTAAAAATCCATCTTTATACTGTCCATTTACTGGATTCTGATCACATATCAGGCAACCATGTCTCCATGGCGTAAACCTTAAAAATCTTTGGTCCCAGCCTTCTTGCATTTTAAACTGTTTAGCGATGATTTCTACTAATACTGCTGGCAATGTTTATTTTAAATCCACAAATACTAACTGAGGTAAAGAGGCACGTTTTTGGTTTCAAAAGTAATACGATTTCGAGGCACAAATTCTTTTAAGTTACAAAATATGGCTTTGGCTGTTATTATTAACACTGTGGTAACCTTGAGTGCATGGCTTGCATTGTCATCACCGTTGCTGCAAAGTGAAGCTTCTTGGAATACAACAGACAGAACGGCTTTTCCTATCTCTGTAAATCATCAGATTAAAGAGAAGGTTTGGATGTAGTCAAAATAGAAGCTTAAAATGATCCCTACTGGTTGCAAAAAGACTAACTGATGCCATTCTTTTGTGATGACATGCTTCCTCTTTTTTCTTAAGCAAACCAAGGGCAGTGGAAGTCACCTGCTATCAACCAGCGAAGGTCATGGCTGTAGCACCTGTTAGCACCTCGTCTATCTACACCACAGTACCAGGGACAGCTGTGTGTGCATTTGCTTTTGTGTGTGTGTGTTTTTTGAGGCACGCTGAGAGATTTATTCCACCCACGCACCCCTACCTCTCAGCAGCTGTGTCTAGGCCATGATCCTGAGCTGCCCAGCACCAGGACGGACACAGGAAAGAACACCTCTTACCCCAATGAGTTCACTACATATTTGGTCTTTGGAATGGGCACAATAGCAACAAAGGGGCTGATATCAAGTGAGTGTCGGCATTGTGCTGTTCAGATTTGGTCCAGCCTCAAGACCTCAATCTAGATTTTAGGAAAAAAATCTGCTCCTCAGATGTTTTTTTTCACAGAGCAGAGAAGCTAAAAGGCTTGTAAAGTCAGATCCAATAATGAGGCTTGATTCCTTCCAGGTCTCTTAAAGCAGGCCATTTCATGCTCTTTGTGGCCTAACAGGTCATCAACAGACCAGCTGGGCTTGTGTAGACCCCCTCTCCATGGCCACTAGCCCTCTACTGCCCTGAGCTCTGAGCGGGTCCCCTCTGTCTCTCTCTTTTTGTGGTGTCTCACACCGTGGTGGAGCAGCACCCTGAGGAGCTGTGTTTCTGCAGTAACGACATGCGGCTGAAGGTGCGAGAGCAGATACCACACTGGTACTTCTTCACCTCGGCGTGGGTCTGCAGATGAGCCCGCAGGTTGGAGCGGTCAGCGAAGGCCCGGTTGCAGTGGGGGCAGGAGAACGGACGCTCACCTGGACAGAGAAAGGGAAGGAACGCACGTCATATAACTTAACTGGCACTCCCTTTAGATGTGGCTATAAGTCGTCCTCATTCAGTGACAACAGTCAGGCATCTCTGAGTTCCATTAACACCTCACACACACTCAAACACACACATACACACACTCTGAAGATAATGAAGAAGCACATGGTAGGCTAGTGGGGTCAGAGCCTGACTGAATTAGCATGATTCAATCAGAGCCAAATGAGATTAGCTTCTAACAAGTTGCTGCAGGTACTGAGTGCTCAGTGATAGCAGAGAGCCTTCAGGCATTCTTTAAACCTTTTGTCACTCCAGTGTCCCAATCTGCCGTCTTCCCCAGAAGACGTGATAAGATAATTAGCCGATGAGTCATTGTTGCTGGGACATTAAACACAATGACTGATCAATGAGCGCAGGGTCTACAGGGGGCTTCCCTATGTGATCATGTCTGCTGATCAAGTGTTGGGCTCATCAAACTGATTGTCATGGAAATCCTGCTCCCTCACTTCACAGCCCAAATGATGAAGGAGTGACCTGCTGACTCACAATGACAGCAACTCAAATGTAGATTTACAGTTTTACAGCAACACGCACGCTGATTTCTTCACTCATGACTCAACAATAAAGTTTTTAGCAACAGACATTTAACAGATGAGGAAGATGTGTAGTGGGGTAGAACATCTTTAGACACGGTTCTCACCTGTGTGTGTGCGGATGTGGCCGCGCAGCAGCCATGGCCTGGAGAAAGCCTTTCCGCAGGTGGTACACACACAGGGCAGGGTGTGAGAGCGGATGTGCATCTTCAGGGCCCCGAGGCTGGTGTACTCTTTGGGGCAGTGTTTGCAGAGGAAGGCTGGCCTGGCTGCTGTGACGGGGGCCTCTCTCTCCTCCTCCTCCTCCTCCTCAGGGGGACTGATATGAGGCATAACGCCGGTGCATTTCATCCGCTGGCGAGGGGCATATGTGTGTACGGGTTCGGGGCTGGGGGGGTCTGAGGTGCGTCCTTCGTCCTCCTCTCCACAACTGCTGGCGCTGCTGCTGAGACTGGATGGGGAGCTGAGGTCCAGGGGGCCCGGGGTGGCAGAGGGCTCTGTTTGGGAGGTGGGCAGGTAGAGGGCGGGGAGGACACTCAGGTCCCACACCAGACCTGTTGTGAAGCAGGTGGCAGAGGTGGTGTTGTCTCCTGATGAGAGCTCAGCAAGAGGATACCTCTCCAGTGAAGTGTCTGAGACAGAAGGAAGAGGATGGTTCAAACATACAAGCAGTATCAGACAGTGCACAAAAGTTCAATTATATTTAATTGAATCATAGCACAATAGACAACAAATTCACCATTTGAAATGTATTTTATAAGCTTTCATCGCCTACACCTATACTGTCAGTATTTATTTTGGTGATACATTCTTGTTTTTCCTCAGCATTTACTGAGCATTAAGCTGGAGCCATGGGAGGGTTTCATGGGCCGTTTCCTCCCACGTATTCACAAGAGGTTGTAACATGAATGGA
Organism: Maccullochella peelii; assembly: GCA_002120245.1. NCBI lineage: Eukaryota > Metazoa > Chordata > Actinopteri > Centrarchiformes > Percichthyidae > Maccullochella > Maccullochella peelii. The sequence continues at coordinate 153,885 of LKNJ01000218.1, read as the reverse complement.
GCTCTGTCTGGTTGCAGAAAGGGGGGAAAGTGCATCTAACGGGCCCCGACTTGAACGGGGAGTAGCCGGGTTTGTGGTTGAACCAGGCACAAAAGGCACAAAACATTGTATTTCCAAAATGTAGCCACATTAAACAAAAGTTTCCAACTACACTTAAGAAATCAGGTGGTTTTCTATCTAGTTTGCGCACTGGATGCTTTCAAAACTCATACAAGAAACAAAAACTCACCATTCTGACATTCCAGTTCACTGTAGTTTGGCTTTTGTTTAGCGAAGTAATTTTTGACCAAGAAAGATCGAGGCATTGTCCTTGAGTGTTAAATAACTGTGCGTAAAAGTATCCTGTGTTCACGACGCACAGTTTCTACAAGAATGAGGAAAGAAAATCAAATCGTGGTCCTCGGATCCGCAGGAAACAGAGAAATGTCCTCCTAATAGTCCACGAGTTTGAGTGGACTTGAGCAGACAAGTGTGTGTGTGTGCAGCTTTCATGCAGAATGACTAAATGCTGGCCTCTGTTCTGAAATACTCTGACACAGGCGGTAGGGGTGTGCTCGCCCCGAGGGCCCTCCCCACCTCCCCGTATCACTGCTCAAGTGCGCAGGATGAAGCCTTCATGCTCACACTTTACAACAACAAAACCACGAGCCTCGCAGCGTTTACACGCAGGAATCCATTGGTGTTGACCTGCACACAAGAAAAGGTGAAGGAGGGAACAGTAGCAAATGATTGTAGGCTAATTACTGTATGTAAGTGGCCGCGTGGGTGTCATGAATTATAATCACATGCTGTGGCACTGTGCGATCCAATTATTCAGATATGTAGATACCTGGAAATGTGATTAAAAAAGAAAAAACTATTTGCTAGTTATATTGCATAGTTGAATTCAGCTTTTAAACACAACAGCTTCTAGTGTGAATACTGATGTAAGGACTTCATGCTGTTTCTAATGTGTGCTGAGAAACAACCATCAAACTGTCCACTGCAGCCTAAGGGACAGGTCGCCAGTCTATCACAGTGCATATAAACGCAGTCACATTCACATTCAAACCTATCTAACCCTAATCTACATGTCTTTGGATAACTTTGGGCAGTGGTCATTGCCTTGTTCTCATGCAGTCAGTCACCAGTGCTTCCCTCATTTGGAAGGGAGTGAGGTCTGAACATAATATTTCTACTAAACTGTCATTCTCATTACATTACAAGTTAAGAGGATCGTGAGGATCAGTTTTGATTAAAAGTATTGCTCTCAGACCGGCCCGTTTGGTAAGATGGATTCTGTGTTCATTTGGTGGCGTCACAGTGTCATGTCATCACACCTGCCTTACTTTATTTAATAAAAGCTTCACCTTGAGGCTGTCCCAGGCTTGGATCCTTATAACAACGCCAGTAGAGCAACTGCACCATCTTCTGGAAGAAAGTGAGTAAGGATATATGACCAGTTCATGCCAATGAACACTGGGAGGCGCTGTTACAGAGGCTCACAATCACCTTTGAAATGACAGATTTTAAAAAACGTAACTAAAAGTGAGCATTTTAAATGTACGTATTATTATCTGTCCCACAGGCCTTCTTGTTCTCTGAAGAGCTACGGTAAAAATCAATTGACTATTTTTCTCCCACTGACTGCCCACTCCTCATCTTCATTAAAACACTGAAATATGGATTGCTGTGCTGAACTGCAATATTGTGAGGACTAATAGCCTACATTAGGAAAAGTAGTCCAACAAGACATTTTAGAAGGAGAAATGTCACAACAACAAGAGAATAATTGGAAATTGGACAGGATGCCATAGCAGATGAACAGGACTAATATGACATATGTAAATATACACTCACCACTGTGTTCTACAGGTATCCTCCAGTAAGTCCAGTTCAAGTCCATTTTTAAGTGATGCTTCAGGCCACTGGCCATTTGTACAGCTTACAGCATCAAACATCAGGGCAATGCTCAGTTCCATGGCTGCAATGTTATTCTAATGTGATTCTACAAATCAGAACTACTCTTCCCGTACAGATCTTATCATAAAGGGCTATGGCCTCACAGCTAGAAACTGAAGGTTTCATTTCTTTTTATGGAGTTTGTTTGTCTTTTCTACCATAGCCCAAAGAGACAAAGGTTACTCTCTCTGCATTGCCCACACACATCTGAAAGTGAACATGCATAAGCAACCAGAAAGTGTTTGCATTGACTTTTTGCTGTGTCTTTGGTTGTGGCTTGCTGTCAGACAGGGACAGCGTCCTGACAGGGTCATGTTGAATTTGGATATACATAACATGAATGAACTTGACAGCTGTACTGGAATCAAATCAAACCACGGCCTCTGATTGGTGGTTTACTCCTGGTGGGCGGGGGAAAGGGGCGGGTCTTCTGCTGTCTGTGATCGGTTGAACATTTGAAATACAAAACAGCGGTGTTGTTCGGGTGTGTAACAGTTCTACGTTTTCATAGGCGTATCAAAAAATAAATACAATTGAAGGTATTTGTGAAAATTTGCAAGTTGACGCTCCCCAATGGGCTGCGACTGAAACTGAGAAACACTAACAGCAGGTAAGGTCACTGCAGCTCATTTACATACATTTACGACAGCGTACGTTAGACAATAAATGCCAGTATCATCATAGCTGTTGACATAGCGACACATTTTGTTCTATTATTAAATCAAAACTGGATTTGATGTGTACTACTGGCTGTCATTGATTGTCTCAGTTTAGTTAGCTTGCCGTGGAAGGTGTGACGACATATTATTGCAAACCACCGAGGACCCCGTATGACCCAAATACTAATAAGCACATTAAAACTGAATCCAGTCAGTAAGGCATGTTTGAACTGATCTCTGTTGCTGCAGTAGTGTTTTTTAATCCTGTCATTTGTCTCATTACTCCTGTGGTGCGTACCTTACTGCATGACAGTGTAAACACAACAGCAATATAACACAGTGTTCACTGCAGGGAAGGATTAAATGTCAGTTATTGATAAGTGCAACATTGAGCCATTGAAAGGTTCTGACCAGGCTTTGCACTGCCAAGATGTTTGATAAAAGGAGCCCCTCCCCTCCCCCATATATCTAGAGACAGATGGACCGTAACAATGACATTCTGGGGGAGTGGGCATCGTTATTCAAACCACTGTATTAAAAGAAATCTCATTGGACGTCCTTGTCAGCTGACCCATATTGCTTGAAATTTGAAAAATAATAATGAAGGAAGCATCTCTTGACATCACCCACTCCCAAACAGTCAAAGAGAGATTAAAGTTTGCATTACTGAAGGCAGCAATGAGGCTGTATGAATGTATGTGACTCTGTGAGCCAGTATTTTTGTTGTCTTTAGCAGATAAAGACTGTCGCAACACCTGAGCTTCCTGCCGAACAAAGAAGGGAAGGAAGTCAGGAGCAAAAACGGAGACGAACACCTCAAGAGAAGAGAAAGAGAAGCCAGTAATGTTCAAAACAATCACCCGTCTGTTTTTTGGGGGAGAGGAGGAGACCCCTGAAGATGTCAAGTCTGGAGAAGTAGTGGAAGAAGGGTGGCTTGTTGTCAGTCATCAAGGTCAGTCATGAAACGTGTTATTCTTATATGCAGAATATCTGTAATATAATGATATATTCTGGTGTTTTCATCATTTCAACTTTAATCTGACACTGATGTCCATGTTGATGAGTGGAGCTTCTTTTTGACAAAGTAGGGCACTGGCAGTATGGTTGAAATGATTCATAAATCATTGTCTGGCATTTTATGCAAAGTCATGCTAAGTAATCAGTATGTGATGTCATGATAGACTCATGATGCCTTTAAGCCAATCAAGCCAAACAATTAAACAAACACAAAGAGCGACATCTTAAAAAGGTAATGCTGTAATACCTCATATGTAATTTTGTTGGATTTTTTTCAATAATTTACCTGTTATTTGTTTAGCTTGAGAACGGCGCACCTTAATATCATAAGTGTTCAATATACGCTGAGTATATCATCCACAGAAGGACAATATAGTATAGCGTATTGAATAATTGCTTTTCATTTAATTTATATGACAAAACTCCATTTTGTCTCCACAGAGGGAGGTTCAGCAGAGAACCAGGGTGCAGAGCTGACGGACACCCAACCATCAAACTCTGCTCTTCATGGAGACACAGTTGCAAACACGGAAACTGACATCAGGTGAGGGCGCAGGAGGAATCCTTTTTGGCCACATATAGACTTTCAACGTCAAGAATTTGTTACCATATTAAATGTGAGGGGGAAATTAACACACAACAATTTCATGTAACTTCACAGTAACCTATATTGATGAACACTGACTCTTAAGGCTGTCAGATTCACACACTTGCTTGTGTTTCTCTCCAGTGTGTTAGATCCAGAGCCCACAGTTCAAAGCAGCAGGGCCAGCACCACCAGTCGAGCCATTACAGGGTCTGTTACTCAGCCTAAAGCTTTGGTTGAAGTGACACAGTTAACCTGCGCCCAGAAGGCTAAGGCCTTGGCAGACCGACACCATATGTCTCGTAACGCCATTGAGCGCCAGAACCGTGTTCGCCAAGGAGTCCAACATCACTCCTTCCACCTCCAGCAGCCAGCACATCGCAACCTCAGCCACTGAGGCTCCGGCTGTACAAGCGCAAACGTTAACCAGGAAATAATCTTACAACACGCATCACACTTATTAAACACGTACTCCACTACACACATATACACACATTTTTGTCTTGTGCAGATTTAAGCTATACATCTAATCTTGATGTAACCCATTACAACACTTGACAGCTGTTACCAGGTAATAGGCAGCTACATTATAACTCGTACTGTATATGAATTTGTAATGAAGATGTTCACCTCATGAAATGAGATACACCATGTTTTCTTGTTTGTGTGTGCATGTGGATTTATACATGTGGATGAGAAAAGTGCAGCCTATGCAAAATGTATCCTCTAACATTTTGGACAAAGTGATGTGACTTGTGTATTGACATGCATTTACCTCTGTGTAATTGTTTTTAAACCTTTTTTTCTACGGCAATAAAAATGATGACTGTGCAACTTGTGCTTCATTTATTTGTCAAATTCTAATGTCTAAATGACACTGAACTGCTCACAGTTTGACAGATGCAAATGTTGAGATCTCATTGGTTGGGAGGTAATTGCGCCGGCTGTGTTCGATTACATGTTAATCTGAGGGAAGGGTGCAGTCTATGGACTTTCACAATAAGGAGGCCTGCTGTGTTCTTGAGTGAATACAGTGAGGATGGATGTTTCTCCTGAAATGAAGCTTAACCAGCAGTTAACATTCAGTTACAAAAGCTTTGCTGGTTCCTCTCAATTGGCTGATGGCTCTTCACCAAGTGATTTCACCTGTGACTTGAATAAAAACCATGGTGAGAGGCTACAGATTTAGTATAAATGGTGTACAATCCTAGCTGTCAGCAAAAAAAGATGCTGCCTTCTGATTTACACCTTCCATGATGCTAATTTGCAACACTGTGGTTGTAAATCACCTGATGAGATGTCAAGGGAGAAAACAGGGAGGATCTTGAGGACCTGGGACCTGAAAAGCATTAAATTACTTGCAATCCCAAAACACTTCCGCTGTGGTAAAGGTTTAAATTCTGCTTCCTTACTCCTGCCACAGATCTCAGCCATCTGCCACAAGAGATCCCTTTGAAACAGCTGGCCTCTGGTAGCCCTGACCAAAGCCTGTCCAACCTCAAAGAACCTGACAAGGACTACTCCAGTCAGGACACACTCATACCTGCTGTATCTATCATCTTTGCCATCGGAGTGACCGTTGCTCTGATCCTGCATGTTCACCTGTGGGGCAGTTTGGTATGTCATGCCATATAACATGCAAATATTGCCACAGCTGCATTATTTATCCTCATTGCAGTTACTTCTCAGGTGTTTGTAAAAGGTGTATTAGTGTCGGATCACGAGCACTGCACTGCGCTCGGCGAGAGAGTCCTTCGTGATCATGGATCCAGTGTGGATGCAGCCATCACTGCCGCCCTGTGTTTGGGTGTTGTGCATCCACACGTGTCAGGTGTTGGTGGGTATGTGACCGACTTATTGTTGATGTGCTCAGTGTAAAAATGTACATAGATGTGTCAGATCACATATTCATCCTTTTGCTTGTTCTCTTCCTGTAGAGGTGGCGTGATGCTGGTTCATGACATCCATAAGAATGAAACCAGGGTGATACATTTTCAGGGAACTGCACCTAAAACACTTAAAGAGGAGATGCTGCAAAATGTTTCAGAACTAAAGGTAATATATAGGTGGTGAGGGGGCTACCATGAACCCTTTTTGATTTTATTATTTAGCATATATCTTCATCCATTCAGGCAGGTCTGCACGTGGGAGTGCCAGGCATGCTCAGAGGGTTACACCATGCTCACAGCCTGTATGGGAGGTAAAAGAGTTTACATAAAGTGAAATTTACCTGGTGTTTAGTTTTTTTTCCTTCTACGTTTTAACATATCTTACCACAAAATCTCTGCAGTCTGTCATGGGAGGATGTGGTCACTCGAGCCGCTGCTCCTGCCAAAGAAGGTTTCAGTGTGTCTTTCAGTCTTGGTGAGTCAAACCATTCCTCTTTATATTTTCACACTCAACCACTTAACCTACAATATGACATGACGATGTTGCCTGAGGGTGATGTTTTTATATATATCAGCTTGCAGATGTGCTCAGCTTGTCAGTCTTGACAGATTTTGCGCCTAAATTTGCTACCGTATATCGTCTCGTCACATGATCAAATAGCGACTTCATTGAACAACATCAACATACATATTACCCAGCAATCATCATTGCATATTTGTATATGACAAAACTACCAAAGAAAAGAAGAAATTATTTTATTGAATAGTTTTTTATAGTTTATTTAGAGTAAGCATTTTGTTAGCATAGATTGCTAGTGACTATTCTATCAAAAAATAATATAATATCGAAAACCATGATGGAGATGGGTTTGCCTCTTTGAGGGTATATATAGCAAATGGCACCATTTTTAATTTAAAGGGAGTTCTTCTTTGAACACAAACATACAGGCCCCAACACATCACTATGGCCCCCACCCCCACCCCACAAGCTCCAGCGAAACTGCACTGTCTATATTTACTCTCCTGAGGATGTGACTCATTTGTGTAATTCTACAGCTGAGGCTATATCAGAGGTAAAGGGTGAGCAGCTATCACAGCGCTTCAGGGACATGTTCTTCCCACATGGCCAAGCTCTGCATCCTGGTTCATTTCTAAGGATGCCCAGTCTGGCTGGAGTCCTGGAGGCTGGTCTGTTGAACTTCTGTGATGGGAACTTCTCACAAGAGATAGAAGATGAGGTGAATGACCTCCACACATTAAGTGGGTTTGGTTTCATGGGCAAAATTATAGGGTGAAATTTGCATTTCGTCTGGGTTTAGAAACTACAAACATTCAAATGTCAGTGATGTAGCAGCCTTTTCTGTGTTTTCATACCAAGGTACGAACTAACGGAGGGGTCTTGAGCACAGACGACATCTGTAACTACAGTGTACAGGTGGAGCAGCCAGTGGAAGGCCTCTACAATGGTAAAGACTAAACTTTGTTCAACAATAGACTGCAGAAATGTGTTTGCGTTCTTGATACCTTCAGCTATATTGTGTTACTCTTATCTCAGGATTTATTATTCAAGTTCCTCCTCCCCCATCTGCTGGTGCAGCACTGATATCGGCGCTCAACCTGCTGGCGGGCTTCCATCTCAATGAGAACAATAGCACGGAAAATCAAACATACCACTGGATTGCTGAGGTACTGGGATCCAAAGCTTAAATAGCACAATGTGTTTTTTATATTATGGCCCGGTTGAAATGGTAGTACTCCTACATGAAACTGATTTCTTTCTCCCTGTTAAGGCTCTGAAGGCAGGTTTGGCTGTGGCCAGTGGTTTGGGTGACCCTAAATATAACTCTTCAGTGACTGAGCTGCTCTCTGAGATGCTAAGGTGAAACTACACTGAAGAATCCCAGTTGTGATTAGGGCTGCAACTAAAGATTATTCATTTTTGATTAACCGAACTAAGTCCAAATGTCTTCTTTTATCCGAGCAACAGTCTGAAAACCAGCGATATTCAGTTTACCATTATATATGACAAAGAAAAGCATCAAATCCTCACACTGGAGGAGCTGGAACTTCTTTTGTGTCATAACTAACTGACAACTCTACTGCACAACACCAAACTAACTTATCAGTATATCAGGCATTTCAGTGAGCTTCCTGTTCATTTTCTCTCTGCTCTTGCTAAAATAGTAAGAGTCAAGCTGATGTGCTTCACCAGAGGATCAATTACTCCCGTACGTCTCCACCCAAGTCCTACTCCTCTGTCCACTCCCTGCAGACAGACCTGATGGCTGGACAAGTAGTAGTCATGGGACCAGATGACCTCGTGGTGTCAATTGCGAGGTGATGGTGTTACTGCGTACAATCGGACAATGATCACAGCAGGAGGATATGTGTGGTATGTGCCGCTGGTCACACTGACATTCTTTTACCTTATCTCTTGTCTTTACGATCTCGCAGTTCCTTGAGCAGGCCATTTGGGAGCAGAATCATAACTCGGTCCGGCGTTATTCTCAACAGCCTCATCCTTGACTTCTCCTGGCCAAACAAAACCCGAGGGCAACTCTTGACCAACCAGGTGCATTATCATTAAGAAATCTGCACCCGAGTTACAAAGTATTGTTGATGACTCACTGCTTGCCATTTGTGCTATAGAAAAACAGAGTCCACCCAGGAAAGAGGTCCTTATCGTCTCTCATGCCCACAATAGTGGTGCCAGCGTGGCATCAATGTGGGATCTACATGGCACTGAGCAGTTCAGGTGGACAACAAAGTTTGAGTGTGATCATGCAGGTTTGATCACTTTACATTATAAAGGTTTGGATCCTGATTCAATGGAAGATGTCAGGATTTTTTAATGCAAAAACATTTACAGTTTAGGCTTTTCGTGTGCTCTAGGTGTTGATCAGTGCACTGTCCTTCCATAAAGAGAAAAATGGCAGCCATCCCCAACTTCAGCCCAACAGACTTCTTGTTGACCGTAAGTATGAAACAGTATTCAGTAGTTGACCTTTGCATTTATTGTTGTGACATTAGTAATTTTTTCATATTGGTAATTTCCTGCTTTCCAAATTCTTCAGGTGCGTTTCCAGAAGAGACTGTGCAGTTTTTGCATGAAAAGGGCCACATAGTTCAAAGAGTGAAGACAAACTCTGTTGTCCAGGGGATCCTGAGGAACAAAGATATCATCACGGCCATAACAATACCACAGTAATCTGATAGTTTATTATAGTTTTATTGTTCTCATGAACTTGACTTTTTTCATAAATATCCTCCAAGGGCATATTATAAAATGGCTGTGTCTGGATAAGCTGTTGTTGCACTGTATGATGTAAGTTATGGTTGTTGTTCTTGTGATCACCAAGCAACAGAGGGCAGTCCTCCAACAAGTACTTTCTATTAAAGAAGGCAAAATTGTTAATCTATATGAGTTATCTTAAAACTGATTAAAGGGATAACCTCATCATACCTGAACTCCAGTCTGATATTTTGTAATGGATTTTCAAATACATAGGACAACATGTTTCATGCTGGTAGAGGACACGCTGGTTGAAGACACGTGGAAAATGAGGGCTTTTGTAAAGATGATGTGCAGTCAAGATACTGTCAAACATTCATACCAATTGCATAACAGGGTAGAACATTGTCACATGTTAAGCATGTATGCAGACAACCATGTCACTCAAAATGTTGCACTCTAGACATTGGTCACCGTTTACTTTGCTCAATATGTGTCAGCACGTTTTTTTTTTTGGTTTTTTTTTCTGCAGCTACTGGTCAACAAAGGTCATGAGATGGATCTTAAAATGCATATTATGCAATAATATACAAGGCAAACCAATTTAGAGTCAAATTTTGTTAAGCCAATATTAACACAATATTTATCTAGAGAGTTGTATGCATTTCCCTAAATAAATCCACAATGAGGATATTTGGAATAGAAAATGTTGAGCTTTGTTGTAGAGACAATAAATTTCAAATCATTTTATTTAACAGGGACAATGCACAATACACATATTGTACCAGATATAGCTAAAAGCTAATTTCCATCTGTAGTCCCTGGGCGGAGACCACCAACAATATACAAGTAACAGAGCACAGAGATTCATAATATTAAAACAAACGCATGTATAATAAAACACCATACAAAAAACTAAAATACAGCCACCCTGCCAAAGACAACAGAAGGGCAATACTAAATCATCCCAACACCATAAACAGACAGTTCAGCAAATGTCAGCAATTTAACCTAGTACACTTTTGCGTCACTTTTTTGAGTGAGTTTACTGGTATCTGTGCATTGTCCCCAGCAGTGGTCATTTTAATGGACAGTTGTTGCATGTCGAATTTGCAGCCACTTGCAGCTGAAAGATGTAGTCAGCAATTTCCTCCCTTTTCTAACCCAGTCTACAGTCATGTCTTGTTGCGGAAATCTCGTTTTGAGGGCGGAGAAATCGAGCTGCCGAGTGGGCGTTGCCGGTCACATGGCAGGTCAGTATTTAAACCGCTTGAAGGTTCATCCCACCTAAAGCTACTCAGTAGGAGTCAAAGAGGAAGATGCCCATCGCTGTATGAATCACCTGCTCTTGTGGGCCATTAATTCTCTTAGCAACAGTGAAGTTACCGGTCGCGGAGCATTGCTCTTGGCAAATAAAAACAGTAAGTAAGCCAGCAGTGTCTATGTTTCAAAGGCTAAACCGGCTGTTTGATGAATGTTAGTTATTAGAAATGTGTTAGTGTAACGAGCAGGTCGGTTTGTTTATTTAAACAGGTGGAGTATCCCATTGTCAGACTAGCTCTCGCGGGGACTTGTGACCCTGGAATTGTGTAAACAATATTTCTTACAATATTCTTATATACTTAATTGTTCTAGTATTGCTTATTATATATGCTAGTATCCGTTTTGTTTCATGGTGTTTGTATCGTCCATGACACAGTGAGTAGACCTACTGTTAAACAGGAAATTGTTTTTATTCGAAATTCGTGTGTAACTTTGTAATTAAGTAGCCTAGCCAATTAGCTAGGAGCTGCTGTTGGGCTGCAATGTCAAAATGTGCTCCTGTTGCATTTCTACAGGTTAACTGCTTCTGTAAGCACAGAACCTGCTTCAAAACTGTTTAACAGACTATACCGGTGGGAATAAGGGGTTTCAATGGAGTCCAAAACTGTAGTAAAGGAGAAGTTTTTCATCGTGATACGCGGGAAGTCGAGGAAAGGCTTCTGCCGAGGATGTATTGGCCGGGTGGAGGCAGAGACGCAGCGCGGGGAGCTGATGGGGCTGCTGTACTCCGGTGGCAGCAACGCAGCAGGGAGCCCCAAGAGCAGAGGCATCGTGAGGAGGGAAGACACGTACCCTCTGACCCGCCACCAGGCCCAGCTGCTGCTCTTCGTTTCCCCCGCAAGCAAACGCCTGGAGCTGCTGTTTAACCCCCAGCTGTTCTCAGCCATCTGTGAGCTGTCTCAGGATGGCCTGGTGGTGGTGAAGCACAAGAAGGGACACCTGCCCGGGCTGGTGAAGAACCTGATGCAAATTGGGAGGAAGGAGAACAAAGACGACCTGCACATGCTTGGCTTTGAGGTGGAATTTGTGGTGGGTAAAGTTTGTCTATTTGCAGCATCAAAGTGTGGGTGTCTGGAGTAAAGAACAAGGTGGTAATGGCATAGTTATAATCCAGGTTTTTCTGAATCTAATAATTGCACATACACACTAATATAACCTCAAGAAATGCACTGACACAAGGATGACCATATCATCTCCAGTGATCTGAGTGTCTTTAGGCAAAGTTCTAAGATTGCCGGAGAGATACATGACTGTCCATGTCATTGGCGCAAAGTGTACACACGCACAAGAGCGTTATCTGTGTTCTGTACATCTGAATACATAGGAAGGTTATGTGTCTGTTTTTCTTTGTCTTCCTTGTAGGACAATGATCACAATTTGTCAAAAAAGAAACCCATTCCTCTGCCCCTGTTCAGTGCTGCAGACATCATCCAGGTGGTCGCATCCTACGCCGTTCCCCTCGAACTGCACTGGAAGGACGGCCAATGTGGGAGTAAGTAAAGTGGTCAAAGTTACAGCTTTCAAAATCAACATGTGCCACAAGATACTTGGTGGTTGTGTCCTTGAGTTTATCAAAGTAAATCCCCTTTTTAAAAAAAAAAAAAAAGAAGAAATCAAACTGAATCCTTTTTTGGTTTGAAAAACAATCTCCACCCCCCTCCCCTCCAATCAGCAAATTAAATCCTGCCATTGAAAGTTCTGAAAAAACACTTGTGACTCCAGAGGGGGCGCTTAAGAAGCTGTCCCAGTATACAGCCGGAGAAACCAGTCCTGTTTCTCTGGAATGTAAAACTTAATCACATGCTATGATCCTTTTGCACATTGTGCACTCTGAGCTGTCTACATACCTCCATATGTGGACCTGTGCCGTGTTCGCTAGAGCTCATTCTGATGAGGCAGCATGACAAGCCTAAAAAAATGTATCGTATGACTTTCTAACCATCAGCCTCCCCGCCCTGAAACACCCTCCAATCCTCTCTGCAGATCTAAACAGAAAAGCGGTGACGCGCATCAACTCAATGCCGAATATAGGATCTCATGCACGACAAGTGAGAGAAGACCGTACAGAGCAGAGTGTCATTCGGAGCCAAAGTTCGAGCACACCTCATGTGCGTCTGGAGGTGGGATCCCTGGTGGAGGTGGTGTCCAACTCCGGCGGGATCACAGTGTACGGAGTTGTCCGGTGGTTGGGGGTCCCTGGAGGGAAGACTGATGAATGGGCTGGGATTGAATTAGTGAGTGACTCAGATGTTGAACAATTTAAGTTTTCTGTCAGTTTTAGGCATCTAAGACACCTCATATCTGATTTGGTTTTCATTGTGTCAGGACTATGATGTGAACGGCTGCTCTGATGGGAAGTACGGAAGCCAGAGATATTTCACCTGCCAAGCAAACAGGGGTTTGTTTGTTCCCGTCACAAAGTGCAACCCCGATAGCAGGTTTGTCTGCTCCTCTGCAGGAAGGGAGACCCCCAAACCCACTGAAACGCCTCCAGGTTAGACACTTCTCAAAGTTTGGGACACGCATACACAAGCAACACAAGCAATTCAGATTTACACAATACACACATTTGATTTTTTTTTTTCCTCCTCAGTGTTCTATGTGAAATGTTTTTTCAAAGTTATGTAAAATTGTAACTTTTTTTTTTTTTTGTAACCAGTGTTGTGTTTTATTTGTACAAAATAAAAGATAGCATTTAGCTTAACTTGACATCCTTCAGAATTGTCTGTTCTGAACTGTGGTGGACTGAGTAATGCTGTACAAGATGTTTTGCAAACTCTGAACTTTTGATCAGGTGCCAGTATTATGTAAAGTTATCACATAAAGCTTTAGGGGTAGATTTTTAAGATTTTTAATTCCTCTCAGATAGATAGATAGGAGAATTTGCATGTTGCAGTAGTTCACAAACCAACCACATGGTACAAAGAATAGTGTAAAAAACAGTATGCACGTACATGCATACATGTTAAAAAGATGTATTGCACTGTGCCAGTCATGTCCATACAGCGACAAAGCAGGGAAGAGTTAAACAGTTTGATGGCCACCGGCAGGAATGATCTTCTGTGCCGCTCGGAGGAACACCTTCAGGGTAGAAGTCTTTGGTTGAAGGCGCTCAAATCTGTCATTTATAACTGTGCATAACACAACTTCACATAATCCGTTTTGAGGAACTTGGCATCCTGTTGAAGTGTCACACTAGGATTGTACGCAAGTGAAAACAACAGACACAAATCATCCTTTCAAATTAATTTAATTGACTTTATTTTCACGTGAAGAGAAATGATATCAGTGACACCTGAAACAATGCACAGTCTGTGACACTCTTTATCAGAGGAACATGTCTGACGTTCCTGTGACCGTCCTTCTTTGGAAAAGTGTATTAATCATTGTCCTTGAAGGCCTGTGTGTGTGATTAAGCTTCTGCAGAATGCTACGTTTCTCAAATCTAAAGATACAGGTGAAATGATGTTTGTGTTAAAGTACCATTTAATAGGAACATCTGTTTTTGTATGTTTGCTTGTTGTTTTCAGCTCCTGCATTTGAGGACTCAGACGAGGATGCACCACCTATCCTCGAATCGGAAGTCTTGTCCCTGTTAGTGGGAAGAATGAAAGGGATTCAGGGTCACTTCAACTCCTGTTACCTTGATGCCACACTGTTCAGGTAAAACCAGTTCCACCCCTCAGGGCATTTGATTCTCAAGTAGCACACTGTTGCAGACTCTGCTCAGATTCACTGTTAATCTTGCATTATCAAAAGTTTTATTTAGAGAAGATCGTGTACAATTAAATGAGCATGGTGAACTGTATGCAGATAAGTCCTGAGTTGATAAACAATGTGGTTTTCTCTCTTCAGTTTGTTCAGCTCACCAGTGACCCTGGATAGTATCTGCCAGAAGCCTGCTGACACAGAGCAACCCACAACCTGCACTCTTAGAAAAATAGTCAACTGTTTACGCAGGTATAAACTCTCTGTCTGTATTATCATCCAGAACATCATGACATTTTACAAAATCTCAACTGGTAGACAAGTTCCCTCTGTCTTAATGATATGAGCACTCTATATTCACTAGCTAACACAAAGTGCATATGCTTAAAACGTTCTTACATAACAAGGCGTGTCTTTGTGTTTACTCTTGATTGTTTTGGTGCATGCAGCTGTTCCAATGTGTGAGTTCTTGTGTTTGCTTACTGATAGCTAATGTATTTATCGCAGACAAGGCTTTGTGCCTGCTGAGAGTGTGATGAATTTCCGTAAACAGCTTGGCTGCGACACCTTCAGAACAGAGGAAAAAGGTAAACACCCATATCTTGTAACATACGTTTTAAAATATGTCAACAGAAGGTCTTTAATCATTGCAAACATAACATACTGAAGCCTACTGTTGTGGTTCTGTATGTTTTTATATTGCTTTGCTCTGCTGCAGACCCAGAGGAGTTCATCACAGTCCTCTTTCAGAAGGTGCTTTGCATGGAGCCACTGCTCAAGCTCAAGTAAGCTCCCGAGCCACCCAGTATTAAATATCTGTCTTTCTGTGTAACGTTTGAGTTAATGAAATTCTGTTTTCTTGTTTAGATCAAGACAAGAAACAACTCAGGGTGCCTACACCTTCCAGATCTTTTTGGAAAAAGAACAGATGGGACAGATACCCACCGTCCAGCAGCTGCTGGACACATCCTGTCTGTCAGGGGACCTCAAGTTTGAAGAGGTGAGCGCATGCTCCTCCTTAAAAGAAAAAGAAGCCCTAGTGGGTTTATCAAGCTTTCCTCTGTACTGTCATGTAACCCCGAAATTGCCTTTCCTATTTGTCCCGCAGATGCCGTCATGTCTGATAGTTCAGATGCCAAGGTTTGGAAACAAGTATAAGATGTTTTCTCACATCATTCCCTCCACCGAGCTGGACGTCACAGATCTCCTCTACAACTGTGAGGAACAGACATAATCAAATTTAATTCATATAGGATGTTAATGGGACACTTCTTTTAATACAGTGTATTTGAAGAGCTTAAAGATGCTTACAGATCACCTATTTTTCCCAAAAGCTCCAAGGGAATGCTTCGTCTGCGGGTATTTGGCAGAGTACGAGTGTCTTCAGTGTCTGCCAGATCGCAAACTGCAGCCAGGGACAATTAAACAGTACTGCACTACCTGCAACACACAGGTAAGCTAGATGGCCATTTTAGATGTCAAGTATCCCACTGACCAAACTTATAGTGTAAAACATTCTACTTTAATAAAAAAAAAAACCCACTTCTTTAAGGTGCACACCCATCCCTTGCGGCATGATCACTCCCCCAAAGCTCTCGCAGTACCAGCAGAAGTAGCCTCTGACACTGCTGTGCCCAGGCACATGATGCAGCTGTTTGCTGTGCTCTGCATTCAAACCAGCCACTATGTGTCCTTTGTCAAATACGGCCCTGATCCTCACTCCTGGCTCTTCTTTGACAGCATGGCAGACAGATGTGGTGAGATAAATTTCAGCTTGTTTTATTTATTTGAATGGATAGATTGTTTCTTGGCTTGAGCAAGAAATCTTCCATGGCGTTATAGAATTACCAAACAAGTTTTTATTAAATTTTATTCTGATGTTCGTGCAAACTCAGACTTGTTTTGGTTTTTCTATGAAGTGGTTACCCATGACTGCCTTATTTTCTGATAATGCACCTTCGACAGTATTAGATAAAGCCTCTGACGTCTATGACTGGTCTTTATCTCTTCTTGAGCTGATGTCTAATCTTAAGGGCCACCCTTCCTTACAGGTGACGATCAGCGTGGCTACAACATTCCAGAGATCCGAGCTTGTCCAGAGCTGGGTGACTTCCTGTCCCAGCCAGAGGAGGAGCTGGTTCGGGCTAACCCCTCCCAAACTCCTGAACTAGTGCGCAGGCTGCTGTGCGACTCCTACATGTTTTTATACCGGAACCCGGCCACGCCGCTCTCAAAGACAAACCATCAGGAGTCTTAAGCGCGTGTGAGGACGAGGACCCAATGTTCCCATAACAGTGCCTTAATAACCTTGCATCTCTGCTTAATCAGCAAGATTTTGTGTTTATTACATCCAAACAGCAGGAACTGAAACGGATGCTTTTAACATCAAGGGGGGAAAACAATATTGAAGAGCAAAAGAATATTGTAGTACAGAAATTTTGAATTTCAGTTGATGTTGATATGTAAGGAGAGAACGCATGAGCAGTAAAAATATTACACTCTGAACTCCTCAACATTGCCTTCTTTATCTCTTGAATGTCTTGCTGTTGCACTGATTATTTATACCAAAAATTTTAAAGGAAATTGTAGCATGTCAGTGACTTGACTTTAATTTACCAATTAACAGGCAAAACACACACAAAGTCCATAAGAGACATGTTTGTGTGGTGTTTTTAACTCTGGGAAAGTACATGTATAGTTGTATTTACTGTAAATTGCACTGTGCAGATTTCACTAGTGTCTATTAGTGGAACTGAAATATAGTATTTTCATCAATAAAATGTAAAAGAAATTGCAGTTGGAAATCAGTGAACTACCCCTAACAGAAATGTATTGTACTAAAAATCAGGCACACACAACACAATTATAGCTTAGATTTGGTACAATTATTTCTTTTTCTTTTTTTTTTTTTTTTTAATCACAGAACCTTCTGACGAAGATACACCGCGTCTATGTTTTTGCAACCATTTACAATGTGGAATAATGCATTTTTATCTGTTCAATTAACTACATCTAAAACCTTTTTTAAGGTAAAAGTCTGAACTAAATCTTCATGACTTTAGACGGACAGAGCTTTAAGGTTCTGTGAGAACAGGGAAATCCTATTGGGTAATATGGACTGCAATACCCTCTTCTGGACACGAATGAGTTTGCCTTTAATCAGATCCACCATCTAGTCTTATACATCTCTAACTGAGAAATACTTCTTTCCTATTACCGGTTTGTGTGTATGCAGGCCCATCAACGCACACCGCTATTATTCTCATAACCTCTGAGGGAAATATGTTGATGAAACACATTCTGAAATATGGGCTTTAAAAAAATAATTTGCAACACAGTGTTGTTTAATAAATGTTAAAGTTGTAACCTACTAATAACTAATTTAAGAATAATTTTAAAATCCTGCTGTTTTTCTATGCTGTCCTGTGTATTCAATTTAGATTTACAGTTGTTCAGTGGTTGTCTGTCAACCAGTTTGGGAATTCCCACAAAAACACTACACATTTTCATTTACTATATAAAGAGGATCACCAAGGCCAGTTGGCATGAGACTGACACCTGCTTTTTGGGACATTTCAGGTGGTTATTATTCTGAACCATACCTTCAACTTTCAATTCACTCAGTAACTGTAGTCTGAACCTCTGCCTCTGAGTTATGTGATAGCCCTGTTGGGTATAGTTGTGGAGGGCAGGATGGGCTCCTGTCTGTTATGGGCCACACACACCATTTTTTAAATAACTAAGAGCACAACACCGTTCTAAGGCCTTGATGTGGGATATTTTTTATACACCTTATGTTAAATCAAAAAGGTCAGGTCCGAGAGGTCAAGTCAGTCAAAATCAATATTAAAGCCATAATCAATATTACAGTAGTATGCAACAAACAATCATATATTAAAGATGTACGTACTATCGTTCTGAATCACTAAAGTCTTGGCTAGCCTGCTGACTCTTAGAAATAACGGTGTATCAGACAGAGAGCTGTTCTGCATTGCCCTTAGGTGATGTTGTAGTGCAGACCTTTAGTAGAGACCATTATTTACTGGCCAAACAGAAATGTATTAAAAAAAGAAACAATAGTGTCAAGCCCAGCCAGTTCTCGGAAAGCGTTCAAGGTCAAAGGGAGGGTCCAAAATAAGGCCCACAGAAGGAGGAGTAAAGATGGGGATAAAAGTGAGCATGCATGCAGTTGATTTTCAGTCACTCCATGGATAGACTCGGGTTCACTGTACTCTTTGAATTGTCAGTAAACTCTATTCATATTTGAACTCTTTTGACTCCGTTGGATTATTTTCAGTATTGAAGTTATTACGTATTACTTTGTTATTACTACACTGAAGTTGTTACTTATAGTGTGGTCAAGACCCTGAAGACATCTGGCCCGTCTTTGGGATTTTCCAACCACACTCAACTCAGTTTCTGTTATTTCTTTCAGCTATGCCCTTAGACAAACTAAGACGTAAGCCTATAACTTGATATGCATATTCACTAAATGACAAAAGGGTGAATGAGGTGGTCACAAGAGCATATATATATATTATATATTTTATTTATATATACTATATTTTATATATATACTATATATAAAGAAAGGACAGACCTCCTCAGACATGGTGATAATAATGATTCTCGTTATTATTATCATTATTATTATTAATAATAAGAAGAATTTGTAGAGCTGTTCCTTCCTTTTGCTCTGAGTCACTTATCAGATCAAGTGAATACAAACAACAAACGGATAAACAAGTAGAGCACTGAGCCTGGAGCAGCGTGTGCTCCTAAGACATGAGTACCTCACTCTGAACTGTGTGACCATCGCGGGCCTACAGAGCATCACATTTTGTGAAGAGGAGGAGCTACACTGCTCGCTGCTACCATTTAAATTAAGGCACATGCGCATTAGTGTACAATTGGGACTTCTTCTCTTACACAACGTTGTCTTTTCTTCATTCTGCCTGCATCTCTTCGCCGGTGTGTGGTAACCCTACACGTTTCTCATTTTTGATTTTTCAATCAAACACCACTTAGGAAATGAGTGGGGACCATTCCCACAGCGATGACCAGGTAATGTTCAATGTATTTTGTAATGTCATCACTGGTGGTTAACGGGTACATTTTTTTGCTACCGTTTTATTTGCTTGGTTTGACAAGGTAACTTGGCTAACTGAATAGTCCCTGCTAGCGCGCGTTAGCTGTTTGTAACCCAACTCATTTTGTTGATAACAGTATCGTGACACGTTTCATCACATTTTTAGTTGCAGTGTTACGGAAAGGTGATGTCCAGTTAGCTTTCAGGTTTGTGTAGCTAGTCATGAACTCCAAGACAAAGTGGGGTAAAGCTACATTTAATTGGCGTTAGCTGTAGCCAGTGTTAGCCGTAGCGGCGTCAAAATCAGCCGCTAAGCCATATTATCAGCCAGAGTAGCAAGCTAGCCTAGCTAGCTGGGTAGCTAACAAACTGTCGCTGTGCCATCCAGCAAGTTCAAAGTTAGTTAGCCGGCTAGTTAGCTACTGCGAAATTTAACATTCGTCTGTTTTTGATTTTTCAGATTGACTGTGGCTCTCGTTTCAATGGTAAGTTTCTGACATGACGCTAACAAGTTTATAAGAGGATTCTCCTCAAATTCTGACATGTCTTCACTGACCAATGTAACGTTACGTTAGTTCTCAGTAGAGGACAGAAATGGCGTCCAGAGACTAAGTCCTCTGTCTCACTCACAAGCGCCTATTGTTCAAATGGGAGGTCTAATAAAAGCTTTTCCGCAAACTATTTTCTCGATTCGAATCATTATTGGCACACACCTTGAGGTGTTTTATGAGTTTATCGTATTATAATTTCTTGTTGGTTCGCTTTTAATACCACATTTCCCATCTGAAAGTGAGGGTTTGGGGGTTGAGGACTTAGTCTCTGCGCCATTTTCTTTTTCGGTGTAGCGGCCTGACTGTACTGCAAGCTGAACCCAGGCTGTGAAGTGCAGATGGCTGTGTGGAGGAGAAATGCGAAGGCATAGTGCTTCATTAAGATCCCATGTGGTGACCAAGAAGAGTCATTTTTAATACTGTTTTAAACGCTTTTTCACAGCTAAAGTTTTTTTTTAAATTTATTATTATTATAGCTACAGGGACTTGACATTCCCACATGCTACAGTGGACCGTTTTGAGTTTGATCCACATTTTAACAGTCAACACATCAAGTCATTAACTTTAATTCATTGTCACATTGCAAGTTTAACGAGGTATTAGATATTAGAGGGTCTTAACAATATCTTAAAGCAAAGCGTGAGCACGTTTTTGGAGTTGTTAGTGCTATTATCATTTGTCTGTGATGTCAAGCATATAACACACCACCCATATCCATACCAGGAAAACATTTTTTATTTTTATTTTTTTATAAGCCAGTCAAGCAGGGCTTTCTTTCTATGATATACACTGTAAACACTTCACTACTAGGACAAAATATACAATGTCTGGTTTCAGACAAATTGTTGCCACACATGGAGGATTATTGATTCGCTGTGCATCCATATTGATAAAAATCACCTGGACAACTGTACCAGTCCACTTGTTTGGTTTTCATTCATCAGCAATGGGAAAACATCTGACTGTTAAACATAAAGGTCCTTGGCTTCACTTAGTAGTCAGAGTCGTAGTTCTTCGGACTGAGCAGTCTGACTCCATAAGCTTAACAAGCAAGGTTGGCTTTTTTAAAAAGCATCTCAGCTCTGGCCTGCTTCAAAAAGATTACACTTGTCACCACTCAAAACCATTTACTAACACATATTGTACTTTATGCATACGTTTAGGACTGTTAAGCACAATTTTGTTTTGCATAAGTCATATGTTCTGAACTCGCGTATTTCAGCTGTGAACGGAGTAGTGGAGTCTTAACCAAAAGTCTGTCAGATAGGCTCCCTAGCTTGTCTTGCGAAAGTACCCGTTGATTCAAATGTATCGCACAGTGATTTGGCTTAGATCTGAGAGGACAGCACAAAATCAAATCTGTCATAATGGATGAACAAAGACAACTAGTTTTACAGTGACTGGACAACCAAGGTGAAGCTCCAAGTCTGTTTGTTTGTTCTACACTGGTATACCAGCAGAATACAATTTTGTTTTCATTATATCTTGGTAGACTAGGCTGTCAGCTCTGCTCATGACCAGGTCTATAGACTTGAGCCCCCCTAAAGCATGTAGACTTGATTTGTTGTTTGCTGATGGCAATGTTTGGGTGGCATCTCTTAAATTTTGTTTATTGCCCTTTTTTCCTACACTGTGTAGCAATCTAATTAATGTTTTTATTTAAACTAAACATTACTAAAACTGTGGGAGGACTTCCTAGGTTGTCAGTTGATTGTCTTACTTAGTCTGTCCACATTAGTACCTGGTTGAGGGAAGTGCACTTTGTTCGTCTTTGTCACTTCTGTATAGAATCATACTGGTCATACTTTGGCCACTAGGTCGATTTGAACTCTAACCTACCATTTATTCAGTCCGTTGTTGGATTGTTTCAGTCAGTATTTTGTTCACTTTTGAAGAAGGTGACAATGTTTTCTTCTCAGACTCTCACAAGCATAAAGACAAGTATAAAGAGAAGGAACACAAACATAAGGACCACAAGAAGGATAAGGAACGGGAGAAATCAAAGCATGGCAACAGGTATGGTGTGTGTGCTTCCAGAATCTTCATAAATGCACTTTTCTGGTACGGTTTGCTTAAAGTGGACAAGACACCACTTGATTACTGCAGTGTTTTCTATATCAAGTAGTGGAAGGTGAAATCACCTTAATTAACATTTTTGTATTTGTTCACACACTAGTGATCACAGGGACTCCTCTGACAAAAAACACAGAGACAAGGAGAAGGAAAAGGTGAAGCACAAAGATGGCAGCACAGACAAATACAAGGACAAGCACAAGGAGAAGAGGAAGGAGGAGAAGGTGAATTACCATGCAATCATTTATTGAATAATACATGTGTGGTTGTGTTGATCATTGATGAATTATTCTGCAATATTAAACTCTATCAAATCATGCACTCGTGTTCATGACCCTCGGCTTATTTAAACCATGAGCATAATGTATAGCTTAGTCAGTTTTGTTTACATCTTATTTTTCAACTATGATAGATTTGTCCTTTTGAATCAGGACATGGAAATATTCATAAACACAGGTAATACATGTGTTGATTTTTTATTTATTTTTTATTTTTTTGTGGTTCCACATCATTTCAGATCGCTTCAAGCAGCCAGTAAGCTCTGCTTTTATTTTGGTAGAATATTTAAGAATTTGGTTTGGTAGTGCCCCATCTTAAACGTTGAAGAAAATGTGTACCCAATTGGTCTGCAAATAGGGTGCCTATTGCAGCCATTACATAGCACCATATGATGGGAGTGATCAAGAATCTGCGTCTACGAAAGCTCTAGCTTCTACCACTCATAACCAACCGACTGCATTTAGTTATAAGAAACTGGCATTTATGATTAACCTTTGAAATGACAATATTTGGCAACAACTGGGCTGGCATTTAGCATTTATTTATATATATATATATAACAGTCTATTATCAATTGCTGTTACTTTTATAAGGTTTTTCCTTAACAACTTTGAGTAAACATTTCAGATGAAGTCCCTTGATGGTAAAGTCAAAAAGGAAAAAGAAAATGGCTTTGCCAGGTATGTCTGGACTTCCATATTTCTATGAATTCTATATTTTTATGAAGCCATTCCTGATTTTGATTGTTTTTCCTTTGCAGCCCTCCACATGTGAAGTCTGATCCCGAGTCTGATTTTTACCACTCTCCTAAACATGAAAAGTCTCTAAAAAGAGAACGGGATGATGATAATGAGTGAGTGGCCTATGTGATTAGACTTCTTACATGTCTTCCATTTGTCTGTTTCATGATGGGTTATTGTATAGTGACCAAACTTGTAACACAAGGTGTTTTTCAGCTCTGAATTCAAGCCCAAGAAAATAAAGACTGAAAATGACAAGAAGGCCAAGAAAAGGAAACAAGATGAGGTAAGCAAAGGCCACAATCTGAACGCTAACTTGGGTTTGAAATCTTGAAAAGAGCACAACGAGGGAGCACCTAAAGAACTGGGGAGGCTCGAGTCTGTCTTTTTGAGGAGATACTGACTTGTTTTTCTGCCAGCCTGCGAGCGAAACTCATAGTTTCTCTTCCCTCTTTTAGGGCATTAAGTCCAAAAAGACAAAAGACAAAAAAGGAGAAGTCACTGTTGGAAAAAAGAAAGCAAAGAAAGAGCCAGAAGAGAAGTGGAAATGGTGAGTTATTCATGCCAGCCAGCTGTGCGATACATATGTTGTTGTTGGATGGAGTAATGTTTTGTCTCTTTGGTATATTCCAACTCCTCATTGGATGGCATCGTTATTTGGTTGATTCCAGGTGGGAAGAAGAGAGATATACAGACGGCGTCAAATGGAAGTTTCTGGAGCACAAAGGGCCCGTGTTTGCACCACCATACGACCCTCTTCCTAGCAATGTCAAATTTTACTACGATGGTAAGAGTGTATTTCCCATGAGATTACTCAGCTGTGATGGCATGTCAGTGGTGGACAAAACAATCTATTTTTACGTTTTTCTTAGGTAAGAACATGAAACTCAGCCCAGAAGCGGAAGAGGTGGCCACGTTCTTTGCCAAAATGCTGGACCATGAGTATACCACAAAGGATATCTTCCGCAAAAACTTCTTCAAAGATTGGCGGAAGGTAGGGAAAAATGCACTTTGCTGAATAAAATTACAAAAGTAAGAGCCTTGTGAAGTAATTGTTGAAAAGATTCCTGTTTTTTTGAGCGTACCATGTTTTGCTGATGCAGGAAATGACTTCGGAGGAAAAGGCTAAGATCACAGACCTGAAGAAGTGCAACTTCACGGAGATGAGTGAATACTTCAAGGCACAGTCTGAAGCCAGGAAGGCCATGACAAAGGAGGAGAAACTGGTCAGCTGCTACATGCACCCTGCATTATCAAAGTTAGGGACAAAACCAGTATAGCTGGCCATCCAAATATATCAAATTCACAGGAGGATTTTACTGAAAACATTGGTCAGACAATGTCACCCAAGTTGCTTGGCTCTATTTGAACATTGCCTGATGTCACACATTGAGGATCTGAATAAATCTGTTACTCAAAAATGGTAAATCCCCTAGTATAGCAATGATAAATGACTTTTTGGCAGTTCATTACAAGAAAAATTGGCACATTAAAATACAGAGCATGTAAAAACTATCCACCCTATTTACACTTTCACATGCTTTGAGTCACAGTGGATGCAATAAGGATGTTTGTGACACGTCTTCAAATGATTAACCCCAACAAAAGATGGAGTTCTGATGTGTGTGTTTGTTCCTATCCCTTTTGTAGAAAATAAAGGAGGAG
The DNA here is from genome assembly GCA_002120245.1 of Maccullochella peelii. Lineage (NCBI taxonomy): Eukaryota > Metazoa > Chordata > Actinopteri > Centrarchiformes > Percichthyidae > Maccullochella > Maccullochella peelii. The sequence continues at coordinate 129,133 of LKNJ01000218.1, read as the reverse complement.
AATGAGCGCATCTTGCAGGAGTACGGCTTCTGCATCATGGACAACCACAGGGAGCGCATTGCTAACTTCCGCATCGAGCCCCCGGGCCTGTTCCGAGGCCGTGGAGACCACCCTAAGATGGGCATGCTCAAACGTCGCATCAGGCCTCAAGACATCATCATCAACTGCAGCAAGTGAGCGAAGTGTTGTGTAATTTTTTTTTTTTTTTTTACTCGATGCTGATGAACTGATGTGTTAAGCGAGTATAATGATTAAATGTTTTATTAATGTGCCTCTTCATAGGGACTCCAAGCAACCCGCGCCTCCTCCAGGCACTAAGTGGAAGGAGGTTCGTCATGACAACAAGGTGACTTGGCTGGTGTCGTGGACGGAGAACATTCAAGGCTCCATCAAGTACATCATGCTGAACCCCAGCTCTAGGATCAAGGTAGGCTGATGGTCTGTAGCCATTTCTCTGTGTGGACTAAATGACGGCAAATTATGGCAACTTCATCTAGAAGTAGCATCATTCGTACAGATTTTATGTCTCTGGGTTTCATTGTGACTTATAATCTGTTAAAGTTGTGTTTTAAATGTTTGTCTGCAGGGAGAGAAGGACTGGCAGAAGTATGAAACGGCTCGTAGACTGAAGAAATGTGTGGACCACATCAGAAACCAGTACCGCGAAGACTGGAAGTCCAAGGAGATGAGGATCAGACAGAGGGCTGTGGCACTCTATTTCATCGACAAGGTGAAGCACATGATGACTATTGACGTTGTCCTGAGTGCTTACAGCTTGAGGGGAGTTTAATGTAGGGCAATTGCTTTTTAACAATGACTGTAAACTTGCAAGTGGGGGGGTTCTAGCGGGCGCTTAAACACTAGCTGCAGTGAGGGTAATATCTTTGTAAGCCGGCTTTAATCCAGCTGTCCTGATGTGCTCTAGCTGGCTCTGAGAGCGGGTAACGAGAAGGAGGAAGGAGAGACTGCGGACACCGTGGGCTGCTGCTCGCTGCGAGTGGAACACATCAAACTCTATCCAGAGAACGACGGTCAGGAGTACGTGGTGGAGTTTGACTTCCTGGGTAAAGACTCTATCCGCTACTACAACAAAGTCCCTGTGGAGAAAAGGGTAAGGACTGCAAAGTAGTGTTTTGTTTGTGTTTTTATTCTTATTTTAAGTGTGTTTAACTGCCTCTGTATTTGTGTGTTTTCTACCTCTTCTAGGTATTTAAGAACCTTCAGTTGTTTATGGAGAACAAGGAGCCTGATGATGACCTGTTTGATCGCCTAAATGTAAGCAAAATATAAAACTATAACCAAGTCTACATTTCTTCTATTTATTTTGGCATAAAAAGCTCACTATTGCATAGATGTTTATTTGGGAAGGCAGTTTCTAAAATAACTGCTCTTAAAACACTGTTTTTACCAATTTCTTTATATAATGATATGTCCGTAACCCACCCCCCCAGACATCTGTTCTGAACAAGCACCTTCAGGAGCTGATGGACGGTCTGACAGCCAAAGTTTTCCGTACCTACAACGCCTCAATCACCCTGCAACAGCAGCTGAAGGAGCTCACGACTGGTACGTCTCCACCTGCAGCTAAAGGAAGATGCAGCATGCATCTGAATTACTTGTTTGGAATTAACAGGCTTTTCATTCGGTGTGACTGCTGTAATGAATATTTCTGCATACAGAAAAGTCATTATACTCGCTGTTTCTCTGTAGCGGAGGAAAACATTCCAGCCAAGATCTTGTCCTACAACAGGGCCAACAGGGCTGTGGCCATCCTGTGCAACCATCAGAGGGCTCCACCCAAGACTTTTGAGAAGTCTATGCAGAACCTGCAGACTAAGGTGGTGAACATGTGTTTCTGAAAACTCTTGACAGTCACTTTTATTTATTTTTTTTGCTTAGCCTGAGATGGAGGTGGAGTTAGTTTCTCACATTTTCACTTGTAGGTTTCACTGAAATGCCATCCTGTCAGTTTGTTCAAGTAAAGTTAAGTAAAACTTTGACACTGAATTGTCAGGAATATGTTAAGATCACCAAATGCTTGAATCATGTTCATTGTGCGACTGTGCTCAACAGGAAATTGGCAGATATTTTTCTGGCTTTCCCAATAACACGAACAAAGTGTAACAAATATAAAATTTGGGGTACAATGCGTTTCATCAAAGCAACATTATAACCCATATTAGCATATTATGGTAATGTTGAGAGGAAAATTCAAATGCTCTTTGTCTTCAGAGCTTGATGGGTGTTTAAATTTTTGTCACAGCAATTTTCCATCAGTGTTTTAATGAGTACCCCGACTCCAACTTTTCATATCATGTCCTGCTTTGTTGGTTTTGAATCCTTGAATTTCACCCAAAATGGTATTGACATGTTAGAAAGCTCTTGTAGACAATGTACGAGGTCCTGTTGAATGTGGAATTGCCATGTTAATGTTACAGAAGTACAATAATCAGCATCTGTAATTTTCTTAGATTGATGCTAAAAGGGACCAGCTTTCTGATGCCAAGAGAGAACTGAAGAGCGCCAAAGCTGATGCCAAAGTACGGAGAGATGAAAAATCCAAAAAGTATGTCTCTAAAGGTGTTTGGTATAGATGAATGGTAGTTTCCCCTGGTCCAACCCTGTTCACCACATTTTTAACTGCGTGTGTGCTGCTCGTCTCTTCTGCAGGACAGTGGAGACTAAGAAGAAGGCGGTTCAGAGGATAGAGGAGCAGCTGATGAAGCTGGAGGTTCAGGCGACTGATCGTGAAGAGAACAAGCAGATTGCACTCGGCACCTCCAAGCTCAACTATCTGGACCCTCGCATCTCTGTGGCTTGGTAAGATAACATTCTTGAAAATATTTCAAATAATTCGGGGGAACATTTTAACATGAGTTACAATGAGGAGCGTTGTGCTTAAACACTGAACTTTGCCCGTCCTTTCTGTCTCTTTGTCCCTTAGGTGTAAGAAGTGGGGCATTCCTGTGGAGAAGATCTACAACAAAACCCAGCGTGAGAAGTTCGCCTGGGCCATCGACATGGCGGACGACGACTTTGAATTTTAAATCCCAGTTTGTGGTTTTAAGTATGATACAGATTTTTTTTTTATCGGATACTTGTTTTTTTAGCTTAACTGAATTTTGCTCGCTGGCCAGACCCGACCAGGAATTTCAGACAGTTTGAGCGGAAAAGCAGCAGCAACATGGTAAGACGAGATGATGAGGCCATAAAGAAGTGGGTTAGTCCAAACATCTGATCTGAGATCAGGCACCAAGACTGAACTTATACCCACAACTGAGCACCGAGGCATAGTCCCAGTAAATGGAAGACCCCTTTTTACCTCTCTCCCTCCTTGAGGACAAAACCTGACAATGCCTGAACTTTGAACTCTGTGGTCCTATAGCTACTGTATTCAGCAAAAAAAAATGCTTTGTATCATTTTATCTCTGTTCACTTGCTGTGTATTTTAGCCCTCCCATGTATTATTAATGAATTCTATATTTTGATAGACAAAGTTAAATCGAATGAATTCCTTAACTACACCCACGCGCCTTCCGAGGAAATGGAAATGTGAGCTCGACTTTTGAGTGTGTGTGTGTGCTTGCGTGCATGTGTGTATGAGGGACTCTGCCAAGGAAGTTGTCTGTTTGGGTGAATTTTAAACTGGACTGTTGAATTGTTTGGAATGAAAGAGGATGTCTGGGCGGTCAAAGGGGAAAATACTGCAACCATGTCAATACTTACTTAAGCAAGCAGAATGTGAATATTTTGTTTTACAGCCTCCATCAGGGACTTCTTTATCAGTGTAAATGTGAACCAATCATTTTTATCCTTTTGAGTTGCGAGCATCCTCTGAATCCCTCTGCATAGCCCTGTCTACATCTGATTTTAACTTAATTTAACAGTTGTTCCAAGAAAAAAAAACAAAAAAACATGCGTATCTGTTACTTGAAGATAATGCTATGATAATGTATTTAAAGTCAGTAAATGGAAAGTGTTTATCTTCCCAGAAGGGTATGTGAGGGATATCAACTTTGCCAAAAATCACCAATCTGTTACAAGTTTTTGTGTAAAGATTGAGGATAAAGTAATGTAACATTTAATGTGAATTATCTGTTCATTTTATTCCACTCTTATGATAGGAAAATCGATGTAAAGTAGATGTAAAGTCAACATCTTGTTTTACCTTTTGTCATAGCCTTTAATCATGTTTTCTTTTGAGTTTTATGCTCATTGTAGGTTGACAAATGAATAAAACCCTACAAGTAAATATACTGTGTACTTGTGATATTTATTTTGTTCACATTTTGATTGATCAAAGGTTTATTCTTGAGGAAATTTTGATTCTGAAGACGTGTTTTCCTCTGAGTTTTAAAAACGAGGCCCTTCTCCCTGAGCGGAGGCCCCCAAAGTAGCACAGCAGCTTTTTGGTTTTGGATTAGCATCCATGGTGGAGGTGTTGCCAGAATTAACAGTGTTGTCATTTTTGCTTCATCAAACACATTTAATGTCTTCTAATCGCAAGACGAGCTGCGACTTTTTCTGAAAATTCTCAGCCTGTGACACTTAACATGCGAGGTTTAGCTAAAGGTAAAGACAAATGAACAGTCCCAAGAATTGTATAAACATAATCCTTTAAACAGCTCTCGAAGAATGGGTTTCATTCCCAGTTGGAAAACGAACCTTGGTGTTACGGGACTCATTGCAACCCTATGCATTCCTGTTAAGTGTTCTTCCTCAAGTCTTCCCTTTTGCCTTCCTCAAGAAGGATTTAATTCCTCTGGCTACATCTGGCAGGCCTGTGTTCCTTTCTTTGCCCCACAGTGCATTCATACCTAAGACTAAGGACCTCACACTACACCTTGCAGACAAAATAAATAGGTTATTCTGCAACGATTGTCTGCCATGGAAACAGACTAAACAGCACAAACTGCATTGTCAGCTGCTCACCAGCAGGTGAGGCTGTATGCATTTCTCCATTCCCAGTGCATCACGTTACTCACGTTCATCACACTGAATAATTTGACTGGTATCCATGGTGTAATTCACGTTCACTTTTGGCGCAATGTGCTGAGCAAATAAGGAGACATTACTGCTTGGTGAGTATTCAGTTTATTCTGTAAAGATTCAGAAGTGTAGAAAGGATGATACAACAGTGCTTTATGATCAGACTATTTCATAAAAGTTTTTAAAGTGATCATAACACCGTAAGTCCAGATTCCATTTATCTCAAACCAAAATAAATTTGTAACATTCGACACAAGTGCATACACTGCTGGTAGGAGATCAACCTCCAATTTCACTTTGGATGGTATAGCACCGTTCTTAGCTATTAGCAGCTTGACAAAGATGCAGCTTAATAGGATTCATGTAGTGACTGTATGTTTATATAAACACAAGAAAATTCAGAGGAGAGCAAAGATCTCCTCATTTGGCTCTCTAGCTAGCACAATATCTCACTCTGTCAGCGTCTAGGGATCAAATTGATAATTTTGCTTTAAACAACAGTTTGCCAGTAACAATATTTGATACAATTACAGCTTAAAGTTAAACATCTCCAAGTGTACAGAAAGCAGCACAAGATTTTTTTTCACAGATATAGACGAACAGTGACCATCGATGCACTGGCATGTTTTTTTTTCTTTTTTTTTTCAGGACAGCACAGTAGCTGGAAAAGCAAGGTGATGGACAGACAGGTCATATAAACACATGGACAGAGCTGAGTAAGGCAACGTTAGCGTGACAGGCTTCTCTCTGTTCAGTTTGCAGGGCAGTGTAGTGTATTGATCTTGACGGAGCTGTCAATACCTTTACTGTGGGGCAGTGTGATTTTTAGCATTGCTGTCTTCATTAGTGCATTGTATATAGTCTCTTGCGTGTAGCTAAACTGCAAAGTGATCACCAACATTTATACAGATCTAAATAAACCATGTTTGATTGCATCTGGACTTACAGTGACTATAGAAGAGTAAATAGAATTGAAAAACCAAATAACGGAAAAAGTAAAATTCAAGGCAGTGCTGAAGTACTGGTTGCTAAAAAAGTAAAAAATATCACAAAGCCAACAATAACATTTCCTTGACACATCTTTTGTTTGTCCAGTCAGTACAAACCCTCTTTTATAGTGCAGTTTCAATCATATATATATATTTCTCCCTCTGACCCAAAGACAATATCTCTCGGCCCTATCCTATCCTATCTTCGCTCATTCAAGTCAGTTTTCCAGTCAGTGTGCGTCTTTTCTCTTTCTTTTCTTTGATCCCTCGTACTGACCTCATTGTGCACCCTCCCCACACAACCACAAAGAAGCATGAAAGGCTTAAACATCACAGGACTCAAAGGTGAGAAGTTCTTTCTTTTGACGATGGCAGGAAGTGATGGCAGATGGAAGAGGAGGAGGCGGAGGAGGAGGAGGGGTGGGGGGTATTCACAGTTACAGTCAGAGTCCAACGGTCCAGCTACAATCACATCTGCTGTCAATATGAACACTCTTTCTAGACCACGGCCAGGGGAGCAAGCCAGCCTTTAAACATCATGTTCTTCTGGCGAGATTGGGCCTGCTTCATCACACCTCCAGCAGCTCCATCCTCAGGCGATCCCTATCAGCAACACACAAAAAACGAACAGGCAAACACAACATGCACACATTGTGAGGACAAGATTGAAAAAGTTCCTGTTGTATTGTATTACTGCTGTACAGGTACTTTTTGAGGAGGAGCATTGTAAAAAGATGCCTGTGTACGGGTTAACTTGCCTCTTGGAAATCCATCTCACCAAAGACAATTGTCATGATTTATTCACATATATTAGCATGCGCTCTCAATCTATAATTCAACAGCCCAGACTCCTACTTATCTAAAAATAGCTTCTTAAACACAGACCTTTGATTGCCTGAATAAGCTACTCAGCATGAGTACCTGTACACACCTCTCTTGCCTCCTTTTTACTGTACATCACGCAGCAACTAACAGCAAGCTGTCGTGCTTTCATCACTCCACCTGGCTTACACTGTTTTTGTTTTCTTGATTGAAATAGCACTAAGCTTGTAAAATATCACGAGGCACTGTGAATGCGAAGTGTATCTTACTCTAGGAGCTTTTCTCACACTTTGTAATTGGAGCATTATGACTGAAGTACCTGGCCTGATTAGCATCAGTCTGTTGTTCAATGAGTGACTGACTGGCCACTGGCTGCTGGTGGTCCTCTGCTCTCTCTGACCAGGGATCCTGCAGGACTCCCATCTGCGCTGAGTCCTCAGCTCGGCCTCGCTCGCCGCTCCCCTCGGACCCCATCAGACCCAGCAGCGGTGAGTATGAATCCTGCCACACAACCCGCTGCCCTGAGTTCAGTCCTGCTTCTCCTTCAAGGTGCTTGTTCATGTCTTGCTCAACAAGTTTCTTTTTGGCCACTGGAGAGTCCTTCGGTGGCTCGGCTTCAGTGTCTCCGTGGCCCCTCGCTTCCTCTGAATCTGTGGGTGGTCGTTGATAGGTCTCCAGCCACTTCAGCTGCCCGTTCTTGTGGCTGTAGCGGCTGTCGCTGAACCAGCGCACCACCTCTGGCTTGGGAAGGCCTGTTTGGACGCTTAAGTCCTCGTACTGCTGACTGCTGGGCCAGCGGGTGTTGGAGAAAACCTGTCGGAGGATGTGCAGCTGCTGGGGAGTCTTGTTGCCTCGGGGGGGTGAGAAAGATGGCTGAGAAGCAGACACCTCGGCCATTTCAGACTTATGTTCTTGATGTACAATCTCAGATGTAGTCTCTGGTTCATTCATCTTCAGCCTCTTGAAGTTAATCTTCATGGGGTCAACTTTCAGCTCTGGGCAGCTTCTGTCCCTGGCAAACGGGTCCTCCTCCTTAATGAGTTGCTGTAAGATTGACATGCCTTTTATGGGAAAGTCCTTGTTGCCTTTACCCTCATCTAAAATGGATGAGCTGCTATTTGTAATGACAGTAGTGCTGGTGCTTTCAGTTGGGGATTTGCTGGCATGGTTCAGGTTAGGGACACTGTCATTACAGGTAGTACTGGGGTATTCATTGCTAATACTGCTGTTGTTGGTCTTGTGGATGTAGTTGTTGCGTTCGTCGTTGGGCTTTGCGGCGTGGGCTTGCTCTTGTGGACTGATGATGCCGCTGTTATGATTGTTACAGGTGATGTTGGATTTGCTGGTGTTATCGATGATCACTTGACTCTTGGTACTGTTTGAACCTTCCAATCCGATTGGTAAACTGTTGCTTTTGACATTTGGTTTCCCGTTGGTGTCAGCAACACAGTGCTCATCATTATTGCTAATGTTGGTAGAGCAAGTGGCAATGCTGTTGATGCTGTTGGTTGGGCTGCTGTTGTGCACCGGTTTCCTGGTGACAGTCTCACCACCATTACTACTGCTGGAATAGCTGCTGATGCTGCTGCTACTACTGCAGCTACTGCTGCTACTGCTGCTTCGACTGCTGCTGGTGCTACTGACACAACCGCTGCTTCCAGCCATGTCCAGGCCAAGGCCATTGCTCTTGTCTGGCTCCACAGTGGGTTGAGTATTCTTGGTCAGTACCTTTGTTGTTCTTACTGCGGATGGAAACTTTGGGGGAACAATTGGAGTAGAATACGAGACCCTAGTGACATGGGGGTTGGTTGACATGCTTGCCTGTGTGGCCATGACTCCGACAGGCCTGGTTTTTATACTGCTGTAGGGAACTTTGGCCATCTGAAAGTTTGGTCCTTTTGAGCCTGGATGGGCAGTGACAGTGTGGTGGGTTACAATGTGATTGACATGCCGTTGTGTAGTGGGTTGCTTTTGAGGTGCTCCACCCTGGAACACGGTGTTGAACATCTTCCTCCTGGCCTCTTCGATCTCTTCAGGAGACCAGCTTATGCCCTGCTTGAGCCTTTGGGCAGTAAACCACAGTTTGATTTGCTCTTCGGGGAACTCTGAGACCACGGTTAGGTAGCAGAGTTCGGCTTTGGTCGGGTAGGGGAACTTGCCAAAGGATGTCTTGAGAAAGCTGCTGGTGTCCATGGCGGCATCGTAGGTGGGGATGCTGCTGAGAGGGATCATCACCTTTGGAAGGTCTTTATTGGAATCAGAGGAGGGGGGAGAGTAAAGAGAGGGAGTGTGCTGGTGAAAGACTTGGTTGGACACTGTCGTCGTAATCAAATGAGTGACAGTGTTACTCGGCATAGCTGGGGCGCCAGAAACACTGAGAGCCCCGTTTTGGAGTTCAGGCACATTTGTCAGCATGCTGGGGTCTACATCCTTTCCAGTGTCTATCTTCCGTACCTCGACGGTGTGAGAAACTACAACCTTCTTGTGCTCCCCCTTGGCTTTCATCATCTTTGCAATTGGTGTTTTGGTGAGGGAGATCCCAGATTCTCTATAGTCTTCTCCGCTGTCTGTGAAGAGGCTTTGCTCCACTGTTGTTACTCCATCCCTCTTGTTAACAGTTAGGGAGGCAGTGACCAAGCCCTCCATTATCTTAGGGTGGGCTTTAGCATTATGCAGAGCTAGAGCCTCAAAGCGGACGACTGACACCCCACAGTTCAGGCAGTAGAAGGTGGGCTGGGCCCTGAAGTCTAGGTGGCAGTTGTGCATGTGATCCAAAAAGTAGTTTAGATCTCTGGACTCAAAACGGCACTTTGGACAGCTGTATGTACCTCCTTTCTGCATCTCAATGCCACTTTCAGATTTGGAGGAGCTGTGAGAGAAATGGCCAGACTCTTCTCCAGAGATGCTGAGTATGCTATCTTCTGGGATTGTTGGTAGGAGTTCTGGTAGCGAGCCCAGTATGATTTCCTCACGCACATGTTTGGATTTGGATGGTATCATGCAGGGTACAGTGGATTTCCTCTTGCTGGCCATTGTGCAGCTTTGTGTAGATGGGTGAGTGAGTGATTCCTTGTCCAGTATGATGAAAACAGAGGGCGGGTGGAGAGTGGAGAGGGTTGAATGGAGTTTAGTGTCATGGACCAGCCACTATGATATCACAGTGTTGCTTCATGCCCTCTGCCACTTTAGGACGCCTGTCACATGGACAAGTTTAACAGCTCCCAGGGAACCTATGAGGAAAGGGTGCAAAAAAAGAGAGACATGTGACTCTTTCAGCCCATCTTTAATTTAGTAATTACAGAAAAAGAAATGGCAGTATGGTACCTGAACATAGTCAAAATGAAACAAAATAAAAACTGTATAGGCATAGTAGATTTATAGTCTATGCTTTGAGAAAATTACAAACATATGAAATATTTAAGCATGACATATTACAGTACGCAGGGTGTAGAGGAATCTAATAGCCCCACACAGGGTAATAAGTGTAGGTGGAAATACAGTGTGATAACTGTAGGTGGTATTTATCAGCAATTCAAGTAAAATTAGATTAGAAGAGTCTAGGGCTTTTCTTTTAAAGAAAAAGCATTTTTTTAAAGAAATTACATTTTGCTGATTTCATATCGAACAATATTTAACATTAAATATATCAAGGAAATCTACAAAGAAAAAGGCTTTTCAATAATAAAAAATAGGCCACCACATACACACACACACACACACACACACACACACACACTCCTTCAATCAATGCAGCCTTTCAGTGTTCTGGTTATTTACTTGGATTTACAGACTTCTGTCTAGCTGTCACTTTTTATGAATTCAGAAAAAAGAGCATGAAAATCAGCAGAGCCAGAAATGACAGTCTAATCTCAACGATATTTGTTGTTTTTCTTCACTGTTGCCAAAGGCCTGGCTCCTCTAATTATTGACGGGTTGATGTGTCAACAGAATTATTTTTAGTAAAGCTTCATGATATTGACAAAACATGTAATAAAAGACTAAAGCTAAAGTTAATATTGTGTAAATGTGATGTGCTGTGTTTGAAGCAGTGTTGGGATCTTTGTTGCCAGATGACACCTGCGTCCCTCCAGGAAAGAGTTAATATCAATAAATAAATGTCGTCCACAGACTACCATGGGGATTTTGCACCTATTGAGTGGGGTGCACTTCAACACTCCAAACCGATAGTGCCAGATGTACCTAACATTAGCAGCGGTTTCACATTGTATGCAGCAACGGCAAATATGCAAAAATATGCACACAGGTTTGTGTTCATCTGCAAAAAATATTTGGTAAACTTGTCTTGCAAGATTAGGGATTATTATTTTAAATTATGTGACATTTTTAAAAAATTGATTTATGTGCAAAATGTGTCACATACTCTGAGTCGTGCTGTCCTGTTCCTCTTTGGTTTGATATTGTAAAGCAGACATGTGAAGGTTGAATGACTTTGCTGGTAGGAGTGAGCATTTTTTCTGCCACGCTTGGACATGAGCCATTTGTTTTACATTAGACGCTACAATGTACCTTCCCAGCATAATGCAAGAAGGGAAATCAGGTGACTAAAGTGTATGTGTGTGAGTGTGTCCCAGCAGTCAGCCAACAACAGTACTGTTAAGGACCTGAAACATTCTCATAGGGACTGAGAAGTTACTGCAAACACATCTGAAGCCATTTACAAGCTCTCTCATCCTACAGTGTGTTCCAACAAGCAGCATGGCATCGCATGCATGCATACAAACAAACACAATACACAGATCACTGGGTGCACAAATCCATTAGCAAACCACATCCACAGGCTTTCCCTTCCTATAACACTCCAGCCACGAGGATGGATACGGATTATCTCTGCAGTCTTTAACATGTCTCCTCTTTCCTCTCCAGCATTATGAAGTGAAAAACGCGCCTCTCAGCTGGTTCTCTCACAAAGCCACAAATATTTAACAAAACGTTTGTAGGACAAGACAATGGATACACTCCAGCCAGTGTTTCATTAGCGATACAGCTGGTTTTTGTAGTCATTTTAACACTGGAAAGTACAAAACATACAAAAAAAAGTGGAAACGTAGCTCTGCACCCTCTGCCCTCTGCATGAACTTTTGACACAGACACGCACACAGACACGCACACACAGCCTCTGCATATCACTCTCGTCTTTCTTCCTGAGAGTGGAGAAGCGTCGATGTGCGACATGCTGCTGAAAACTAGTCTCATCCTATCATCATCTATCCATATCATGTTAGCTTATCCTTCTGGGAAAAACATCAGCTGCACAAATTCAACCACCATACCACCCAAAACCTGGTTTCAGTTGAAATCCAGCATACCTCAACATCTTGCACTGCATTTTGTTGGCTACAAAGAAAACAATTGCACATACTTTCAACTTTGTCACGCTGCGTTTGTACAGAGTGAAAAGCACTCTCACAGACTTTCATTTTACTGCATCCACGTGCATGTTCACCACGGCCGGCTGGATGGTAAATAAAAGATGAACCTGTTCCAGAATTAAAACCCTCAAATGACTGCTCAACAGTACATACTGATCCCAGACAGACTGTGACATCTTCCTTGTAACTACCTTTTTTTTTTTCCATTTCTACTGACGGCTGCTGCTTTCTGACAGAACCCCCCCCCCTACAACAAAACAAACAAACAACAAAAAAACTAGGTCACCAGCATCTTATGCAGTAATCCCGGTTCACTGCATTCAGACGCGGGCATGTGCTGTATGTTTTGCCGCCAGAGAGGTCATGATATCCTCTGACGTTCATTGAGTTTGTTCCACTGAATGAGGGATTTAGGAGTCCGCTTTTACACAACAGAGGGATGTAGTCATGCACATCTGAAACACCTGTGTGAGAGACGTCGCTATGTTATAGAACTTTGTGAAAAAATCAGTGCTGGCTCAGTTTAGCTGCGCTGTAGTGATTCATTTTTATTTGTCCCGCAGACAAACACTGTGTGTAGGGATGTTTCAGGAAATGAAGTGATGGAGAAGGTAACATGGTCACGGCGGCGGGCTGTGACTGGGGTAGTAGCACTCAAGAGGGGACGCCAGTCTGTGACGAGGCAAGACACTGTCCTAGTACAGAAGCTCCCCTCCCCCCGGAAAAACACTCCACTTCCTGCATGAGAAAACCCAAGGCAAGCCAAAAGTTGAGAAAGGTTACATAAAGAATCAGGTCACCTATCAAAAGAATGGGCTGCTTTATCTGGCGAGCGAGACGTGCGATCAGACACAAGACAACGGCTTCCCAGACAGGGAGCCACTGAATGGTTCCCTCTGAAAAGCCAGGCCTTGTGTTTCAGCAGCGAGGTAGACAACGCTCAGACGATCACTGTCCCCAGTGTGTCATATGTCCTCACACTGGCACTGGCTCTGTGGCACAGGGGGAGGGAACCTCTTTTCATCTCAGTGGACCGAGGGGAATCGTATCTGAAGTGAGGGAAAGTGGCAGAGCTCTCAGACGTGCTTTCTGAACACCCACGCTCAGCGCAAGCAGAGGGGCCTTGTTCGCCGAACTAAAACCGCATTTGGACCATTCAACTTTTGGAAAACAAGCGTTTCAAAACAAATGGGATTGGGCTAGGTTTGAATTCGGATGGAGTTCATACGTTCTGCCTGATTTTAATAGCAGCTTTAAGATTTACAGGAGGGCCTCCCTTATGTGCTCTTACATCATTGTCATTTCCATAACAATATTATTAATATTAATATTATTATATCCCATTAATATTTAATTATATTCTCTATACTTTTATATGGCAAACAGCTGAGTGTGCTGCTCCCATTTCAGGAAACCAATTGAAAGAAAGCAGCATGTATTCCCTTTCATCACCTCATAAACTGCTGCAGTAATTACAATATTACAACACGAAAAACATGCCCAATCTACAGCGAGCTACTACCGGCGGGAAAGGGAGGCGAGGCTGCAAAGTGGTTGCTAAACATTAAAATTTAATTCAAAACAGTCCACTGATTCAGACACTCCCAGCTTGCTGGGTCACCTACAGTTGACATTAACAAACAGAGATTGGTGTTTTTGTTGTGCCGCCTATCACATGAATGAGAGTGTGAAGGCTGGCGGAGGGAGAAGGACAAAGGAAGACAAAACTCAGACATTTGGGAGTGAAGTGAGAGGATGACTGATGATGATGACAGGCTCTGCTGTTTCAATATTCCTCCCCGCTGACACCTTGTAGGCACACATCTCCACACACACACACACACACACACACTCCCTCCTCACCTCGGCAACATTAAGCACCTGCACCGTTCTGAATATCTTTCTGTTTGAACTGAAAAACTGGCAAGGAGTCTCTTGACGCGACAGTCGCACAAGAAAAAAAATGGCATAAATTCTCTCACTTGTGACAATATTTGTTTTGCATGTAATTTGCTTTGACAGTGATCCGCGGCTGTCTTGAGAGTCTGCTTCAAAAATCTGCCAAAAAAAATGACCTGGCGCCTGCTGGGGCTTGGGGCAAAGAGGGTGGGAACTCCTGACAGATACATTTGAATGATCAAAAAATCTGTTTAGCGGGAACATTTTCTGCCAAATGTCCATTAAATAGATTAACGTCATGTGAGTGGATCAGCTGGACACCCAAATATAAGCCAGAGAAAGAGAGCAATTACTGTCTTGCACAGAGAAGAGATTGGGAACAATGGTGCCTCATTTATAAGGGAAACGTGATCCAGCGATGGGAGCCTTTAGACGGCTGACTGTCGAATTTGCGATTGTTCTGTTTCCTGCGTGTCTCCTGTGTCTATCGTGGTGCCAACGTAGACTAATGTGGGTTTTTTTATTGACAGTAAGTGTGGACAGGTTTCAGTTTGGGGACATCTTTTTTGTGCGTGAATGGCACTGTACGCTTGCCAGCATGAATAAGTGTCGGGCTCCAGCTTTACGTGTGCTGAAAAACAATTCAGAGTCATCAGGGTCCTTAGCACAGTGCTAATACAGCACATGAGTCCACGCCTGTCTTCGCCCCCTGTCCAGCTGAGGACATGCCGTGGCTTCACTGTGTTGTCTCAATCTCCACTGCGGGCTCTTCTTTTTTTCTACATGGGCGTGTTTGTGTGCGTATTAGTGTCTGAATGTGTGAGATGCAGGTGTTGTCAGCCATCTCGTCCTCCTCCTCCTCCTCCTCCTCCTCCTTACACACACACACACACACACACACACACACACTCCCCCCCTTACCTCCATGACTGCAGCCTCGTCCACTGGGAGACCGGTCGGTGGTGCCACTCATGTGTTAACATCGCCATGGCAACCCCTCTCTTCCCCTTGCCCACCACGCCACACACACACACACACACACACACACACAGCGGAGTCACTCGCCCACACCCACCAACCTCAAGACACACACACATACACAGAGAGAGACATACACACTGAATTCCCTGGACTGCATCCGGTGCAGGACAAACTTAATCCACATGCCCCGCCAGCCATCTTTGAAAAGTCCATTCATGGTTCAAGTCTCTTTCAGATAACTTTGGGTGAGGTCCGCAACAACAACTTTGCCTTTTCTCTCTCAGTCAGGCCGTAGAGACACAAAAACCCCAGCTCCACTGTTCCTATGTTTATGACAGAGGTTGATGAAAGAAATAACGTGCTGCAAATGACCTCCTGTCAGTGCTATTGTTTTGCTAAATCATCGCAGAGGCTTGGTGGCACTACAGCACATATCTACTGCACTCTGCCTGTCTGAGCATCTTTGTTGCATGGCCCTGTTTTGTGTTAGGGCTAGTGATCGCTGTTGAAATCTTACATTGTTCTCCGAACCCTTCTATCCGTGGCCCAGATGAATGACGGACAAACAAACCGTGGTGCGCAAAGAAAAAATTCTGAGTCATGCATCCTTTTACATCACTTTTGATGAATAACTTCTTCAGTTCTGTAGCCAAGACTACAGGCATTCATTTGGCAACTTAAGAAGAAAAAGAAGAAAGATGGCGGCGTACCGCACGTTGTACTGTCCATCCTAAAATGGCTGACATCACAGCCTCTTCTAACTGCCAAAGCCTGGCAAATGCCAGCTCCTGCTGACCAAACCTTTCTTGCATGGGACAGAGAAAGTGGCAGGGGCTCTTTCCCCACTAGCCCCAAGATCTTTTTTCCCCCCTGTCAGTGTGCGGGCGTTTCTTTTGGTTGGAACTGTGCAAACATGCTGTTTTAGTGAGGCTTTTGAGCGGACTGGGCTTCGGTACGGCACCCAAATAAAAGTGACCCTGTATAGAATGCCGCCCTTTCTGGTGGGAAAAATAGGACTCTGCATTGTGGTTCGGAGAATTTTCTGTAAGGATCATGAGGGTATGCCGCTATCATGAATGCTTGTTTGTATAAAGATGGCTGGAAAATAGATCTGGTTGGCATTAGATAGTTTAGTTTAGTTAGATTTTCTTCTCTGAACTCAAAGAATGTTATACACTCCATGTCAGCTAAATCTGCAAATCATGACCATATGACCTTCCTCGGTATTCTCTGGCACGGGATTCATTTTGAGCTGTGGGAAGCACACACAAACATAACATCTACAGCGACTGCTGGTAGAAAACAGAACACCAAATCCTGAAAAGTACAGTTTTCCAGGTATACTAGGGGTGGCGTGTGCAGAGACGCCGCTTTGCGGAGGGGGAGTGGGCAATCTTGGCCCACTACATTGTATCTGTGTATACAAACACTCCGCTGTGGCCATAACGAAAACTGTGAGCTGTGCCTAATTGCAGAGAGTGAGGGATGAAAGGCAATATGCCTGGCCTCATTAGAGCAGTTCCGAGAAGGGAGATGGAAGAGCGTTCCCAGGGATCCACAAAGGGAATTGACATTCCCCCAGTATAAGCATCCCGCTGGAGTGAAAACCTCCACACACACTAAACTCACTGGGCCAAGCTGAACCCAATCCGCCGGATCCGCACAGCAAGAGCTCATTTACCTTTGTTTAGCCGGTCATCACACACGCCTGAAAATTAACTATCGGAGTGCAGTAATGTCCACTGGAGACTGGACTCTGCTCCATACACCTACTCTCTCAGGAAAACCTTAATGGCTGAAGTGTTGCGCAGTCATTTCCAAGACCTACTTTATACGTAACAAGCTCACATGGTTAAATAATTATAATACATTCCGAAAATTGCAGATGATTCATGCCTGTCTAGCTGGCTGCTTGAATGATATGGGTTTGTCTCTTGTGTTGTGGACCCACGCATGATCCACAGAGGCAACATTAGTCAGCACAGAGGTCCCTCCCCTAAAGACTGAGGGATACACATGGCATTCAAAGCTGGGTCAATATTTATGCACAGATAGAAAATGTGAGCCACAGGAACTGATATCTTTTAATACAATGCCTCACTGATAATCCACAGTTTGCTGAATATCTGTGTGCTCCCTGAATGAGCAGCTCTTCCTACTGTACTGTATATGTTACAGTGCGTGTGTGTGCGTGTGTGCGTGCGTGTGTGAGTAGGACAGCAGCACATGTCGGCAGGAGGAAGAGGAGGAAATGAAAGAAAAAGAGTCCTGTGCATAGACGTACAGGCCTACCTTTCTGCTCAGGCAGGAGGAAGAAATGTGTACAGAGTGAGCGCGATCGATAGATGAAAATTGATACTTGGCGTGCAGTTTGAACATCTATGGACTCGGAGGCTTCTTATATCAGTCGATAAGCCTGCTGTGGCACTGGGTTCAGAAGTCTTTCACAACTAGAAGAGCACTCACACTCACGGCACAGTGGGGGAAATACAGCGCGTTGTGCAATACAAATAAGCAGATACGCCACATTGTATAGCGCGAGAAGGAGCGCAAATTCAGCCAGACGGAGGATCCGCTGTTATAACTGTAACAAACTGACGAGTTAACCCGTTTCACTCCATTCACAAGGCTGTGGGGCTACACACTGCCGGAGCCTACTTGCCAAAGGCGAACTGGCACTCTATATAACCTTATGAATATTCCCCAAAAAATCCTCCACCCCCCCTCCTCCACCTACTGTCGCCATTTTATACATTGGCGACTTCATATAAACTGCCTTGACTACAGCACCAGATGAAAATTCAATATTCAATAGCGAGGCATAATTTCAGTAAACAACTTTGAAGATCGCACCTCGCCAATAATGAGCGGTATTCGCGTTTTGGAAGAGTAGATGTGTCCTTACCTCAACAGTCGGTGGGAAAAAATGGAATCCGACATTAATATATAAATGAATAATATTGGAATAGCTCCGATCGTTGCGTTTTCAGAAGAAGAGGAGGCGAGCAGGGGGTGGGAGCTCTCCTCAAGTGAACCCGGTGAACTGGCGTGAACCCGTCAGTGACCACGGCAAGGTACATTACATTACATTACCTTTCCACCCCTCTGCCACACTGTATGGAGACGGCAAAACAACTATGGTCGGCGGTGCAGGACGAGGCAGCTCCAAAAAATTATAGCGAGTGTATTTCCTATGAACACGTGATTCGGAGCGTCATCCAAAATCCAAAAGCCCTTTCATCTAAAATTTTGGAGAGGGGCGGGGATGAGATGGGGATGTGTGTGCGTGTGTGTGTGTGTAGAAGGGGAGGAGGGGGGGTACGTATACTGAGCCCAGTGCACATTTGGGTATGTCGTTATAGGGGTAAGGCAGTGCTATAACAGATTGGGTTATACATAGCTACAATGGCGCCGCGGAGCAGGCTGAGCAGATGGATTGTATTGTGTAAATTTGGGATTTCACACGAGTTTAGGGATCTGCCGTTTCAGTGAGCTTCATCACCCAAAAGGTCCTCTTAATTAGGTCACATGTTTTTTCAATAGATGGCTGCCGTCTTTAGAAAAAAAATCTCTTGATGGGCTACTATGAATATTAATCGTTGTGGGAATTGTCATTTAAAGCACAGGCCTATTTGCCTACCGGCTTAAAATAGACTTTTACGCACACGCGTAATAGTGGTAGACCACTTCACAGTAAATGTAGCCTAGTTGTTAGTGACCATTTTTATAGTTAAACATAAGCAGACATTTTTCCTTTAATAACATTACCAATGGTGGTAATGTCTTATTGTGTAGAATAGGGGTTATATGGCTGTGACCCTCATGACCTTGTTGGCCTTCTGTGCGTAAAAGCGCACTGAGAAAAGTGCAGATGCCCAAAACAGACAGAGACACGTTTAGAATGAGGGTCTAATAGAAAAAATATAATTAGAGAGAAGAAGTATGGTGATATACTTTGGAAGGATACTGAGAAAAACGCATCAACAGGAGAAATGGAATATTGTAGTAACAGTCCAGAAATAACATTAAGCAGGCTAAGATAAGGCACTTTAAAACCAGAGTTCCACAGTTATTATGGATATATTATGTGTCTACTTAGAAATATTACAGTACTATGACGGATTTAGTGTGCACACTTGGCTATGTGTATGTGTAATAGGTATTGGGACAGGCCTACAGCATATGCAACATAAACGCAACATCTGCAATGTTTGTTGTAAAGTGTGAACATATAGGGCTACTACAGGCCTCCAGTATTTAGGAAACATGGATTTGTTCTTCCCTCCCACTTTGACCTGACCGGGTTCAGACGTTTGTTGCCTGTAGCATTATATAGTCAGTTAAAACAAAGAGTATCTATCAGGAAGATGAATCACTCAATAGAAAAACAAAAACCCAGCCCATGTTTCCGGTCTGCAGGAGTGAGAGGTGTAGTTCTAGAATTTAAAAAACCCCCTCAAATATGATAAAAACATGTAACTTCTTTTCTTGTTACAGCAATACATTCGGTGCACATGTGCTGATACTATGTGATCGAGTGATGGACAAGATACCAACAGACATGTCTCAACACAATATTTTCTTTTTTTCTTTTTTACTTTTTAGAATTTTGTTACTATACAGTGTTTGCATTCTGCTGGACAGTTTGGGGGTGAAGCTGTGGGAGTAAGTGTCCGTCGGATTTCTCTGGTTCTGTTGGCACTATCTCCTCTAATGCAGGTCTGCCTTTCCGGCCCAGTAGGCCTATGCACTTGACATGATGTGTGTTGATTACAGGTTAGAGGGTCCCAACACAATATGCAGAAACATTTTCTCTTGATTATCTTCTAAATTTAAAACAATGCTAGTTTGTTTAAGGTTGTAGGTTGACAGTTTATTTACTTCCGCTGAATTTTCTGAAAGACTAGATGTTGCAAATTTAGGCTAAAGCTCGAGCTTAGCTTATGTAGCCTGTTACGGTAGGCCTGTAAGGATGCACCCACCAGTCACTAAATCCACTTGACAGCACTCTTCACGTTTACATAGGCCTGTAAATAGGCCTGTCTGCTTCAGCTAGGCGTATACGAATACGGATATTTTATTCCACTGGTAAATTATTTTTTTCTCTGGCATTGAATATCCTCGTGTCTGATAAGCTTTTTTTTTTTTAAATCCATAACACGACCTATAAAAATGTATTGACTTGACTTGACTATTGCTTTTGTGATCATTTTGACATTAAATGCGTTGTGATTACTTGGCCTGAGTGTAGGCTATCTCAAGCCTGGAAGCATTTTACAATATAGGCTAAACCTCCAAAACCACTGATGAGCTCCTCAGAGTTAGTGAGATACTTCACACCATAAAACAGAGAGTGCTGCTCCTCTTGACTGCCAACAGCTTCACAAGCTTTCCTCACTGTGACACATGACAGAGCAAGTGTGGGCAGATGGGAGAAATTACTTTCTACATGTTAATCTTCTTCTAAAGTGAAAGAGAAACCCCTGCCAGAAAGCAAGCGTTTTAAAATAAATGGTGAGGTTTTATTATTATTATTGCTATTATTATTATTATTTTGTATTATTCAGATTGGGGAAACTGGTCCCAAGGAATCACACCGTCCGTGATACCAGGAAAAAGCGTCAGAGTGAGAGCTCTGTGCTCTTCCCTGCTCTCTGCGGTGTAACCGGATCAGGGCAGAGCAGAGGGACTTACAGGAGGCTTGTTTGCCTCCAAATGAGCCAATGAGACCGGCTTTACATTAGACTGACAGTCTGACTCAACGAGCCCGGAGACGCCATTCTGGTTTGACAAACGTCCGACAGCCAATACGGGTCCATGACGGACAGGAACGGAGGGAAAAACCAAAATACAAATTTGGCTCCCTGTGGGTCTAAACGTTACCTGGCTGCCACCTGCGGTACGGTAGAGTCTGTGTGAGGAACAGGTGGAGAACAACACCCACAACAATGGCTCTGTCGCAGTTCCTGGACGACTCACCTCTGAGGTTTGGTCCAAAACAAACCGGGCCCGACGACCTGAACCTGCAGGAGGTGTACAACGAGAGACACCGGCTGGCTCTGGAGGAGCTGCTTTCTGGAGGGCTCGACAACTTTTTGGACTTCCTCAGGAGAGAGAGGATCCCCAACTTTCTGTCCGACGACGAGATCCAGCGGATCAGGAGCGCCGCCGTGCCCCCGCGGTGTGTCTCCCTCCACGGGGAGGACCAGGCCCTGGAGCAGTCGCTCAGCAGCTCCCTGGACTGCTCCTCTCTCACCTATTTCCCCGAGAAGTCGGACGTGGAGCCGCCGCTGCTGGAGATCGGCTGGCCCGCCTTCACCGCCGGCTCTTACCGGGGAGTCACAAGGGCCGTGGCGCACTTCCAGCCCAGCTACGGGGAGTGCATCTATGGCTGCAAGGAGGCTGCGAGGCGCATGATTAAAAGTGCCAGAGAGGTATGCACAAAGAAAGTATTAAAAACACTGCTGCATACTGGTTTACCGAATAATTAGGCCTAGGCCTACCTAAATTATTCTTTATAATTTGACAACTGATTCTATAATTTCCTTTAAAGAAACACTATCCTGTAGGCACTGGTAACAACATATTGTCAGTATTCATTTCTCATTTTGATATTTCTCAAGGGACATACTGTATAATATCTACCATTTTTGTGTTTTCTACTCCCCCATTATTTCACATTGTAATAGTTCCTATAGTATTGTTCTAGGCCTAAAGGCTACAGTGACAGCATTACAATCATATCCTAAAACAGGATTATTTTGGCTGTTGTGTGAGTGTGTGTAGCCTATATATAGTCACTTATTAAAACATTTTTGGAGGGAAAATTTTCTTAAAATACATGCCAGATTGTCCCCATGGATTTTCCTTGATCAGTGTGGAATTTTTAGAAGTACAGGTTTTTGAAATATTGATCAAAAGTATAGTGACCGAAAGGATGAAACAAACCAAAACAGAGCATGAATATTCATGGTGTTGCTTTCTGACGCGAGCTGTCAGGCCGTCCAGCCTCTGGTTTTGGGAAGAAACATTCCAGCATGAAGGGAGTGTGCGGCTTCAGCAGCACCTCAGGCCTGTGTAGGGCCTGCGTGCCAGATGTGCCTCGACTTGCTTTGCTCCCCTCCATGAAAGTTTGCATTCTCTCTTTCATTAGAAATCCTTAAACACTGGATTTCCTCTCAGGTTTACAGCTGAAAAGGTGGTGGTGTATACACAGTGTGCTGGCAAGCAGTTGAAACCTTAGAAAATTATCCTCATCCAAGTTCAACCGTTAGATCGTCTGTCCTTTTGTAATGTTGAACCACCTCACTGCACACTGTCTTAATACAACGGCGCCACCGGCTGTAACAACACACCGTGCATCTATATTGTCACTGGTCAGCTCACAGGAACAGCCTGCTCCTGTATTTCTGTGAAATGTAACGCTTGTTTTTTTTTGTTTGTTTTTTTTAACACATTTTCCTAAAAATAAGCACCCACACACTGTCATCCAAATAAGGTGGGGAGCTCCTGACAAAGCTGCATGTGGATAACACCAGTTTGAAGCAATAAATCTGATGTATGTAAACATCCGTGTCTAATCCTAGACACACAACCTTTACCACAGCATGTGAAATTCCATTCCTCCACGAGAAAAAGAGAAATCTCAGTGCAAAGCTAAGCTCAGCAAAATGGAGGCAACCCCTACAGTGCACCTACTTGTCTTCTGTATAAAAGTAACTTGTTTGCTGACCAAGCGTTACTGCCGATTGCCATGGTAACAGACCACAGTCAATAGAAAGCTCATCAACACACATTATTATTTGGGAGTGTGTCTGGCAGAGAGATTCGCAGCTCTGTTTGAATAAGGCCTTGCATTTCATAATAATAAAAAACACACTCATGTGCTACACCTGGGAGAATTCTATTATATATTACTTCTGTAATTTTCCACTGCAGGTGATTGCCATAGTTACAGACTCCCTGACAGATCTGGATATCTTTAAGGATCTTCAGGAGGCATGCTCCCACCGCAAAGTCCCTGTCTACATCTTGCTGGATCAGTCATGTGCTCCTGCTTTCCTCAATATGTGCAAAAATGTCGGCGTTCGCCTGGACGACCTTCGGGTATGTGTTTGGTTCAGTAAAGCTGGGTGTGGCTCTGGGTGCGCAATACCAACATCAGATGGCAGCAAATTAAAATATGTCCTGTAAGATTTGATATGACTGGGCGGATCTGCGCTTAATCTCTCACTCCTGTTCTTTCTCCTTTTTTAAAAATAAATCGTTACAGCAAATGAGAGTGCGAACCATAACTGGTACAACTTATTACATGAGATCAGGAGCGAGGATAACTGGGGAAGTTCATGAGAGGTTCATGCTGATTGATGGAAACAGAGTGGCTACTGGTTCCTACAGGTAAAAAGCCTGCTAACCGTTTTACCTAAACTCAAATGCTTTAGCTGGCTATTATGTAGCTACATCATAGTAATACATTTTTCTGGCTGGGTTTGGATAATTGTAGCTGCTTCCTTTCAGTCACGCATGTTGTTAAATCCCATTCAGGTTCAATTGGACTGACGGCAAACTGAACAGCAGCAACCTAATCGAGCTTTCTGGCCAGATAACAGAGAAATTTGACGAGGAGTTCCGCATCCTCTACGCCCAGTCTCTACCTATAAACCCTCGAGGACCTCCAAGTGTCCGAAACAGCAGCATCTACGAGCACCTCCTCATCAAACACTCAGTCGCCTCCTCCCCTCACCTGGCCAGAGAGAGGCCTGTGGAGCCAGTGTGTCTGACCAGCACACCCAGCCGCAATCCCCAAACTGTCCAGCCCCAGTGTGAACCCTCGACTCCAGATCGCCGTAAAGCCAACCCGGTGTCCGACTCCTCCACCATAGGTGAGGACTGGACGGAGGAGCAGCACTTGCAGATGGAGGAGGAGATCCTGGCTGGTAGCACTGCTCGGCGTTTCCCTGCAGATCAGCTAGCGGAGAAAGAGCCAGTGACCCCCAGCACCGTCTCCTGCCACGCCTCAACTCAGACCAGCCGGTCAGTATCGGACAGCGGCACTCAGACTGACCTCCGGCTCACAGAACATGCCGCCTGTATCGCACCAACAAGCGCGGCGGCGCCAAACCAGGCGGCCTCTCCCAGGCAGATCTCTCCCACCCAGGGAGCTCCAGACGACACCTTAAGGCACTGCTTCCACAAGTTGACCAAAGAGCGCCAGTACCACTACTCCACCATCCGCTCCAAGCTGGAGCACATGGTGACCGCCCTGTCCCAGAGGCGAGAGCTAGCGGACGTCACCAACATGACACAGGGGCCTGGAGCTCCCAGCAGGCAGAGGGTACACAAAGACTGTGGGCAGGAACCAAACCCTGGACTGCTTATTGAAAGTGCGGGCATGGGCACGTGGCCAAGAGCCAGATGTGTACACTAGTTTGTCTTCAGGGATTTCAGTGATGGAGGGCAGTGGGGGAAGAGCTTCTTGTGGATCTCTGTTTCAAATAAATGGTTTTGGCTTACGCAGTAGAATTCCAGCTTTTTCCTATTTGTCTTCTTTTCTGCTGTGCCCACTTTTTGTCCTTTTCATGCTGTGTCCTGTCCCATGTCGAAGCAATTTTTCGTGCAATGGTAATAACAGCAGAATTGTAATTGACATTAACATCTTGCAGAAAATATTATTTTAACCAAAGACACGGTGCAATAATCATTTTTTGACCATGTCAGTTTAATGAATATCATTTGCTGAGACAGTTAAGACTGGATAATATCTGCTGTAGTATGAGTGAAAATGCATTGAAGTGCTGTTTTGCTTCTGTAAACACATTTGGCTGCTGTAACTGCTGCTCTCACTGCGCTTTGCTAATAAACAAACTAGTATTTTGCTAGATGAGTGCTTATCTTTTTTTGTCTTTTCTAACACCCACCCATTGTGTGCACTGTTAGCTCCATTGCAGTTGAAATTGCAATCAAATCCTTGTGAAAGAATACCTTTGAAGAAATTTCCAGGATACACAAGGAAGCAAACCACGCCAAAGTGACTTAACAAAGAGGATGAGCACCTGCGCCTTATGCACTGCAGTGCCTTCATGCAATTAGTTGAGACAGCATCTGTGATACTGGCACCTCTGCTGATTACGTAGCCAATCACAGTCGCTGTCTGTCCAGGGTGGATTTGGATAAGAAGCTCTGTCACACATTACCAACATAGATTAGGATGAATGCTAAATGAACACTTCTTTACACACACAGATGGGATTTTACAACTCCTGATTCCTTGCTGTTAGATTTTGTTTTATATTCATCTTCCACGCTGATTCTTGTCAACATCATTCTTGGAAAAAGGGATTTGAGGTGGATACACAGCCAAACAAACTGCACATTTTTATGCAGCAGGGAAGCAGACTTTTGGTGTTTGTGCAAAGCTCCATATTAGCAACAATCATTTATGCGAGATATGAAGCACAAAGGTCCCACTGTAAATGATTAAAGCACGTCAGTGACTTGGCTCTGGTGAGGAGTGTGCTCAGAATGCCCAGAGTTATAAATGCATTACTCTGAGCTTTATGTGATTAATGTTTAACTATATTGAGGAGATGAGGTGTAACTACCTGATATCAAGATGTACACAGCTTTATTCACAAAGGAAGGAGACCTGTTGGATGTGGTTACATGATAAAGCTATTATTATAATGGAGAGCAGGAAGCAGTAGGCGATCAAAGGATCATGTTTACATATGAACAGCTTAAGGCTGCAGTTAACTAATGAGCTAAAGCACATTTCTTTCTTGTAATCCAGTAGTTTAAAATGTAGGAAACACTCTTTCTGCTATTTACTCTACTATTTATTGTACAGTAGACACATGAAGTTATACTTAGACATATAGAGACTATTAACTACTAACTAATTTGGAAAGAATTGCATATGAGGATGTAAAAAGGGGTAAAACATACTTCCTTTTCTAACAGACAAATTTCAAAATACTGTAGATGAACTAACAGAACACTTCCAAAAACATATAGAATATGTGTTTTTAATTGCGATACAAAATTACATTTAATATAACATATATTGCATTTAACAAAGGTTTATTACTATGTACGTCTCAAAATCAAGTCAGTCATAATTTTATGAATTAATTTATTCCAGTGGTGATTTCTATATATAGTATTTACTCAACGTCTGTAGTTAAGTACAATTTTGAGGTATTTGTACTTTCAGTTTATGCTACTTTACACTTAATATCGTACTTTTTACTCCAGTTAATTTATATGACAGCTATAGTTACTTTACAGATTAAGATTTTATATACAAAATATGAGATTATCTTAAAAAACAAGGGCTGCAACTAACGATATTGTCTATTGCCCATTAATCTGACGATCATTTTCTTAAAAACACCCATTACGTTTTCCCAGAGTCCAAAATGACGTCTTCAAGTGTCTCATGTCCGACCACGAGTCCAAAACCCAAACATATTCAATTTACAATGATATAAAACAGAGAAAAGCAGCAAATCCTCACAGTGGATTATCACAATAGTTGCCAGTACATTTTTTGTTTCACTTCTAATATGATGGGTTGTGTCACATAAACTTCCCAACTGCACATAAAGTAGTTAACATAGCTCCACGTTGAGTGATAGGGGCTGGTTAAATGATACTGACAGGGGCCATTCTGCCTTCATAACGTACGTTTAGTTGTGTACTTCTTCCAACACTGATGAATTCACTAAATAATTTACCTGCCTGTTAAGGGTCACACAGATGGCTTACCCAATATCAACTCATTGATTGGTTAAATGTAGTTTCACCCATATCGGTAGTGTTTGATATTGTGTGATATTACCTTACCCTAATAAAGCACGATTATAACCACTAACTATAAAATATCACAGTTTACTTTAGAAACAAACATCAGTGTTATAAATGTTTTTCATTTACAAGATGCCACAGTATTACATCCAGCCTACAATTCAAACTACTGCATGGCAATAAGGTAAGAACAGGAGGCCTGTCAGCGGCTCCTCCTGTGGTGCATGCATCTCCTACCAGGCAAACACATCAAAAGCCTCTGCATTCATTATGCAAAATGGCGCAGCTGAAGGGAATTGATCTACAAGTAAATACAATGGTGGTAATATGTGCAAGAATGGTATTTGATTTTAATTGGCTGCTGCAAAGCAAGCACTGGCTGTAATCAAGGAAGCAGTGGGGGATCCACAACACAACAGTGTGTACCTATTAGGCTCGGCTCACTTGTAAACAGGAGCTCACATACTCCACTTCACAAGTGACAATTAAAACACTATATCTATGATTTACTTTTTAATTGTTTCTTTTGTTCCTGGATAGAAAGTGCCCATTTATACTCATTTACTGGAATCATACTTGTGATGAGCATTGGCGGGAACACTAGCAGGACTCAGCCACCAGAGAGAGCCCTGTCCTTAGCTAAAACATGCTCACTGGCTCATTTGTCTCAGTGTGTCCTGCTTCGCTCCCCTTATGGAGAAGTGTTGGAACTCTGGAAATACAAATGGCTTATTTCTCAGAATGAAACAGCACCATATCAGTCTTTTTCAACACAGAGACGTTGCTGAATTGTCACAATTTAAGGCAAATTTTAGATGTATTTGTTAATAATAATGGCTGTCTCACGCTGTCTTAAACCGTAAAATGCTCATATTCAAGTTTGGGGTGAACATATTTGGACGAGACACCGTCCGATGTCCTCTTCAGGTCACTTATGATCCCTGGAGAATTGTAGTGGTAGAACATCTCCTGCTGCATACTTGGTAAAATCCTTGTGGATGTCAGCATGTCTGATAGAAGGTGTAACATTATATCCTACCAAATACTGTGTTAAGGCCTAATCCAGTTAGTCAGCATGCGTGTGCTATTTTGCATAATGACAAATAACACCTATCCAGATGTGAGATAACCTCTTTATTGCAGGTGTGCAGAACCAGGGACAACAAATAGTCATCATTTGTTTTAGGAGGTTACAGAATGTCAAAGGGATGTAAACGGGAATTTCTTTGCAAAAAGCTGTAATGTATTTTATGCACGTGTGTTATGTGTTTATTTCTTTGGAAAATCCTGAGATTGTTTGTGTATTAAATGTAGATTTGGATTTGGATTTGAAGGCCAGGGGTTATGCCATATGTCTGTAGTATTTTACACAGCCCCTGTCCCTTTCTAACAGCCCCTCAGAGTTCCACAGGACAGAGCAGATCAGGATGATGCAGACAGACAGCAGTCGTTATGCAATTGATTATTTGATTTATATCCATCACCGTGTACATTTGTGTAGGCTCCCTCTGTGCCTGGGTGTGTGAATGCACAGACTGGACTTACACTAACTGTTACACAGTGTATTTGTTATGGCATTTTATTATCATATAAACTGAGTGAAACAGTCAGAGCAGTGGATTTTGTGTGAAATGTTTTGATTTTGGCTCTGGCTCCTGGAAATAACAAACATCAGGTTTGGCTTCTGACACTGACTGACAGAGTCAAACGGCTCTCCTGGTGCTGAACATAAACCTTTTAATTACTGCAAACATGGTTGATGAGTTTGAAGCTTGATTACTTGGCCTTCATTAGTCAGATTGTGAGCTATAGTGGCTCCCAGAGGCACAATTTGGCATCTCTAAACACTGCCAGCCTCTGTGTTTAGCAATTACATTTACCCTACAGTACACCCAAACAGGTGCGTGCAGCCAAATACACACAAACAGGCTCATCACACGTTTTATTATCAGCTTGAACAAGCAGGGCTGGATGTAGGAATTTCAGTCTGTTCTTTAATTCAGAGAAAGAGCCTGACTAAAAGAAAACACTGATAAAATGTGCTTAGTGTGCTGAGACCTACTTTGTTGAACTCCGCCTGTCATAATGATTTCGTGTTTGCTGTGCCACCTTGGCTTTGTTTTCCATCAGGGCGGCCGGTGGTTGTCACTACACCGAGGAGGGAGCGTTCTGCCTCAGGCTATGACAAACTGATAATGAATGTTCAGCTCATTGGAAAAATAAAGTGTGTCTGAATTATGTGGTCGGGATTCTGGCCGTTGTTTGGGTGTGAGTCAGACATGCGCGGATGCTCAGTTTGCACAACAGTCATTCACTTCCTGCGCTGTAATGCTGATGCCAGGCCGCGGCTAGGCTAATGCAGGTGGAAGGTATTGTTGATAGGCTCTTTGTGCTAAACTGCATGTTGAGCTTTAACACGCTGTCTGGCAGCAGCCTCGCCGCTATTTATAGACGAGTACAGCTGCTCCTTAGCACCCACCCTTAAACCAGCCATCCACCAGAGATTTATGGCACGAGCCCACGAGAAACAGCTGTAGTGTCTTGCCACTTGCTTGTCCAAGGAGTGCACGCTGAGGTCTATTAGGAATTATATTCATTTTGTCGAGTATGATGCCTATTCACAACAACTGACACCACTATTAAATGTAGTTATCAGTGAGTGGGATGCCTCATGCCGTTGAACGTTAAAACCACAAGTCTGGAGCGTCCGGTGCTGCAGCGATGAGTCAGACTCTGGTCACAACGCCACCTGGGTCCAACACAAGTGCAACACTTGCTGTCGCCATGTGTCCCTGCACATTTGCTCAGCATTCTGTCTTACATCTGAAATACAACAATATAGTTTGTTCCAGATGAAAGTGACTCTGTGTTTGCTCATACGTCCCCGGCGAGGACAGAGAAAAGATTCCCAGGACTTTTTGTTTTGTACAGAAAAACACAGATTTGTCCTTTTGTTAATTTTTCTGCCTTACTGTTCCCTTGATACTACTGTCCAGTGAATAGGCAAGAAACTGCTGTGGAGCTACAGTACGCAGAGAAATTGGCCTGGTGGTGGCTGCCTTTATGAGAGAGAGAGTGTGTGTGTGTGTGTGTGTGTGTTGGGGATGGGCACTAAATACGCAGCTCCCTCAGCCACACAGCTAAGCTTAAGGTTAGCTTATCACTGTCAGTTTGTTGTCTCCATTATTCAAAAGGACACCTTATCAGTCTGGGGCGACTCGTATTAGCCTTCTCCACTGTGTGCTCCACACAATGATGTTCTACGCTGTTCCACATTAACTCTGGTGTCTATTTCAGCAGCTCTCTATCCATTTATTGATGCATGTCTTCCATTGATCCCGGCATTGATTTGCCATGCAATCCATTACCCATCTGTCTGTTTCAGCGGGCTTTTAAATGATTCGTCAGATTGAGCTATTAAGGGGAGTAGTGGGGAAGTCCAAAGGTTGGTGATACATTCAGGGAGAGAGGGGTGCTCTGTGTGTGTGTGTGTGTGTGTGTGTGTTTGGGGGTTGGGTAACAGGAGTTGTCAAGCATTTAAAAGTGTGCTCCACAGTGACTTGATATTTACAGTGTATATGAGTGTGGACTTCATAAATATAAGTGATTATAGAGTAAAATCATCTAAATTTAGAGAACCTATACAAAATATAGGTACTGAACCTCAACACTTTTTTGGCATTAACCAAAATGTGTGTGTAGCACAGAGCATCAAAAACTGTAAAGTACAAATTTGTCGAAGTTAATTTCATTTGATCGCCATTTGATTTGTGCTCTTATTTTTCTATGGTTATATTTTTCTTATGATCTGTATACAAATACTTATACTAAACCGATTATCAAAAACAAAATATTTGAAATCAAATATCTAGTCATATTCATAATTGTGATACTTCCTTTTTTGAATCAAAATGTTACTATTTTATTTTGTCAACGTTCTTGTCCCTCTGTTTGTGTTACTACATTTAGTAAGGTGTCAAAAAAGAACTGTTTTGGTATTGGTACCAAAACTCTGCTATCATATTTCAGTATAGTAGTAGTATAGTATTATCAAAAGTTTTCAAATGGTAGGCCTAACTAGCCTCAGTAAGGAGGTTATTGGGATTTTCCTGTTATAACTTAATTTTAAAGGAAGCTAACTATGTAGCTACAGACAGGAGACGGTTAGCTTAGCTTAGTTGTGGGAAGCTAGCCTGACTCTGTCCAAAGCTCAAAAATACACCCTCCAGAGCCTCTAAAGCTCACTAATTAACATCTATCTTGTTTGTAGAAACTGAAATATGAAAACAACAATTTGTAGTTTTTGTTTTTGTAGGGAGTTACATGCTGAAACTATTTATTAGAAGAGCGCAGTGACTTAGCTACAGCTAAGCTAATTGTCTCCTGGCTCTAGCTTCATACTAGCTACAGATTGTGGTATCAATCTTCTCATCTAACTCTCCGCAATAAAGCGAGTGAGCGCATTTCCAAAATGTCTGACTATTCCTTCAGTTTAAATGGTCCTCGATGATTTGAAGAAATTCTACAGGCCTGAAGCTCATAAAAACCTTTCAGAATTCAATTGGATAAACTTAAAAATGCTTGGTCATCAAGCTAAAAAAAACAGGTTATGTTTCTTAGTTCCCAGAAAGTTGACATTTTGGAGGTTTTCACCTGACAACAGCGATATTTAGGAAAAACACATCCTTCACACAGTACTCTCCCTTAAAGATCTGTAAATTTATTTTAAGGGGATTTTATTTTACACAGTAAAAAAGTGCGCTTAGATTTTTGATGTTTCATACTTTTTTTAAATTATGGTCTGGATTTTTTAGGGTAACACTTTAATCTTCCTGTAAGAACACACTTTGAGGAAACAAAGAAAATGCCACCAGCCAAACATAGATATGTGTGTGTGTGTGTGTGTGTGTGTGTGTGNGGGGGGGGGGGGGTTCCAGATTGAGATGCAAGATGGATTCATATATATTCATGAATTCAGTCAGAAAAGTCAAACGGAAGCAGTATGATAATCTTGCAGTAATTGCATTTTTCCCTTCAACTGTTTTTGGCAGAGCTGAGAGCCACATCCTGAGACATGCGACGGGGAATACAGTCTCGAAGAGTGTCACAGCGGTGAACAGTGGATACACTCTGACCCTGTACCTAAGGCCAGTCAATCTACAATGGGGTCAAGTGGTGGTTATGCCAGATCCATTGGATTCATGGGTACTGGGATGGCTATCATTAGTCCTTGGATGGTCAATTATATGTTTAATTAAGCAAGACAGACATCAGATAATTGAACTATTGACTGGCCTCTCCGAGTTACATCTGTCTTGTGATTCAGGGACGGCACAGCTGAAGTCATATCAGATTTATTCAGAGGCATGAGATCCTGATGAGAGTGGAAATAAAATCCAGCCCTTTCATTTACTACTCGGCAGATTCATTTGATGTCCTGACCTCTGACTGAAGAACTTTTTGGTTTAATTTTCTGACTGCGCACTCTTTCTCTTCCAGGCCTCGGGAAATGCCATTATAAGCTTACAAAAAAAAAGAAACATCCAAAGGACCATATTTCAAACTATCAAGCTTTTTTTCATACTTGTCAGTCTGGTGGATACATGTCAGCAGCCGTCTGAAAAGTGCTGACTTTGCTGCCCTCCTGTCCGGCAGCCCGCTCCCTCTGTGTGAACTTGGATTTAGCTCAAGGGTATAGCCACCCTGCTAATGTGATGTAGCTCCAAGAAGGAAACAAATTGGCCTGACGTCTCATACACTGCCTTGTCTTGATTGTGTGATGGCTTCTACTGCTAATGTGTTACGATGGGTAGATCTGCACGGGGAGGGAGGCGTGTGTGTGTGTGTGTGTGAGAGAGAGAGAGAGAAAAAGAGAGAGCGAGAGAGAGAGGGAGAGGGAGGATGGGGGAAGGGCCTCAGTCTGCAAGATCAGCACAAGTGGAATTGCATTGATTCAGTTAACTGCAGAGTTGGAGCGTGATGTGGAATTCTGTTTATCAAGGGTGGAGTTTACACGATAGGCTCCATTTTGATCTTATTTTCTACATCACATTCATAATAAGTCCCTGCTCTCTTATTTTCAGCAATAAAATATAAGATCATCTTTATTCATATAGCTTAGCCCCACCTGGAGCTTCATATGTTCAATCAAATGAGCAGATATGTGTTTATACTAATTTAATGTCTTGATATAAATGGCCACATAATATGTTTCCCAGTGTCCTTTGTACCACAGACACTAGAAATGCTTGCACTGCTCAGATGTGACGACACTGGCAGATACACACTGTAAACATCGTCATAATCTGTATTAATCTACAAGATCAGATGTAAACAAAATCACCAGGAAATGTGCCGAATAGTCCAAGTAAACACTGACTCTTGTTTTATATTCAAACTGAAGCTACTGGCTCAGAAACAACATCTGCTGAATCTTAACAAACTGCTAAATAAATCTCAAACATTGTATGAATTATAGTGGAATAAAGTGCAGAATTGTAGCTTTGTAATTGGCTGTTTCTTATGAATGAGGAGTGTTTAGTGGTTGAAAATACACAGACAATAGTGTGTGCAAGTGTCGGAAAAAGACTTAGAGTACAATATAGGAAGTACATTCCTAAACTGACTGATGTTCCCATATAATAAATCTGTTTGAGATCAGATCAGATTTGCTGAAATATACTAAAAAAAACAAAAAACCCCACCTATGGCTGGTGTTTTATGTTTAAAAGCCAACCTACGTGCAGTCTGTCAGTGTTTTTGGCATTCGGAGAGGATACACTACACATATTGTAAATGAACGAGGCTCTCTCTTAAACATACATTTAAAATGGGAATGTTGCGGATGTATATTTTCTTTTCTCCCTTACCTCTCTCCCCCTCTCTTTCCTCTCCTTATTTCTCCTTCTAGCTGTAGGGAATTTGTCTCTAAGGGTTTATCATGACTGCCTCATATTTCCCCCCCTAGTTTGTCATTTTGCTGATCCAGACGCTTTTTCATATTTCAGCATTCTTATCATCCACTGGCAGTAAGATGATCCATTTCACTTATTTCTTAGAAGTGTGACTGTAGCCTAAGTCAATATCTACAGAATGAGTACAGTGAATGGAGGTTTAGCCGAGGAGGGGCAGCTAGTTAGCGGCTGTGGTGGTGGTGGTGGTGGTACTGGTGGCGTAGGACAGGTTTTTTTTTATTTTTATCCAGAGTCAGCAAGGGTAAAATGTCAAGTATTTCTTAGGGAAGCGGCTCCATAGGATTCCATTCGGAGCTTTAATCTTAATTGAGAGCATCGCACATTGATATTCCATAGGCCTCTTTGCCCTTCGCCTCTCAGCTACTTTCATTTAGAGGACAGCCGTACTGCACTAGAGCATGGGGATTGCTTTGTCAGACAGCCAAGAGGCCAAAGGCAAGGTCAACCTCTCTTTGTAATGGTGACTCACTATGGAGTGATGGCATCACCTCTTTGATGCTGTCAGTACTTTTGTGAAACATTTCGGAATCTTCCTGAAGTGAAGCTGAATAAATATAAATATATAAAACATTATATCACACACACCTTATATTGGCATGAAATATTATGGAGGATTTTATTATATCAAAGGAGTGAAGTTAAATAGTTTCACAGCTTCCTGACTTGTGGATCTAAACAAGCCACTCCTTTCTCCCACAGCTCGAGGCCAAACAGAATGATGATTTAATGCAGTGTAGAGTAAAAGAAGATTTTTGCATATTTAGCAGTCCATAAAGCCTGTCTGTCCAGAGAGAGTCCATCATCGCAGCCCCAGAGATTATTCAATTATGCAAAAGATTATCTAAAATAATCGCTTGACTCTAAATACGGACTCTTCAAAGAGGAAGAGGTCTGTGCCTTGTCCGTGTCGGAAAGCTCCCAATTTAGTGTTCCGTAGCTCACAATGGGTGCAGTAGCATCTCCTAATCCTTAAACAAAGGGGGAAGGAGTAACCAGCCCAGCAGATGCAGCGATAAGGCCCATGTCATCAAGTAAGGTGAGGAGAGGAGGAAGGTGCGGGACGGCAACGCTCTTGCCACTCCTGTGGGAAGACTCGTCATGCCACCTTTCCAGGAGTGATGAAAACAGATGGAAATAAAGACTCACGACACACACACACACACACACACACACACACACACACACACACAGAAACCGTTTACAGCTGAGTGCACAGCCCCTATCCGTGGGACTGAGGACTGAGCTCGCCTCCATTTCTCATGCTCCTGCCTCAGCCTGCTGCTGACACAGATATACTGTAAAGAGATAGCAGCACAGATAGGTATGCATGTGCATGTCAAAATAGCCCCGGGGGTAAGCCGGTCTGAAAACACAAAGACTGAAGGGATAACAAACACACGATCCACCTGCCACACTTTCCTCATTAATCTCAAACATTTATGTGACACTTTAAACGGATTTTGGAAGCACTGCTCGAGATAACAAGTTTAAGTCTTTGCAGCAAACACAAGGGTTTCTTCTGCTGATGAAACACTGAATCAGGATTAAAGGATTAGTCCTTTAAAGATTTGTTTTACTAGCACATACTATGAATAACAGGTTCCTATGGAGGGACGGTGGCTTTATCAGGTGATCGGGGCTTGATAAAGCTTCAGAGGAGCTGCTCCTATTTCAAAGTCTTCTCCTCTGGTTCTGTGGGAAAGCCCAATGCTCCTGCTTTCCACTCCTTCCACCAATCAACTACAGCGGCCTTGACTAAACAACTCAGCTGCCACCGACCAATCAACACAGTTAGCCTCTAGATCTATTCAGACAACAAAGTGACTGAACTCCTCAGCAGGACATTGTGAAAGAATCTTTCAAGAAAGGGTCCGCTTCATCACATGGATCAATAAAATCTATTCTAACCAGGCAGTGATACTTTACTCTTTCCAATAATATGCAACCTACTTACTAACTTATCAGGAGACATGAGAACATGGTCCAAAATATACATTTCTTCTTTTTAAATTTCAGATTAAATCACCCCTTTATTACAAAGGTTACTTTTTAACAATATTTGCTAATTCAGCAATAGATTACACAATCGGTGTCTTAAAATAATTATTGTCATGAGGTCATATGGATGCTGGCAGTTTTATTTAGGGCAACTTAGTGAGAAGAGCAGTTTCAGTTTTTGTGTAGGGAAAGAGTATGTGCAGGGTCCACACATGAGTCAAGTCTGTTCCTCTCCCCGGGATTTAAATATAGCCCCACTCACCATTACTGCTGTCACTCACAGACTTATAGTGACCTTTTGACCTAGCCTGTACAAAAGAGACTTGAAGCTGACATACTCACTCCAAATGTTTTTCACCAGAGGTAGAGACACATTTTCAGATTGTTTTTTTTTCTGGTCCTTCTGGTTATCAATCCGATTGGTATCATTTTCACTCATTTTGTCTGAGGTTTCAGAAGACAGTGTAAAGGTACAGGAGGCAGGCAGATGGGGCGTTCCCACAACAATTGGACAGTTGAACGTTTCTCAACACCTGATGTGCAGGCTGAGGTCACAGTTTATTGGATTACAACTCAGAGGCCACCAACTTTGCGTTGTTGTACAGCTTGGATGTGTTAGTGCTGCAGGCCACTGCTCGGCCACGTGTGGGCGGTGTGTTCCTTTACACAATTCACTTTCTCCTCTCTGCTACTGGACTGCTGCTTTTTCAAATCATTTGCAATTTTACGTCACTGCGTTCATACCAGTTAGTTTTAGCCTTGTAAAGGCTATAAAGACTCGTAAAATCAGTTAACAATCAGCTGTATCTCATGATAAATATTTAGAGACACAATATAATGCAACCCAGCACATCACCACAAACTACAGACTCAAAAGTTGAATAAACACATCTCTGGGACAGCCTTCACAAAAATTCTAAATTCTGAGAGCTGCTCTAATCCAGCCATTCTCAACCAGTGGGCCACGGACCAATGGTGGGCCTCAGAGCACCATCTAGTAGGCCACGAAGGCAGGGATACTGACAAATGGTTACATTAAAGCATTTAGCAGCTAAAGTGGCAGGAGTTTGTAGAGACCAAAAACAGAGCTAAAAGGAGAATGAATATTGAACTTACAATCACAACTCCACATGAATGCCAGTGTTGCTCCGTATCTGCTGGATATGTAAATAAGAAACTGCTAGCATGCCATATCAACTTAAAGGAATAGCTCAACATTTTGGAAAATACTTTCATCGGTGAGAAGATTGATACCACTAGTCACTGCGAGGTTGCCAGGCAACTAGCAGAGACTACAGAAAGTCACTACTCCCAGCCGAGACATAGTCTGGCACATAACCCCACATAATACCACAACTTGTCGCGTTTTTACTTCGGTTTTTGTACCAATTAAACAGACAAGCTACACTGTGTTAATCACCGAGCTTCAGATGTCCTGTTAGGCTAGCTGTTTCCTCCTGTTTCCAGTCTTTATGCTAAGCTAAGCTAAGCTGTCCACTGTAGCTTCCCAAAAGTTCAGATTAATCCTTTAAAAGGTGATAAAGTGTTGTGTTTACAGTCAGCCAAAAATTAGTTAATGCCGGTTTGATTTCCTAAATTATCTGTAATAAAGTACTTATATAACAATTATTAGTAGGTATTGAATTTGTCAAAGTTCATCATTTGCAAGTAACCATGAGAATTTTATTTTCGTTTGCAACAATCAAGACACGAGAAGCAGATTTATGTGACTGCTGGTAGTTTCAAACAACGTTTGTCTTACAAGTGAACTCAGTGGGAAATCTAATCACACCCTCCATAAACTTTGTTGTTTACTTGTAACCTTTCATTTAATTCTTTTGAGAAGTTAGGGTTTCTTTTTTTTCTGCCATTAAATCCCAGAACAAAGTACTTCCTG
Source organism: Maccullochella peelii (assembly GCA_002120245.1). NCBI lineage: Eukaryota > Metazoa > Chordata > Actinopteri > Centrarchiformes > Percichthyidae > Maccullochella > Maccullochella peelii. The sequence goes on along the minus strand of LKNJ01000218.1, from coordinate 91,389 downwards.
TATCTTGACCACAAAAAGAGCAAACAAGTACATGGGTTCACTGTAGTATAAAGGCCTGGATTCCCTTAAATAGATACCTTATAAGCTCTGTGTTGGCCAATCACAAGCTTCCCTCCCTGACAGTCCAACCACAGCACACAGTTGGTTGTTCCTCAGTTGTTGTAGTGGAGGCTTCACATCGAGCATGATGACAAAGATGGCCAAGGAATCAAAGAATGGGCGTGTGAACACTGTTCTGCCAAGTCCTCCAGCTGCGTAGAAGGCAGAGACGGATAAGGCTGCACTAAAATCAGTCGAAAGGAAAAGTAATATGGCTTTAGGTTCAGCATACTGCTTCTGAGAAACATAACGGAAAAGCTATTACACAAGGCAGATGTTAACATGACACATTAGTGGGAGAGTGACACACCCAATTCCAAAGAGGCCTGTTAGACTTAACCAGAACATATGACACCGCTACCATATTTTCATGTCAGCGACACCCGCAGAAACTTGGTGTTGAAAAAGGGTGTTGAATGGTACATGTACAGTGACAACTGTAGTTTCAATTTCAAACCCCAACATCTGTTCATATCTACTTTTCTCACTCTTGTTTGAGGGAATCTCTATTTAACAGTATATATCAGGAAAATTCACTAAACTAACCTAATCAAGATAATAGAATGTTTTTCTGGGATATATTTAGCTGTTCTCACTTTTTAGGCCACCATTCATTTAAACGCACAGTGACAGTGTATCCCAAAAACATTAAATTATCTCCAACACACACCCACACACACACAAAATCACTAAGCTTTACAACCACCAAAACATGCTTTCATCGCTTACATTTCCTAACAGCAGCAAGAACAGTTTATTTCCTCATCTGCAGCGCCACCAGTCCCACCACTACTTTTCCTGAATGCAAGTTTGATTTATACCAGAAACATAATACGGTCCCAGAGGGCTGGACCCGCTTTCCAGGTTGTGTTAAACTCGTCAGGGTGCACATGCTGGTGTCGGAGCAGGAGCTGACCCTTAATCAGCGACACTTTGCCAACAGCAACTGAGAGCCACAATTATCTGCCCTATAGACAGGTAGGTTGTATACTGGGGGCTGTGGAAAGGAAAGAGGCTGTCGGGGGGGGCAGCAGAGTTAACCTCTGTGGCTCGTGTTTCTACTGTGCACTAATGGACGCCTGTCATCATTATGGACAGAAACAGGAGGGCGCCTGCCAGCTGCATGACCCCCATAAAACAGAGCAGGAAATCCTACCAGGGAATGAAAGAGAAAGAGATCTCTTCTCTTCTCTTTAATGATCCTTCCTCCACTCTCTGGCCTCTTATTTACGCCACAAAACTGCAGTGTCACTCTTGAAACGGGAGAATATGCTGTGTAGCCATCATGGGAAACAAAGGCAAGGTGTTGAGGGGGCGGTTATTGGAATGTATATAAAATGATAAGTCACTTTCACATCAGTTGCACACAGCACAGTTAATTTACCCTTGTTGTGAATGCCAGTAAAACCACTGTTTTTCACCTCTGGTAACAGGATCAGGCTGTGTTATAATGTTTCTGCCACGCTGAGAGGAACCTGTATAATCATTACATACGGTGGTTCATCCTTTGCTCTGTAAGCAAAGTCCAGGGTCTGTAATGTGACAGGACTTTGTCACACTTCTCTCAGTGGTGTCCACTGAAACGTGACAAGCATTTTATCAGAGGGCCTTCCTATCAGATCCCCAGGAGTTCATGCACAAACACGCTGAACACCACGGCCAATAAGATAGCAAGACAAGCTTTATTGTAGTTCTGAGGCTACACATTAATCCACTCTGTTGGAGTCTGCAGAGCCCATCATGTGATAACCGTAGTCATTACCAGTAGTACAATCATAATTACTGTGGAATCTTTCAGGATGTGGCAACAGGAAACAAAAGGCTTTCTTAGTCTCATCAGGAGCTATTGCAAAAAAAGGGACACACTTCTGACAAAACAAAATTGTCACAATCACATGATTTAATTAATAATTTGTGCCTCTGTGTGAGAGAGCAAGAAAGTGCACATACACATGAATGTCTGTATTTGCATACGCATTTCTGCGTATGTATGTGTGCCATGTCCATGGAGACGTCTGTGTGCGCGTGTGATCGCTGCATGATTCACAGTGTCACAACCGTGCTCAGAAACGACTGGACATCCTGAGCGGAAACCACAGCCGCCGAAACTGTGTTTTCCTGCGACGTACAACCTAACACTCTTCACAAAGAGTCACTTGACTGGACCCTCATATAGGAAGTGAAAGAGGAAGCCCCTCGTCCATCCTGTCCTCCATCCCAATCTCTGCTCTGCACTTCACGTGAAGCCACTCTCATAGACAATCACCAGTATGAGCCTTTACTGTTGCAAAACAACAGCAAAAGAACTGGCTGGGGCTGGAAAGGGTTTGCTATTAGGGGTCAAACGTCTGGTCAGTTGACATTTAGCCACAGAGGATTAATGACAATCATTATCGTGAATGCAGAATTCACTGATTGATCAAGATCGTTTGTTTGAAACAAAAGAATATTTACTCAGCTGATGAACTAATTCTTATTTGACAGGTCATTTTGTATCTAATCTTTGTGACAGTCAGTCAGGAGCTCTTTAACAAGATACTCAGTGTTTAGACAGCCAAGCTGAACCAAACCAACACTGTCCAGAGGAGATGGGTATGATATCACAGATGGAAGTGGTGAGCGATGTTTGACTGTGGGGTCTGCTGGCCCCGGCCTTCCCTCCTGGCTCGAGGCCTCTGGCTGTGTTCATTGGTGACAGTGTACGTAGCCTGGCAGCCTGCATTCCTCTGCCTCTCCCCACACAATGGTGAGTATCTGCAGCATTCCTCTGTCTGTGTCCGCTGTCTGCGACACAGCCAGGCCTTGGCAAACCCCAGCACTTGGCCAAGAGGCTGGCATCACGTTTAACTGATTCTCATGGACACGTTTGGGTGTTTTCACCGAACCCCAGATGTTATTCATTGAGTAAACATGGCGTCATAGTTACCTCTAGAGTGAACATCTTGTCATATTAGTCACTATGTAATAAAAAAGGCCTCTGCAGAAGAGATTTTGAAATAATTTAGGAGATGATGATAAATTCCTCTTTAAGCTGCTTCATCATCTCGTTCTGACTCCCCCCCTCCCCATGCAATAGTTCTTTATCCTTCTCTAGCTATTTTGCTTTCTCTCTTGTTCTGATGCCACAGCCGTGCAGACACCTTTCCCTCCTGCTGACTCAGTATCCAGCCCCAGGCGCTGTGGGCTCGGGGTGTTGGTGGCGGGGAGGAGGAGGAGGTAGAGGGGGAAGTGCGAGGCTCCCACATCAGGCCCACCAGCCTATCACATGCGAGGGAAAAGAGCTGGCTAATCGTTTCTACAATGGCACCCTGCACACTGTCACACAGTACCACAAACCGCTCTTCTCACCAACACTTCTGCTGTACTATTCCGCTGTTGCTTAGAAATCCACATGTGATGTATGTAAGTGCGCAAACAAACGACACTGAACAAAGAAAAGCACTGTTTGAAAAACCACACCTACTAAAATACAATACAAAAAAATCAGTGCATGCAATGTAAAATACATGCAAGTATACACATACATAAATACCTTTCGCCAGTACTGCATGTGCAAATATAAACTTACACTTACGGTTGTTCAATCTAAAAATGCTGTATAATATAGAGGTTTTCAGTTTGATGTTAAGAACTCAGTGTTTTAATATTTAACCTGACTATGTCATTTACAAATGACATCAAGACATGTATTTATTTATCATCTGAGCAGGTTTACTGATAACGAATATATTTACGAGTACACTTTTAAAATAGAAGAAACCTCATTTTAAAACTAAACGTTGCCTGTAAACACAGTCTTATGCCATATATAAGAGCCACTGATTAATGAGCCCTTCACAACAACATTAAAATATAGAGGGGCATTATTCATTGCCATAACCAGCTGGTTATTTTCTGCTACATCCTTGAAGTTCGCAAACGCACTCATCTACGTCATGTACTCCCAGTGCAGCGAGTCGACCTTCAGGGATTAGGCCTGTTTTCAGAAGGAAAGTGCTTTTGCACCTGTGGTGTGATTTTTGAGCTGGTTTCCCTTAACAGAGGGGTGAGGTCAAAATCTGTCAGGGGTCACACATGAAAAGGGAACCTGGTTTCTAGGCTAAAGGGTGGCGCTGTTAACAGAGCCACCTGCCCAGCTGAACGGGGAACGGTGAGAAAGTGTCCTCTTGACAGTGAAAAACTCTCTAAGATTTTCGGCACACAGGCCATCACAGAGGTTATAGACTCAGTTTACAATGTGACCACTTATCAGACATTATCACACTGGCCTTGGAACTATTATGGTCATCCAAATATTGTTGTAGTCCTGAACTGAGCATGATCTGTGTTCAGGAAATTTGCTTGAGGATTTCAAAATGGAACACGGCAGGAAAAAAAACAACTTTTCAAGTGAAAAAAAATACCTCAGGAGCCTGGCCGTGTGTGTGTGTGTGTGTGTGTGCGCGCGCGCCGTGGTTGTTGTTTCTCTCTTCCTCTGTTAATGAATGCAGAGATGATCTGTTTGTCTGAGGAAGAGAGCAGAGGGGAAGCCTGATTTCCACTCCATTTTATCTGTGCCCCACAGCCCCTGCCAGTCAGGCCCCCTGTGCTTTCACATGCCGGGGTCCCACAGGAAGCAGCACTCCATGAAGGGCAAAGGTCAGAGAAGGAGAGAAAGCCTCTCGTCCTTTCATTCACCACCAAACCAACGAATATGCAGCACTGAGACTGTTAGCACGCCCCTTCCTTTGGCTGTCTAACAAAATACTTCTAACATGATAATGAAGACTTCTTGAGCTCACACTGTGAATTTATGAGTATTTAAAATGTTTTATAGGGTCATATTAATAATCAGAGTTGAAATTTATAGTAGGGACTGTTTTTTGTGCATGTAGTCTTAGCATTTACACTGCGTACAAATTAGCAAATTTACTTTCACATTTATACATACTGACTGAAAGACTTCAATACCTTACTTCTATGTAGTGTGCAAAGATGTATCTCTTTTTATAGATTCAGGAATTTAAAAGCATTTTTTCTTTGTATATTGTGTGTGTATGGTTATTAAAAATGTTGGAATAGCTCTCATAATAAATTACAATGCCATGATGAAACAGAGAAAATTGTGCATGTGAGGTAAATGTTTCACTGTGTGGGACAGTTTTTCTTTTTTTTGTAAGGATTGTAATTCCATCAGCAGATGAGACACAATTTTAAAAAGTCACAACAGGTTTATTGATTCATAGTAAATGAAAAACATAGTACATGAAAAACAATTTGCATAATTATATATTATCTTAAAAAGGAAAGCAAATGAGGAACACATCTGTCCAGCAGAATCAGCTTCATAAAAATAATGGAAATGTAATTTCTAGCATCATTCTTTTCAGCATATTTTCAATTTTAACAGAGCATGAACACAAAATATTATCTGAGCTATATATACTAGCTACTATTATACTAGGCAAAGCAAAATCACCAAAACATAAAGATTGAGCGGTAGGATTAAAGTTGTATATTAATGAAAAGGGAATATTCTCTGATTTCAAGTATCTCCTTTCGACAAAATACAGATGTGCCTGTATAAAATAAAAACATCTCACACATGTCCTGCATGCATGCTTCATTGTAATTTTCATTCATAACTTGTTGCCTAGTTTTATCTATTACAATTATTTGAGTGATATCCTTATGTCAAATATTAATTAAAACTTGGTGAATCCATGGGATCCCTCCCTATGGAAAAGAATCAGTTCTGCAGGAAATGAACAAACTCACATTAAATACTCGGGGGAGGAAGGATTGTCACTGGTAGACCCAGTTTCGTGGTAACAGTTTGCACCGGACAGTTTCTCACATTTAAGTTTGTATGCATCCCTCTCCCGGATCAGTCTGTTGAGTTCATGTTTCAGCTGCTCGACCTGTGACACCAGGCTGGTCTTTTCGTGCTCCAAAACGTGTTTCTGTTGGACGCGCTTGTAGCGGCAGGACTGTGCGTAACCTCTGTTTTTCAGGGTCCGGCGCTTCTGCTTCAGGCGCATCACTTCGTCCTTGCTGAGGCCTCTGAGGAGCCGATTGAGCTCCCTGACGGACATGGAGACCAGCTGGTCGTCTGAGAAGTGGGTCTCGGCGTTGGATCGCCTGTCGTGGCGGCTGTGCTGCTGCTGGATATGGTGGTGCGCACCGAGGACCTGCAGGGCCTCCGGCGACTGAGGGGACGCGCACCCCATGTCATCTTTGAGATACGGGTCTTGGCAGTGACTGCTGGGGATGCCTTGCATGTCGGGATGACCCGGGAGTCCCGGGTAGTGCTGGACAGGCTCGTTCAGGTGGCCGTACCCCTCGTATTCAGCTTGGAAAGGTGGCGGATGGTGGCCGTGGGGCGCAGATGGGTGTCCCTGAGGTGCTGTGGCGCCGATTAGGGCCTCCATTGCGTCCTCGGGTGTCAAGCCAAAAGCTTGAGGGTACATTTGCTGAGGGTAACCCCCGTTGTTGGGTATCCAGAACTGGTCGCCCCCGGGGTTATTCCTCTGCTCGTTTGGATTGAGGTTTGGTGATGAGGGTACCGAGTTGCAAGGTGTGCTGCCAGGGGTGGAGGAAACAGAGTCTGGTCTCTGGAGCTGGCTGCACGGCCCGATGAAAGAGCGGTCTATCCCCTGCATCGACTCCTTCTTGACGCCGAACTTCATCAAGTCGAACTCGCTGACGAAATCCATGGAGGTTTTCTGCAGTCCCAAATGTGAATGCGCCTCAGCGGTCATATTAAGCCGGTCTCTTCAAAGAGCTCCAAATGTCCACAGCTATTTCATGCAGTCAGTCAAAGCGCGCTCACTTTAGAAAAATAGCAGTATTTCCCAAACTTTGATTTCAGCTCAGAAGGAGAAAAAAAAACATGCGCGCGCATAAAAGCCTCCCACCTGATCAAACTCTCTGCAGACTGGTGATTCTGAACCGCGCAGCCTGTTTGGCTTCAGCAGCCACACACTGAAAGTACACTGACGCCAGAGGACTGGACTCTCCTCTGCCTGTACGGGAGAGCGCACTTTCTTCATAAAGCTGCATTGGCATGATGTCACGCCTTCCAGACTACACCTCCACGCTCCTATCCAATGAAAACGCCGAAAAGCGATTTGCATAAAAGCTGTTCGTGATGATCATTTGACCAAAACCTATAAATGTCAGCACAGCGGCACATTATCTTGTGCAATATGTTTTTTTTTTTTCTTGTTTGACCTCTCCTCCATTTTACATGTAGTCCTATTTATCACAGTTTAGGTTTATCACAATGTGTTTAAGGCCCGGTCAAACACCTATACACCCACACTTGTGTAGGCAGAACTTTTACTATTTTTCAAGCAAAGTCACTAAACATATGGGATCACTTTTGCCTACTTCAAATCTATATCAATATAATTGAACTACAATTTGAAGTTTTCTTTCAGCGTTAATAAAGTTTATATTTATGTCTGAATTTGTGGTGATGTATACATGTTTTCTTGACTGCCTAATTTCACTAAAAACAAATAAAAGAAGGCTGCAAGACAATTCATTTGACACTACTGTTTTGTTGTTGATGTGTTCCTTAGTTAGTACACGGGAGACTGTGTGAGACTGACACCTTGTGGCCGTTAGTCTTCACTGCACAAGTCCCAACATCTGAACCATCCCAGGCTTGCATGAGTGCAAGAGGGAGCAATTGTATTTCTGTGGCCACTAAACTGAGGCTCATATTTTATTTGAAAATTAACAAATTGAGCGTGTGTTTTCACTCCTTGGTTGTAAGCAAAACATTCATGTTGTTGGATCAGGTCAGATGAAAACATTGTAGAAATCACCAAATCACAGAACCTTCTTCCAGCTCCTTCCACGTTCTGTGTCTCCATGTGTCGAAGTGTATGAAAGACACTGAACCTAACCTAAGCTGCTCCCGATGGAGGCCAGCACCAGTCACCATCGGTTTGTGAATGTGTGTGTGAATGAGACCAATCTGTAAAGCGCTTTGGGAACCATTAAGGTTGAAAAAGCGCTATATAAGTGAAGTCCATTTACCACTTATCCCACCAGACATCATGAGCCCCCTGGCAACAGCTCAGTAACATCTCTGACACAATAAAAAAACCCTCTGGCATGTTCCAGGATCTGCTGTCTGATTCAGGGATGACACCCGTAGCGGTGTGTCCTCCAGAGGTGACACAACTGCACAGGAAATCAAAGGGTTAAGCGACGTTCCTGCCCTGAGGTCACCCTCTCAGGCAGTGCTCGCTCCAAACATAGTGAAAACCTTGCTGACAAGATAGAGGACTCGAGCCAAAACCAATAGAAAACGCTGTCTGAGAACGCTGAGGCATTGTTTCAGTCGGTTTTGGTAGCTGGGAATAAAGGAAAAGAGGAGACAGTTTGACTGAGCAAGGATGGCTCAGGGACACATATTAGGATTCATGCCAGCAGGGAGGGTCACAGTATGTGGTATAACTTATGCTAATGACAGGATGCTAACAGCCTAAGTGCACATCACTGGCAGACACTATGATCATATTTTGCCACATAAATACATGCAGAAAAAACAAGTTTCTACACACCAATATAATCCATAATAATCATCAACAGCTCTTGGAAACAAGGATTCACTTTATTTGCATCCAAGAACTGAGACAATTACGCAGACATGGATATTAACTTGATCATTTGCTTCTCTCAAAATACTAATAAATGTGACTAGTGGACAGCAGGGGACAAAGTCAAAGATGTCCTATGTACTGTCAGACCAGCCAACAAGAAAACTGTTGATAGCTTCAGCCTTAAGAAAGAATAAGAGAAAAACAGAAAAACATTACTTTTAACACTGGACAGTTTGATGCCTGTGGCATCCTGAGAGAAGCGTATCATGTCTTTGTCTCTCTTTCTTTCTGTATACACAACATCATTTTCCCACATGGCAGTGGGGTTCTGTGTGTTTCACTGGCTATTTTGTAAACACAAAGGGCCATAACTAAGAGCTAGCTTCACTTACATTCTAGTCCACAGATAACAAACATGGAGCGAACAAGTAGCATTAGGAGAAAAGCCATGGCCAGACAACATAAAGGAGAAGTCATGATTGCTGGAGAACAACTCAGGTATGAGGTCGGGGGGGGGATTTCAAGGGTTTCAAGTTCAGGATTATGGCTAATTTGAATTTAATTTCAAGGTTGAGGCTTCACGATGGAAAACTGATCAAGGACCGGCGCTACCACCTGCGCACATATCCAAACTGCTTTGTGGCACAGGAGCTCATAGACTGGCTGGTGAGCCATAAGGAAGCTCCAGATCGGGGAACTGCTACCTGCCTCATGCAGCACCTCATGGACCATGACATCCTTCACCACGGTAAGAAGGAAGGAACAACACAAGTTTCAGCCAGGGGATATTCAAAGACCTTCTGTACAAATGCAAAAAATGTTATCAAAACTTATTTGAAACTGTATGTTGCCCTTTCTTAGTCTGTGACAAGAGGCAAGTATTCAAGGATGCCAAACTGCTGTACCGCTTCCGCAAGGATGATGGCACATTTCCCTTCAACGCAGAGGTGAAAATCTTCATGCGAGGACAGCAGCTGTATGAACAGTAAGAGCTGCTGTTTGTTTTGTGCTGGGATTTTCTTGTGCACATCTGATCTATAAATATATAATGTTTTTGTGTTTCTTCAGTCTCATAGGGGACAAGAACTCCATTCTGAAGTTAAGAGAGGAGCATGGTGTTGAATATCAGCGCTCCTTTCCTGGCTGCCAGTTGATTGACTGGCTCCTTCAGAATGGAGAGGCGGAGAGCCGGCGCAGGGGACTGGAGCTGTGCCGTGCATTGCAGGAGCATGGCATCATTCAGCACGGTGAGGGGAGATCCTCATTTGCCCTTTGATGTATGGCATCAGGAGTGAGCTGGCTGTCAGTGGCCAGCTGGGGCTTTTGCAATCTAAAGCAAATACACTCATCGACTCTTTTCTAAATTATTAAAATGTGGTCCACGGTTGTTTTGTGCTCTCTCTCTCTCCCACTCCCACTCCCACCACTAGTGGCAAAGAAGCATGATTTTTTTGACAGTGGACTGCTCTATCAGTTCTACATCAATTTTCGCCGCCGCCGCCTCTCTCAACTGTTAAATGAAAGTGAACAAGACAGTGAAGAAGGTGTGGCAGTGTCGACACAAGAGGACAACCAATCTGAGAGTCCATTTGTTCTGTGCAAAAGCCCACCTCAGGAGAGCAAAAGTGCTTTCCAGTCTGGTAAAAATAAAAAACACGTTCTGCCCTTTTTGCGCATTATACATTTAGTTGTGAATGCTAATTATGGCATCATAATTTTACCACTAATTTAACAACAGTGAGTTCGAGTAAAGACCTGAAACAGGTTACCAGTGGGCGTCGGGGCAGCTTGAATTCCCTTCAGCTTCGCTCTGCTGGATTTCCAACTCTTGTCCAGCTGTCTTCAACTTCAGTGGTGAGATGCAATCCTAAATCAGGCAAGTGTGTAATTAATAATCATGTAACAAATGCTTCTTAAACCTCTTCAAAGACAAATGATTTGGTATATTGAGGCTTGCTTGTATTTCATTGTCCAAAATGGAAAATTGTGAATTTTGAAATCTTTCAATGATTTTACAGTACTTAGAAGAAATTTTACATGTGAAGAGTTATTGGCACCTGGTGCACCTTTCATCAAGAGAGTGTTGACGGTGAGTTACTGTAAAGACTTAGCCACAACAACAGTCCCCCAAAGTCTAAAAGTGGATAATTAAAGAATTTATCTGTGATGCCAGTAAGGGAGAAAACTAAAGTATTCCTTTAAAAGGGAAAATTACTTGGGGTGAGCTTTTGCCTACAGATTTGTGATATCAACATGAAACCATTCTCACCTATTATCCACTTTAAACAAAGCAGTAACACACTTAGGCCCGCTCATAGTTCACATTAGAAATAAGACTCAACACATTCTTGGAGAGGTTAATGAAGTCGTATCTCACCAAGTCAACTAAACTATATACATTCCATATAATTTCTACAGAATGTGTAATTTATTTCACCCTCCTGCCTGCCATCACAGGTGATAGGAGATGCCCTGGGCTGGGGCTTTGTTGTCAGAGGCATGGCTCCCTGTTATGTGCAGGCTGTTGACCCTGGAAGCCCTGCAGCAGTTGCTGGCGTTAAGGTTAGATATTAGATATGTGTTACACATATTGCACAGAAAGAGAAAATGCTCTCAGAACCTCAAACAGCACATATTTGACTCTGAGACAAAAATAAGACCCATGTACCTCTGATCATTTTCTTTAGGTGCGGCAGTTTGTGTGCCAGGTGAATGGACATGGCGTTCTCCACCTGGACCATAGGACAGTCTCCAGACTGGTGATGACAGGAACTCGCACTGTTGTACTGGAAGTTATGGAACCACTGGAATGACGACAACAATGACTGTCTTTAAGTCTAGATCTTGTTTTGGACACAACTACATTTGCTGGAACTGAAATATAATATTATAAAATATATCTCTTTTTTTCAATTATAGACTAGTAGGCCTATGGGCAGAGTTCATTTGCTCATTTGTGGGAAACAAAAAATAAATAAATGAAAATGGTTATCTTGGGTTGGTTGCAGCAAGAGTAAGAAAACTCACAAAGGGCTGTGCCTGTGGTATTTTCATTAACTTAATTCCTGAACAATGAATGTTTGCCTTTTATAATTGAAAATAAAAAAATGATATCCTGCCCAGCTCCCTGCTACGACTTCCGTCGTTTTGTTGACGCCATTTTGGAATGAGAGTTGGCTCACTTGGAATAGATAACATTAGCTCACAGACTGGCCTTACCACCGGTGCAGGTAGCCTACAAGAGCTGCACAGAGGACACTGGGTAGTTCTGACTTCTGGCAGTCATCATTTTTGGAGTATACTGTTTTCATGAGATTTGCACCACTCTTGTCCTGCCTTTCGTTCCTCCAGCTGGCTAGCAGCTGCAGCAAAGCAGATGTGACAGTTAACGAGCTAGCTTAGTTAGCTAGCTGTGGAGCTGAGCATCAGCACCGGCTTTGAGGAGAGCGAACATCACCACCAGTCTGCACGTCCGACCAGCCAGTTAACTTCTTCGTTAGCCATTTATGTAGTGAGGCAGCCGGTGTAAAGCTAGTCCCCATACATATCATTAGGTGAGTAAAACGCATCGATTGATTTCGTCAGTGCAAATGAAAGAAATAACGCTAACCGGCTATGCAGCGCTAGCTTTGGTGCGACCAAGCCGACAAGAGCGGGCAACAAAGCTAATGTTGGCTAACACATTAACGCTAGCCCACAAAGCTAACAACATATACTGTAAAACTCTGATTCCCAAAACCACTGGACACAGTGGCGCAACAAAGCTCACAGATGTGCTCTCTGTTTTAGTATTTCTGGTCAAACCAGCACTCAGTCAGTAATGAAAGCTAACGTGAAGCATGCCCGGACTGAAACAGTAACGTTACTGGGCCCCTTAAGGACCCGAAGTCTTGAACAGACATCGTTATCCTGTTATCATAAGTAAATATGGTGACTATGATTTATTGAATGGAGACGAGCGCTGAAAGGGCGTGTCGCCTCTTCATGTAGTCAGTCTCTTATGATGTTGGTGATTATTTATTGAACTATAATGTTAAATTCCAAAACATTATATTGGAGACGTTGCTCGCTGGGATTTGTCTTAGAATTAAGACTACCAGAAACTAATGAGCAGTTTATTTTCTGTTTGTCAGGAGAGATGTATCAACTCCCAGTGAATAACCTTACACGAATCAGGAGAGCTAGGAAGCAAGTGAAAAAAGCACTTGGAGACATTGGACTGGAGTTCTGCAAGGAGGCAGCAGAGGTGAGTGTATTTTAGTTGCATGTGAGTACAAACTCTAAATCAAACTGAGAAGCATGAGCTTATGGATGATTATCATTTGTGTTTCAAAACGTAGTGTGTGTGTGTATGTGTTTATTTTTAATCTCTGTGACAGTCTTAAAGGTCTATTTAGAAAAGACTTTATCTCAAATGTGTAGGAAGTAGCAACTTAACTCAATGCCGGCTCAGCGGAATTTGTCCAAAGCCAGTGTGGCTAATAATTACAAAGTACTGTATGCTGTCAAACATGCCAGAGTGTATGTAAACTAATACTTATTGTATGTTATAACAAAGATGCCGTAATCTCTTCAATTTTTTCCACAGGAGTTCAAAGAGTTTTGCCCGAATGAGCAGTTTGTAAAGGGAACTTATTGCCTTGATATCTGCGCATGGGATCCAGCGTACTCTAAAACACAGGTAAATCGTACTTCTGTGCCCAAGGCCTTTTCACTTGCTTATGCACAAATCACCATATTTGTCTTAATGCCATTGTTTTTTTCCCCTGATGTCTTTTAGGAATACCGATCGAAGCCATTTTGCTGCACAGAGTGCCCGTTTTCTTCCAAATACTACTCAGGCTACAAGAATCACTTCCGCAATGTACACAGGAAAATCTTTGAGAGTAAAATTCTGCTCAACTGTCCATACTGCACATTCACTGCAAGCAAGAGAACTTTGGAGACGCATGTCAAAATATTCCACATACCCAGTTCAGCACGCCAGAATTACGGGAACCCACAGGGAACTGCGCTGGGAAAGAAGGACAAAGCATATCTTGATAGAACCAGACAGGGAGATGGTGTGGAGAAAGCAATGTACTTTTGCAAAAAATGCACCTTTCGAGACACTCTCTACAATGTTGTGAGAAGGCACATCTACAGAGAACATTTTCAGCATATTGTCTCACCATATCTTGCTATGGTTTCTGAATCATCTGTCAAAAATGGTGCTAATTCTGTCAACGGCAACAACATCCTATGTAAACGCTGCCAGTTTTCCACTCGTAGCTACGAGGCATTAGTACAGCACGTTATAGAGTACCATGAGCGCATTGGTGCTCAAGTTACCACCATGATTGGACATGCTAATGTTATTGTCTCCAGGCCTCAATCCTTACCAGTCACGTCTCAGAAGGCCCCTCTGATCATTAGCAGGGGCCTCGCACTTAGAGGTGATCCAGTAGCACAACCAGTAATTGGTTATTTAAAGCCAGCAGCCCCTGTTGTTAAAAATCAGTCCTCCATCGCAGCCAGTCAGGTGCGTGTGTCAGTTCCTGGCAACAGCACTGTGGCTGAAAATAATGCTGCTGGTGTAAACACAGCGCAAACACAGAAGTGGAAGATATGTACGGTTTGCAATGAGCTTTTTCCTGAAAACCTCTATAATGCGCATTTTGAGAATGCACACAAGGCAAAGAAAGTGTGGGCACTGGCCAAGTACATTATGAAAATCCACAACTTCACCAGCAAGTGTTTGCTCTGCAACCGCTATCTACCCAGCGACACACTGCTTAACCACATGCTAATCCATGGGCTCACCTGTCCCCAGTGCCACTCTGCTTTCCACAATGTTGAGAAAATCATGGAGCATGTGGCCCAGGCTCATCCTGACGACTTTGTTGGCCCCCCTGGTGCATCCCCTCTAACATTTGATCTCACCATTAAACAAGATAAGTCCAGAAATGTACAGCTTGTTGTTCTCACTTTTAACATGAAGGAATCTATCAATGGTCAAGATCAGCCTGCACCTGCTCAGAATAGTGTTCCACCTCTGGTCAAAGTAACCGCTCCCAGAATGATTGAGAAGAAGAGTGAACCACTCGCTAGAAGTTTCCCGTCACTGACTCAAAAGAGTGAGGTTGGGAAGACTCTGTGTCCTCTGTGTTTCACCATTCTCAAAGGTCCCATCTCTGACGCTTTGGCCATGCATCTGAGGGAGCGACACCAAGTGCTCCAAACGATGCATCCTGTTGAAAAAAAGATGACATACAAGTGCATTCACTGCTTGGGAGTGTACACCAGTAACATGGTGGCCTCCACAATCACGCTGCATCTTGTGCAGTGCAGGGCTGTTGGTAGGACCCAGGCAAGCCAAGGCTTCAAGTCCGCCTTGACTCTCAACTCATCTGGGGCTGGCTTCCTCAAGAGGCAGCCACCAACGCAGGCCATGCCCAACCCCAAGAGGATGAAAATGAGCAAGGAGTCAAAGATTTCCTCCACAGCTGTTGGAAATCATTCAGAATCTGACGACTTTGCTCTGGATCCTAGAAGCTATGAGCACAAGACGTACGAGGCCAGGAAGAATTTCCTGACCGCCTACTTCAACCGGCGGCCATACCTTTCTCAGCAGGAAGAGGAAAAGCTGTCTGCAAGTCTGTGGCTGTGGAAATCCGACATTTCGAGTCACTTTGCAACTAAGCAAAGGATATGTGAGAAACTATGTGAGACCAGGAAGCTGTCTGTGCTGCTTGGCTTTGATATGCACGCTGTCAAGAAAGTTAAGCATGACTTGATCTTTGAGGAGAGCAAGATTGATGGCACCTCAGTGGGGAGGTCTGGTGGCCTGAAGTCTGGTACTCCAAGCACAGACCAAAACAGGCAGTGTGAGACATTAAACTGTACCTTAAAACTCAGTACATGCACAGAGACCATTTCCATTGACTCGGACAGTGAACCAGAAACAGAAGATAGACCTTCTGAGAACGGAAATATTGACACGAACCAACACGAGAATGTAAAATCCCAGGAGCCAGCAAACCTGACAGAAGAGACGAAACCTGTGAACATGGATGATCCTTCCAGAGAGAAGGAGAGCTCTTTGCAAGATGAGAACGCAAATGCTTGGATGACTTTCTGTTAGTGTCCCTGCTTAGCAGTGTGCCTTGGTTGAGTAACAGTTCAGTTTTAAAGGAGTGTATAAATTAAGACGAAGGAAAAAAACAGGTCTGCAGACAGTTACAAATCACAGATATTTGGTCAAATGGCATGGGTCTCTAAAAGTCTTCAACTGCAGATTTCACATTGACCTTGTTAACAGTGTTGGAAAGAAGGAAAAAACGTTACATTATAGTGCATACATATATGGCATATGTAAGTGACATTGTATATAATTTAACCATTGTTCTTTGTTAGGTTCTTCATACAATCTGTTATTCACCTTTTAACTGTCACAAGACTTATGAAATGATTATGCCAACTTCTCTACTTCCATATTTTCTTTCTCAACTGTGACAAAGACAAAATGTACCATATTGTCATTTCACATTTAGAAAGTGTAGGATATGCTAATTGCTTATGTACACGATTTAATAAATATGTTTGTTTAATGAAAACACTTTTCCCTACACCAATCACTTCAGTCTGTGACAATTATCTTCTGTGCCAGGTGTTATGAAAACATCAGTTTTTCAAAGTGTTATGTAGCCTATAGAACACAATGGATTTTAAAATTTAAGTAGAGCAACAAAATAGGTTCTTGAGATTTTATGTAAGCGATGCTTAAGTCTCACTTTTTAGGTGGATAACTTTTTTTAGGATGCAGTTGGAAGGAGAGAAAATATCAAAGGTTTTGCAAAAATACGTGCTTTTGTAAAAGTACGTTTATGTTAAGTGGATGTTACGATCAACTACAGGCCATACATTACTGAACCACCGGCCACCACATTTTCAAATTAAGCCACTGTTATTCATACTTTAAAAAAAAGAAAAGAAAAACAAATACACAGGCTTAAAATAAGATTTATTTATTTACTCAACTTTATATAGAACCTTTCATACGAACATGCAACCCAAAGTGCTTCACAGAGCAAGAAACAGAACAGCACACAAAAAATATAAGAAAAAAGAAAATGGACAATAATAAATTAAATTTTGCAAGACTAAGAATAACGAAATAAAATGTTAAAAATAGTCAATAAGTAAACACAAGGGATAGAACTAGGGCGAAAACCAATGATTAAGACTTAAAAATTAAGGCAATGAATGCCGAGGCACCTTAAGTAAAAGCCAGGCTAAAAATATGTATTTTACATTTTAACAAGTGGAACAACAATAGTAAAAACACAGTAAACATTTTACAAGCTAGGGGAAGTTCATTTTGAACTAAATTAATAAAAATATTTTCTTACCTTTTTGTACGTCACATCTTTAATTATTATGGTACCACTGTGTTGTAGTACGAAAGCCCGTCCGTTTATATATGTGGATGAGAAATGTACCCACAACAATCGTACATACTTCTCCAATGATTTTGCTTTCATTTCACGGGCCCCTTAATTTCCGGTCTCTCTCAGACGCTGATTGGTGCAGCGGCCGAAGGGGGCGGGACTTCTGGCTGGTACAGTAGTAGAATTGGCCAACCGCCAGCGTGCATCACTGTTCAGGCCACAGTCTGCAGCTGCAGAAATGCCTATATTGTGTCTGCATTCACAACTACAGCTTTTACTAACCCCATAGCTGCACTCTGAAAGGGAAAACAGCCTTTTAGCAGTTGTAAGTATAACTGTCAATAATGATTACCTCTTAGCAGTCCCGTGGCTGTAGTTTGTAGTTGTTTTGTTGCGTTTCCCATGAACTGTTTATAAACAGCTAGTTAGCACAGACAGCTAAAACTCGTAGTATCTGCGTTATTTGTAGCCAGAGCTGTCAGCGGTGGCAAGTTGGCTTTTACACGCATATATTTGGCTTGGTGTACATCGTAATGACTTAATGTTACTGGATTTCATAATGCTGAGTTTGCAAGGCTGCTATTTAGCTAATGTTTGTTAGCTCATGTTTATTGTCAAATGTTTGCTACACTTTTAGATTTTTGGATGCGTTTTTCTTACCGTTCCAGTTATCCAGTAGTTTCCATTCATTTCTGTACAATACGGACAGTCTTAGCGGAATATCGCATATCGCGGAAACATGCAGTGATCATTTTACAAATTATCATTGTGTGCTAATGCAGTGCAGGTAGGCTATTTCAGTTAAACTGCATTACCCAGCAATAATAATGTGACTGACAAAAATGAATGCAGACTTGATGGATTACACAAGTCAAGCAAGTTTCAAGAGCCTCCTGATAGATTTTCATATCATACAGAAATGAATGGAAGCCAATGGATGCTAAAACACAGCAGTACGGGTTGCAAAATGTTTGCCTAACAGGAATTAATGTATTTTTTTTCTCATCCCTGTATGCTTCCAGGCTGTTATTGCTAGCTGCAACATAAGGTGAAGAAGCTTTTAATGTGACAGCTGACAGACAGAGAAGAATGGCAGGAGGAACCACGGGATCTGATTAGGCTGACTGTGTGTTGGAGGTTCACAGTGTGGAAATAATGTTGGACAGTAACAGAGAGCTGGTGGAGTTCTTTATAAGCTACAAACTTTCTCAGAGGAACTACCCAACCTCTCTGCTGAGGCCAGAGGATGCTGGTGGAAGGACTGAGGGAGACAAGGCCAACTCAGCTGCCAGTAACGGCTTACTGGTCAACAGCAGGAACGGGGGTGGCCAGCCGGGGACGTCGTCATCACCACATGCTGCCATAGAGGCTGTAAAGGCAGCTCTTCGGGACTCAGCAAATGAGTTTGAACTGCTCTTCACGCAAGCGTTTAGTGACCTTTCCTCGCAACTTGATATCACCCCCGACACAGCCTACCACAGTTTTAAGAGCGTGATGGACGAGGTGTTCAAGGACGGAGTCAACTGGGGACGTGTAGTGGGCCTGTTCGCCTTTGGTGGTGTACTGTGTGTAGAATGCGTCGAGAAGGATATGAGCGAGCTGGTTTCCCGCATCGCAGACTGGATGACCACGTACCTGGATGAGCACATCAATCCGTGGATCCAGAGCCAAGGAGGATGGGTGAGTGGGCAGGGGATGAACTCAACATGCAGCTTTACTTATGGTGCTGTGACTGTGTCCAGGGACGCGTCGATCCAATGCAGATCGGTATCTGCGCCAATATATATTGGACATGATGTGACCAATGCAATACAATCTATTTGTCAATCTCACTATAAGCTACAATCATTCAGTTATGGTGGGCTGTTGACTGTAGTTCTTAGTGCCACAGCAACCCCTGACCTCATGTTACATATAAATGATCCACATAAGTTCCACGCAGTGAAGTATACACATTTTTACTCATTTATATAGCACTCACAATCACTTAGATTACACACAAAAATGTGTATTTGGAAAAAAAGGGGAAAAAATAATGAAAACAATACAGATATGCACATACAGTATATACAAGCATATACATAGATACCCATATTCTGTATATACATACATATTTAAAGTAAGTAAAGATATATTTACAAGTTAGTACAAGCATCTTATGTACTATACACGTACTGAAGACAAAGATGCACACATGCAAAATGATTATATGATATATTGCAGATTTGTAGGAAAACACTTTCATATTTGAAAAACAGGGTTTTTTTAAGGATACACATGCATATATTGTTGTACAATGGTGCAAAAGTGCCAATATCTTTGGCCACAACTGTAGATTTTCAGTGGAGTACTCATTTAATGTGGATGGAAAGAAACCTAAACATTGTCTAATAACAAAATTTCTCTCCCCATTTTTAATTTTTTTTTTGTGTGTGTCTCCAGGACTGCTTTGCTGAGCTTTTTGGGCGAGACGCCGCAGCAGAAGTGAGGAGATCTCGGGAGACTCTGAATAGGTGGCTGCTAGTTGGAGTGGCGCTGCTAATGGGAGTAGTGGTCGGTGTGCTCATCGCTAAGAAACAGTGAAGGTGCAGCATCTCATTCACCGTGGCACACCCTGTGTATTGCTACACCAACAAAAATCAAACTAAATAGTTAATGTTTACATAAAGCCCAGTCTGCTTGTGCACTGACAGAATGTGGACTGGCTAAAGCAGTTTGTGGGGGTATCCATAATATGTAGCTTGGTGAGCTGTTATACCTCTCATCCCGCTTTGTCCTGTGTCTTTTATTTTTTTAACACGGCAGAGATTTTCAGTTGTTAAAGGGTGTTACTCTCCAGACTGGAAGTGCTTTAAATTAACCTGATAAGCTAAGAGACAGTTAAACAGATTCAGCTGGTTTGACGAGACTGCTTGTTTTTCTTTTTTTCTTTTGAGCGTTACCCAAGGACCCATTTTTACTAGGCCTACTTACAAACTGACAGCTGACAGAAAATATATGTCATATTTCCTTTTCACTGTGTAATGCTCAGCTCCTTTTTGTTGGCTATACTGGAGTTTTAGGCATGCTTCAAAAAATAAATATATTTATGTTTTTCTTGTGTCTTTATTTTGTTTATTGTATAGATTGTCCTAAACCAGTGATTCCCAACCAGGAGGTACTTCTGCAGCTGTCGGGGGGACAGCTAACGTTAAAAGTAATGGATAAATGGTCGGGGCATTCAGCTTCACTCTAAGTGGTAGTAGTACGATTGCTAACCAAACCAACTGAACCAACTATGAAAAGCTGATTGTAACAATATTCAATTTTATATAGGCTAATCAATAGTGTTCAGCGTTGTAAATTAGCGGGGCAAGGGCAAAAATACCCCAAGAAATCTCAGATTTGCCCCTAAAAACTGTGATCAAGGGGAAAAAATTGCCCCCAAGATTTCGAGGAAAAAAAAGATATTTAACAGTTTAGGCCAATATCCTAAGCCTACATTAAACCATCATTTTATTTTTATTCAATTCACTTCCATTTCAGTCTCTAACACAAACAGCGCTGTTGTTCACACTACTGTTACGATACCTGACTGGCAGAGGCCATGCATCCTGCACCTGCAGTGAAGTTGGCTGCTCCCCGGCAGAATCCTGCTCCTCTTCGCTTGTTCTCAGTGCCGCTTAATTTCATTTAGTTCGATCTGCCTCTTAGTTTTACATCTGCGCTCTTCCTCCCGATAAAATAAGTGTTTATATACTTTCTACCACTCAACAAAGACCAGAACATCACAAGAGGAGCAATTTATCACAAAAAAAACGATCCTATATTTAAGGTTTTAGGTTTTAAGATGAACACATCGCAATGCGAACATCAGATTTGCAATAGTGATAGATGACCCATAATGTACGCCATAACATCCACGATAACAAACTACGAGAGCACTTAGAATGGTTAATAGTTTACAAGTAATACATGTATGTAGGCCTATTATATTATTTTTTGCTGCCAAAATTCAGCCCCCCACCCGTATCTATTGTTTGCAAACTCTGAGAAACTTCAAATTTATTGTGGTTACATCTTTGGGTCACTGGATGGTACCCTAGAAAGCACATGCTTGTAGTTGCAACAGGGATCATTTTGCAGTGGGGAGAAGGATTTTGGCAGGCCCAGTGTTATGCTGCCAAAATGAAACCCCCCTCTTCTGCCTATTGTTTCCCCGCTGCAAAATGATCCCTGTTGTAGCTTCAATTATAGGATACATATTAATATGGATCCTGCTTGCCAACACTTTTGAGTCCCCCCCCTTCACTATATTTATTACAAATAGTATCACTGCTGTTTGTGATTGTGTTTTTTGAATTACGTACTTATTCCACATGATTGCACACTTCTCTTTGGAACAGCAATAGTATTCTTTTTATTCACTCATGCACAAGGTGGTGATTACGTTGTGCATTTTCATTTGGGTTCATTTCACGTTAAAAACAGCAACTTTATGCACTAATTACTATTTTTTTTAAAGTACCCCCCAAATATCTGAAATGCCCCAAGTTGTTAGACAGTGTTATACATTTGGAACATGATAGGAATCAGTGAAGGGGTATGTGAGTTCAGCTGACAGGGCTGTGGGGGTACCTTAGACCAAAAAGGTTGGGAACCACTGTCCTAAACAACCAGTGTAAAAATACACACACACACCTACAGTATACTGCCAAGCTGAGTCCTGAGTCCAACTAACTAATTGTGCAACATACAGTATCTTCCATAGGCCTCACAGCACTGTCATATGTTCCTTAGTTATTATATAAAGATAAAACAAACTGATGCTTTAACTCATGGATCAATTCATGTTCAGCATAGATGAAAAGAGTAGTGCCTGACTCCAAACCACAAATTTATTCAAACAGAAATTATATACCAATAAGCTGATATATATGTCAAATGAGAAAAGGAGACGTAGAAATATTGTACATGATGGAATGCATTAAAATGTATTTACTCCACTCATATACATCATATTCTTTCTATTGACATATACTAACTTACATGTATGCTATCGAGACTATACAAGAAGCTATACTCAAATTTACAGAATCTCATTTTACAACAAGTGTCTTATTTCATATTCTTGATTCAGTCCTCTTGGTGTCATAGTCTAAAGGGTAAAGCCTTCCTCAATCCATATTTGGTTCAGTGCCATCGTAATATGCGTCAGCAATGTACATGACAATATGAACCACACACAAACATGTGTGTGTTATCTCTAAACTGCAGTGTGCAGAGTTTTATATCCTGTTTCAGTTGGGGGGAAAACTGGAGCTGTTGTGTTCTTACCTCATGGGGGTGCTCATGCACCACATGTTCCAAAAGGAGGTTCCTTAAAATCAAGCTGTGGTAGTTGCATTTAGTGATCTTTTCGTTGACATGTGTTCTGTTAGTCAGAAATGCAAGGCTGTAATTTGAAATTACACACAATCAAAGCATAAATTTGCCCAAGGATGGTTATGAGCTATCTTATATAGTCTCCCAAACTGTCAAAAGATAAAACAACTCATTTTCAAATCACTTTCTTCCCTGTTATAATAGTTTCTACTACAACTAAAGACATTGTGCACCTCTGCAGGATAAAACAGGCTGAATGGGAAAAGAGACAAACACCCAAGGAGCAAGAGAGAGAAGGCCGGTAACGGACGGCCCTGTGAGTGAACTGGAGCAGGCCTGTGGTTGCTAATCTATCCCCGGCATTTGTTGCCATTTCCCCAGAGCAGAGCTGGCAGCTGCAGCAGATAAACAGCAGATAGAGACAGTTAAGGAAAAGAGTATAAATTATGGATGTGCTTGCCAAATCATCTAAATTTTTTTTACATTTCATGTCGTTTTTTCCCCCCACACTTAATTATTTGTCTCATGATTGTTTTACTAATTCGGATCGTTCTTGTGATTTAGAGTAAACTTTGGGTAAAAGTGGGAAATGGATTCAAATAGAAAACCCCTTGTCTCACTTGTTACTTCACAGGGCATCAATACATTAAATTATCATCACCAAGGTCCTGGGGGAATCAGGGGAGTTAAGCATAATAATCGTTGACTGCTAATGAAATTAAGCTGCACTAAGAAGAAAATATCTATTTTAATGGTTTTGTTCTACTCAGGTGTTTGATAAGTAACTTGGGCAAAATGCTTATAATCAAAATTTCTCCTTCGGAGTTGGTTTATCTCCAAAACACTCAAGAGGACTGACTGTGTGAGTGTGTGTCATGCAGTGTTATGAGTGGGTGGCGTGCCCAGATGTTCACACAGCCGTGCTCGCTAAGCTGAAACCAAATGCATAAATGAAAGTCTTATTTCTCCCCAAAGTCTGCAGTGAAGCGTGTACAAATCAGCTATGAAAACACACACAGTGATGTGTGATCGTTTATAGATTTGTCTCAAGTGAAGCATTCTGCATGTGCCCACAGATTATGAAACCTGGTTGGATTCACGTGACCCCAAACATGACATACTGATTTTAAAACCGTGAGTGAACTCTTGGAGTTCTTGCAAACAAGTGGAATCTATTGGTTTCAGACAGCACCAATGATATATTTATTTGTTTGCAGTAACTCTTTGTGTTGTCACGTCCAAAAGTGTCCATGGTGACCCTCGCTGACTAACTGACAGGGTGTGTGAGAGTGGCGGTGCCAGCAGCAGGTGGATGGTTTGGGGTCTGTGGCCTCAGTGATAACCTATCAGTCACCCCCCACTCCTGAGTGAGCAACCCCAGCCCTGCTGCTTAGCATAAAAAATACACTGCACGTGCATACCACTGTACTACTGCCTGGCATTTTAAATAAAATGCCATTACTGAGGACATGAAAACAAATATAATGTGTTTCTTTGCGTTTAAGGATTTTTAGTTGTCTTTTGAACTTTCCCTGAATAGTCTAATCTAATCAGTTACCAAGACGTGGTTACAGGTTTGATCAATATGAAACAGTTATCTGTGGTTTACTGACTGGGATTACCTGGATTCAAACAATCACAGTAGCCCAGCATGTCTGAAAATGAAATGTCTGCTCTACATAACTAAACCATTGCTGACATCCACATATAAAGTGTGTGATAAAGTAAGACGTATTCCGAAAAAGTCAGCAGTGGAATGTAACTAATCACATTTACCCAAGTGCTGCACTTCAGTCGAGTACTTTCATTTTCTGCCACTTCATACTTCCACTGCACTACATAGTTGCAATATAAATACTGCTCTCTTTACTCCGCAATATTTATTTTTCAGATATAGTTACTTTTCAGATTAAGATTTTTCAAACAAAACACATGATCAGCTAATGAAATATGATGAACTGTTGCACCTTAAACAACCCAACAGTATAGAAAGATCCAGCTCTGACTTGACCAGCTACAACATTGAAATGCTTCTTACATGTTTTTGCACGAGTAGTAATTAACCTTTAATGTATCATATAATTTTCGCCCAATGTCAGCTGGGATTAGCTCCACCCACCCCACCCCCACCCTCCGCCCCGCGACCCTCTGAGGATAAGCGGTATAGATAATGGATGGATGTACTCAGCTCTCTCAGGCCTCTGTCATTGGCCTCTTTGGGGAACAAATAAAATGCCTGTAAAGAGCTGTGATGTCATGTTACATACTGTAACTCATCATTACTAAGCAAGTTCTCTGTAGCCTCTGACCTTTGCATTCAAGCATGAGTGGAAATTTTATGCATGAAAAAAAAATCCCCTGTTATGAACATACAAATGAGTAATAACAAATACAAACATGAACTTTAGGCCCTGCTGCTCATCAACAGGCAGCGCTGGTCTAAATATAAAATCCAGGCGTAAGTGTTGCACTTTAGTTGAATGTTTTTCACTTCTGCAGAATGGAGAATTTGCATACATGTACAACAGCACTGTCAAAGTGAAGCGCTGCCTGTACAAAGAGGCTATTATACCTGAGCAGGGGAGTACAATGAAGCCACACAGGAGGCTTTACTGAGGTCAGTTCACTGGGCTGAACGGATGAACTGAGAATTCAAATGACATCAAAAACAGAGGCCTTCATAACTCCAACGGAGTAAGTCACACACATTTTATTATTTTCTCTGTAGAGTTTCAATATGGCAATATCAATTTTGCAAATACAAAACAGACCCGTGCAACACAAAATCAAAGTATAATTTCACATTATGAATAATAGAAGACAGATTCAGACTCAGATATGGCAGACCGAAACAGATTTTGGTTTGTATTTACAGCTGAAATAATTCATGTGCAGCAACCTCAGTAGAGTGAATTTATCTGACTTCAAACAAGCACTTGATCACGATAATATCCACAGAATTGGTGCTTCCCCGTAAAATACAGTGAAAATAAGCAGAAAACTGCATTCACATGACGTCCAATGTGGAATCCAATGAAACACATGTGCATGTACAAATTCACACAAACAACTGGTAAGCAAGCTGATTCCTAAATTTACACAACTGTCAGGTGCCTGTTGTGTCATTTCACACCAGTGTGGGCACCATGCCAGTGTTGAGGTGGTGCGTGTAGGGTAAGGAGGCGGAGGGATGCAGAGTTGATGGTGTTGGGATGAGGTGCGGTGTGTGGCTGTATGTGAGGAGGGTCCCGGGTCCGAGGGAAAAGGGCCCACCATTGCCGTCCAGGGAGGGCGGCTGAGTCATCTCCGAGTACGGCTCAAACATGGCGGCCTTCTTGCTCTTCTTGTTCTTGTTGGACACTTTCCTGTTGCGCGTTTGAATGCCGTCCTTCTTCATGGTGAGGGGCCGGTTGACCTGGGAAAAGAAAAGAAATCAGTTTCTCACAATTCCTATTTACAAGCAGATTTTGGGTGAAATGGGGTTTTTTAAGAATATAGTTATGAGTTTTATCCAGATGTCTGACTCACATTGTGCAGTTTAAAGTAGAGTCCACATGCGTTGCACACAGGCTCTCCATTGGCGTTGCGTCTCCACAGTGTTGTTGTGCTTGTGTGACAGTTGGCACACAGTGTTCCTGCCCGCTTGCTGACAATCTGAAACACAGAAAAGACATCATCGGAGTTTTTTAAACTGCTCTGGCAGTGATTTATTATTTGTTGAATATTTCACAAAGCAAATATTGTGTCCTTCTGAGTCGCCCAGAGAGGAGAAGCGTCATACCAGTCTCTTCTTGGGTCGGATTAGCGGCCTGTTTTGGCCGTTCATCTTGTGGTACAGTCCACAGGCGTTGCACAGGTAGTGGCCTGTACCATCCCGACGCCACAGAGGGGTAGCTGTGGCTCCACAGTTAACACACTCTCTGGCCTCTGTTTCAAAATCCAAAGAACACAGTTGTTACTGCATTCTGTAGTACATAAAAGGTTTAGTGCAAAATGCCACATGTACATTTAAGAGACAAATTCTGCCTGAAATAAATCAGGCAATATTTGGAAACATATTCTGTCTTACAATGACTCATATTACAGTAACTATCTCACCACATTTAGTCCATTTATTTGCTCTTCTGGAGCTTTCAGTCATATCACATGATCTTCCTTAGCAGAAGGCTGTCATGGCATTGTAGAAGTTCAAATTTCCATTTTTCGGTGCACTTTAAGACCTTCTTATCCATGTTGGCTTAAAAGTTGAGAGTTCAAAGTTCATTTTTGACCTAGAAAGTTTTTTGGAAGTTTGACCCTACACCTTTCCACGGCAACTGGGCTGTGGCTCCATCTGCCGAGGAAGGTCACGTGATGTGACCAAAAGTTCCAGAAGAGCAAATAAATGGAGTAAATGCAGTGCGATTGTTTTGTCAATTGCTGTTTCCAAGGTTATGAATGAAGTTTCAATCTTAAACGTCTTTATTTTTTAGATTATTGACTAATCTGTCATATAATGAAATAATAGACCTAACAAAATAAAATCTTAGTGTATTATCACCTGGAGTGGATATCCTCATCTTATTGTGGAGTTTAGGGGAGTACGAGGGGCTGATCCATGCTCCGGGGCTGGAGTAGAGGGCAGCAGAGCTGTACTCCTGTGGACCCGTCATGTACGGGCTGTAGGGGCTCAGCATGTGTGGGTGGGAGTGGGACGATGGAGTGTATACACTCCCAGTAGCAGGAGTCAGATTCAGAAAACTGCTGCCGGCGCCCGACTCCCCCAGCGGGCTCAGGCGCTCAGCCTTCAGGGCCTCCTGAAGCCGGGGGCTTTCCCTGCCCTCTCTGCATGGAGACGAGTATCCGTCTCTGGAGGTGGTGAAGGAGGATGCGATGCCGGGGGTGTAGAGGGAGGTTGGGGTCTTGGTGAGGGGGCTGCTGCTCCACGTGGAGGCCGGAGGGTTGTAGGGTGAGCCCAGGGAGTGGCTGCCCAGCCCGTCCAGCAGCTGGAGGTTGTTGAGGAGGCTTGGTGAGGTGAAGACCTGACGAACTTTGGAAAGTGGGACAGAATAGACAAAGTCAGACCATGATTTGGAGGGTGGATGAGAAGATGGATTTCAAGGGGTGACGGTGGGTGGGAGCACTGACCCGAGCTGTGTCTGAAGGAGGATGGTGCTCGGCTGTGGCTTGGGTTGGAGAAGAAGGAGGGCAGGCCGCTGTAGTCCGTGTCCTGGCTGGAGAAGAAGGCCTCTCCGTCTTCTCCTGGAGGCAGCAGGCCGGGCTCAGAGGAGAAACCAGCCAGCGGATCTGAGCTGAGCAGAGCTGGAGACACCCAGTGGGACTGCTCTGATGAATCCTCCATGCTGACACAAAAAACCTCAACCTATAGCACTACCATAGCAGGGATGTGAGAAATCTACAGTGCTTTTTAAGATTTTTGTCAAATGCATCCACTCAAGATGATTTTTCAGAAAATGAAAGCTGGAATCAGATTTTGTATTTTTGCGACTCACGCCACAATTACTAATTTACTGTAACTTTGATTGATGCAGATACATCATCATCACCACACTCTTCACTTCACAACAACCAGTGAAACTTGAAGTTATCAGTGACAAGATCTCTCGACAGCAGGTTTCTTCAAACTTCCTTTTCTAGGATCCTCATTTGACTGTGGCTGAAACTAAAAATAAACGGATCTATAATTGTAGTGATGCAGCCAGTGACCAAACAGTTACTAAGTGGCCTGTCTACAATAGGTGTGCCAGTTAGAAGAATGTAAAAGATATGCCCTCAGGGACGCCCCACGGGGTGGACAAACAGCACAACACTCCAACTTAAAAAACACCCCGACTGAGTTGTGTTTGTGGGCAGATTTTCTAAGTGAGAGTGTTAGCAGCAGCCTCTGTCACACTGCTTAGAAGATTACGTGACATTTTCACACCAGTCTTCTGATGTTTTTTGACGATTTTTTTATTTCTACTCGAGAATAACTTGTAATACATTTTTTTGTCCCTGAGATGAAAGGCCTGTTTGCTGCCCTTAAAAATGAAAAATGACTGCTTTAAAAACTTATGACCTAATGACAGCACAGAAAGTTAAATCAGCATTATGCAGAATTGCAATAACAGACAAGGCCGCTCTCGCTCCATATCTTTAGAGGAAAAAGAAGAGGAAAGAGAAGAGGCTGATAGTGTCTGATAAAGTCTGAGAAAATCTGATAGACAGCGTTATTATAATGCTAAATATATCCAGCTGCACCGATACATCGTGACCCTAATCTCATCTGATTAATAGAAATCTGTTACACTGGAAATATGACAAGTGTCAAAACACAGCAGAGAGAGGCGGCATATTAAATTAGATTGTACTGAGAAATTAAAACGGTCGGCCAGATTTAACCATTTTAAACTAAACTGCTTTTCAGATAGAAGATTCACACAAGAACATGGTTAATTAACTTTAAGTTTAATTACTATCCTAATTGAAAGATTAATGAGTAGGCATTGAGTACAGTTATTTATATGAATACATATACATACATATAACATTAAAAGGATGAGATATTGAATTGGATATAAATTAATTTAACCCCAAGTCACCTAAAAGCATGATGATCAAGATGATGACTGATCCAAATTAATTTGATCACTCAGTTACATAGACCTTTGGTAATGTGCTCAAATCTAAATAAAATACTTAAGTTTAAGAGAAACGGTCTATTTGATTGAGAAGGAAAACAGAATCTCTGTCACCCTAAAGTTAAGTCCTCACTTCTCATATCTCTACAGGTCACGGTCAATCAAACAATGAATGGCCTGAGGTGATATTAAACCTCTCCAGTGACAGTTTCAAATGCATCAATTATAAACTGGTGTCTGGTGAGGAATAAACCAACAGGAGACAAAAAGCCGAGGGGTCACCTACCTGAGTTGGATGTCCCAGATGAGCGGGGTGAGCAGTAGGACACCAGGGTTAAAGTTATGCAGCCAGGTGGAAGGTGGCACGGCTCGTCTGTCTGACTCAGTATGGGCTGATGTCTACAAGAACTACTTCTCTAACCCACAGTGAAGTTTAGGGCTAAGAGAAAGTCCGTGGGAGGGGTTGGGGACAACTTTTTGAAAGACACACCTCTTTGGTCCAGAGAGTAAAAACCTTGTATGAGGGCAGATGTAACATATTTACAACTGTGAATGTAAAATGATGTCTAACTATGTCATTTATCTACAAAGAGTACAAATAATGTTTGTCTTATCAAAGTGGGAAAGGTTAAGGTGTCAGCTTTAAATCTTGGTTCCTCTGCTCTTCCTTTATGGCTGTGTTTTGTTGATACCGTGTTTGTATCTCTGATGATTTCCAAAGAGAAAACACCACATATAAAGAGCGTATCAGTACCAAAGAATGGCTATTATGAAACCCAAAAGCAGCTAGATAGATAGATATAGCAGACTATTTGATCACAGATACACAAATTAACGTAATATCATGCAGCTGTTCCAGGCAGGGCAGTGAGCCTGCAGGACGGGTGCTTCTTTTTTTTGTCTGTTGATGAAATGTGCATACAGTCCCTGATAAGGCCGAGCCCACATGGAAAAGAGTCGACGGACATTTGAACAAAGCAAATATAAAATGCAAAGACTCAATTTCTTTGTGGTCCGGCAAAGCTTAGAGTGGAACACAGTAATGCAAATCGCTAGAGGAGCTGCAATCATGGGGGAGAGATATGGTCTGGACACAGCCTGTCTGCGCACAAGCCTGGCACTGTTCCAGTCATTTGATAGTCAAAACAGCTCCCCAACTTTCCTCTCTCTTTGTTCATTTACAGTTTTCAGGGAAATCAGGGGAGAAAAACAGTTGGGAAGAATTTTTCTTTGCAACACTGGGCCTTTTTTCTGCAACTTAAGAACCCGCAACAGTTAAATTAAAATGACCTCCTCATAAATTAGTGAGGTGGCAGCCATTGGTTGCAAGATGCAAATCAAAAATGGTTATGTAGTTATGGAAACTGTGGCGCAAACTTATTGTAATTTTAGTATTTCCCGAAACATTTCACTCTTTCTACAGTCACTTGGTGCGAAATTCACATCCTGTACCAACAGAAACAAACTGCCGAATACGTTAAAGGTCGGCAAGGTGACAGGTTCATAACAACTCCACAGAATTTCTGACCAGATGGTATCAGGAAACACAGAGGCGTACTGAACCAGCTTAAAAAGGCAGAAAGAACCCTCACTTCTTATCTACAACACCTTCATCCAGGATTCATGACCTCAGTATTTCTAAAATCGTGCGGCTATGGCCCCGTTCTTCATCCCCTTTTAAACTTTTATTAATTTGGGTTGATGTGTTTACTGCATGATTGTGAGGAGGCTGTTGGCACCTCTGTTTTAAATATTATTTTAGGCATTTTTACCTTAATTATATAGACAGAAAATTACAGGACAGAGATGGTCACTGCAACATCCCTAATACTCTTTATTTTTCATGCTGGTTTATGCATATTGCCTCGTTGCTGGCACTGTTGTCTCAGTAAGAAGGCCCATGGGTTCAAAGTTTGCAGGTAAAGTCAATTAAAAGCTCTAAATGTGCCTGTATGTGTGAATGAAACACATTCCCATATGCCCTGTGCATGCTGGGTAGGCTCCAGCTTGCCACGACCCTAAACAGGATAAGTGGAAATGTATGGAAAAGTTGGTGATGCCGATTTATTGTAGCCTTTTTTTTTTCTCACACAAATACCTCTATGCAGAGTTTCCTTTTAGGGACAAGAATATCAAAATTGAATGGGAGTGAGCAGCACTGCACTCTGTGTGAATGAGTGATATTATGAGAGTAATACCAGTGTAATGAGATCGCTGTGGCAGTGTGGACAGCTGGGCAGGGATGTGGCTGCTGCCGCTGTGCGAGCGGGCTGCTCTGCTCTGATAAGAGGTTATCAAGATGAAAGGAGGAGGCCAGGAATTACACTGTCATACAGCAGCACAGACGTACACACAGACCTACAGGACATTGCAGCATGCCCGTGGTAGTTCCATGTAACTGCATGCATAGACAGACACACACACACACACACACAGCATGCCCGCTCTGTTGACAGTATCTCAACAGAAGCAGTTGGAGCTGACACTGGAACGTCTTGTTGGACAGTTGGGAGGTTGAGGGAGTCCGTTGTAGCTGGGTGATGGATGGTGTTGTGTGTCACCGGTGGACTGGTGGGGGACTGCTTTCTAATTCCCAAGAAACAGGCTTCTGTGTAGGCGGTGGTCTTATCTCTGCCACGCAGGGCTGCAGCGACATATCCAGGAGAGCTCTCTCTCTCTCTCTCTCTCTCAGACACACACACACACACACCTCTCTCTCACACACACACACACACTGTCCTCTCCATCCTTCTTTAGTTTTACAACGTTTTCTCATCAGTTACTCACATTTTTAGTCAACAAGGAATATCTAGTGTCCATGTGTGCTTTCTTGGCACACATCTCTGATCTGCACGTGATTTGTTTAGTGCATCAGGCAGTGTATGAGTGCGTGTCTCTGTAATGACTAATAAAGTCAGTCAGGTGGCCAAAAGCTTGTCACTCGCTACGATATTTTTGTATTGCTGATTTTGTGTAATCTCAGTGTTCTGCTGCACCTCTGAAAGTCCCAACAATGACACCGATATGCAAAAGCATGTAAGCATTACCTAAATGTATGTAACTGGAACTGCTTTTCTCTTATTTTGACTTTCGTATCGATTTGTTTTTAGTTTTTTTTTTTTTTTTACTTTTGGCAGCTGCATTGTTGAACTTTAAGGTTTTGTTGACCATTTTAAATATTTTTCTCTTTCCTTTTCCGCCACCTAGAATCATTATTTGTACATGTTATGTTATGTATAATGTATTATATTTCCATGTCCATGTCCATATGTCCATGTCTGTGATTGTCAGCAGTAATCTTACTATTCTTTATTGTATTATTCTAGGCTCTTAACACCCAGTCTGTTCTTTCTATTTCCCCTTAAGTAGCTTTAAGGTTGTTAAAACCATCTTACTCCTCTCTATCTGACAGTATCATACACTGCAGTAGCTTGTTCCAGCTCTTCGTTGAAGCTATAGGATTTTTACACTGTGTGAAACATTCAAATCCAAGACGCATCATTTTATACATCTTTGAAAACGCTGGGATCACCACAAGAATTTAAAATAAAGTTCTGTTGGTTTTAACAATGTTTGGCTGTAGAGGATGAGTTTGTAATGACTGATTATTGCTATAGGATTTTTTTGTGTGGATTTAATTGTTAAACTTATATATTATAATAATATTTCATTTTACTGTGTTATTGGTGTAGTGTTATACCCGTGATTTTAAAAAAAGTTGTATTTTATGTATTAAATGTAATGTATCTAAACGTGTTGCTTTTGTGCATTTACTTAAAACACTGAGCATCTTTTAAGCATTAAATAACACAGCTTCACATTCAGTTGGAAAAACACCTGGCGGCTCCAACAGAAAGGTAATCCTGGAAGAAAGGTGAAAGGCCTATTACTGCCCCTTAGTGGTGAATAAAGAAATTATCCAATATCATTTAAAGTAGATTGATTTTTAATTCAAAATGACTATTTTACAGTGAAGTTATAGGTTACAAGCACATCAAGAAAATAAAATCTATCTATCTACCTATCTATCTATCTATCTATCTATCTATCTATCTATATTATCTGCTGTATATATTTGTATCCAACCTATTCTAACTTTTATTGTGAGACCAGCTGTGTCTGTGGGTTGTGACTCAGACAGGACAGAGGTCAGCTATGTGGCAACCAGACAAAGCAGCTCTCATGTGGTGCCTTCAAAGGCTTTAAAATTTAAAATACTGTAATTAAAAACAGAGACAACATGAACAACGAAGCAGAGTGACACTCTGTCAGAGTGACACTCAGTGTTTAAGCTCAGAGAGTTTTGGACACTTTTTTGTCTGAACTAAAGCATTAGCCACCAAAATGCTAAATTTGGCCAAATTCATTTTTTCAGTGAAAAAACCATTGAGGACACTGACATTTCTGTGAGTTTGGGAGTTTTAGGAACCTAGAGGGAGTTTCTAAATATGGTGGACATTTAATTCCCATATCTTTAGACTCAGTATGTTTAAATTAAACTTTCAGGCCTGTAACCTAACTGTAAGGGTTCAATATTTCCCCATCAGAATATTAATCCTGGCATTTAAGAGAGGGGCTTTGAAACACCTTTGCACTTGTTTGGAAATACATTTTACATAAAATACAGTAGAACAGTTAAATAAATAAAATCTAAATAATAATAATAATAGTAGGTTAATAATAATAATAATAATAATAATAATAAGTCAAACTAATAGGCTATATTTTCTCTTTGGCAAAGAAAAGGGGGGACTTGGTGACTTGGACACATAACCTCAGTATTTATCTAACATCCTGGCTACGGCCCTGATTAAAAACGCTTTGGCCTACTTCTACTGTGACACACGTTAAATTACCAAAAGGCAAAATTACGAGGAGCACTTGAAGGCAGCAGCAGCTGAAGATCCGGTGGAAACAAACCTCAACAACATGAACGAGGGGAAAAGTCCGATTACACTGAAATTAATCCTCATAGGAAGCTCCGGGTAACGCCAACCAGCTTCTTTTTAAAACTCTAATCTCAACTATTGTAAAGTTTTGATTTCGTGCTCCGTCGACAGTTGTTTCACTTTCATTTACTCTGATTTACTGTAAGACTGAGGTGTAAATCCTAATGGATTGGCCCCCCAAAGTGTTACAGTGGGATAAAAGGTGAATGGTAATGTCTCTGGAAGGGGAGAAAGATTTGAGTGTGTTGTACCTTTACCTGGTGTGTGTGTGTGTGTGTGTGTGTGTGTGTGTTTCTAACTTGGGCTACCTATGGGGACACATTTCAGACTAAAGACCAGTTAACTGGGGACGGCTTTTTTCGGTCAGTGTTTAAGGCAAGTAGTGGTTATGGTGAGGTTAGGGTAAGTCTCCAGGAAATGGATGTAAAAAGTGACCTAAGTCAACATGCGTGTGTGTGTGTGTGTGCGTGCGTGCGTGTGTGTGTGTTTACAAAGGGTGGGAAAATCCTCCTTCATGAACAGGTACGTGAATCACCGCTTCACCAACATGTACCGGGCCACTATAGGGACTGACTTCCTCTCCAAAACAGTCGACATAGATGGGGACACAGTCACCCTGCAGGTAACTCCTCAGTCCACCTGTCCAGTCACAGTGAAACACCCATGTAGGAACAGAGCACTAACACGTGTCTCCTTCAGATCTGGGACACAGCGGGTACAGAGAGGTTCCAGTCTCTGGGCACACCTCTGTACAGAGGAGCCCACTGCTGCATGCTGGTGTTTGATGTCACATCCAGAGCTAGTTTCTCTGCCCTGGAGGGGTGGAGGAAGGAGTTTCTGATCCAGGGCGAGCCTCAGGACTCATCTGACTTCCCCTTCATTGTACTAGGCAACAAGACTGACCTGAGCAACCGGGAGGTCAGTGAAGCTGCCATCCTGTAGGCTAATGAAGCATCACAGAGATGTAAAATAGTGAAGCACAGATATTAGGATTCAACTGGTGTTTTTTGAAACTTGTCAGGCATTTTTAATCTAACAACCTTTTGGTCCTCACACTCCACTGAAATCCAGACCGATGAAAACTTGCTGGTTTCAGAGGTTTGATGTGACCAAATCAACCTCAGCAGTGCAGATGTTGGTAATATCATAGCTTTGTAAATGACACTTTTGTGGGTGAAATGTTTAGGATCCAGCCGTGCAGGTCGTTGGATAAGTTCTAAGTTAAAAGCAGAAGGAGCTGCTCGCAGCTCGTCCAAGAGACGTCCGACTCAGCACTTCTGCGTGTGAAAAGAGTGAAAACGACACATGTTCAGTGTTGATGTGTGAGTGCAAAGTAAAATAATAAAACACCACACAGAGCTCACAGGAAGTAAAGAATATTAGAATAGTGCATTTAGGTCGAAAAACAGTTTACTGACTGAAGCACTGCAAAAGAAGAATGTTACATGTAGCCACAGCTAGACTTGAAACAAAGAGTTCATTCATCAGTTACTTGATCGACAGAAAGTGAAATGAACTTCAGTCATTTTCTAATCATTACTTGGTGTCAGCTTTTCAAATGTGTGGATTTGACGCCTTTCTCTGTTTCATATCGTTGTAAACTGGACAAAACTAGACATTTGAATACATTACCTTGGGAATTAGGCATTTTTTCACTATTTTCTGACATTTAGTAGATGAACAGGTGAATTGATTCATTGAAAAAATAGTCGCAGCCAATGTGGTATCCATATAATGACCATTTTTAAATGAATAAACCCACCTCACTAATCCTACTTCACTTTGGGGTTGCTCAGCCAAAGTGAGCTTTACTTTTTTTTAAAATTTTTTTATTCCATTACAAATTAAGTACAAAGAAAATTTCACTGACTGTGAGCTGTAAGTCCTGCTGTTCCAAAAGCAGTTGAGTACTACAATACTTGGCTTTTAGAATCTGAAAACGTACACGCTGGAAGGAAATAGTTCCCAGTGCTGGAACTCGCTTCTTTTCACCAAACACTCATATTGTTTTACACCAAATTTCTGACTTTTTTGTTCCATTTGATCCCACATAATGTGCTCAGTTTGATGTCTGTGCTATGATTAGACACTTGTCTTTCCTGGCAGGTGTCTGGCAGGCAGGCCCTGCAGTGGTGCGGAGAGATCAGAGCAGAATACTTTGAAGGAAGCGCCAAAGAGGATCTCGATGTGGAAAAGCCGTTCTTGAGAGCGGCTCAGAGCGGCTTACAACAGGTGATTCAGTCAGTTTTTCTAAAATCTTTGTAGTGAAAAGAAGAACGACATCATCTCTCTATGTTTAACATGTTTATTTTTTGATGATAAAAGATACATTACTCCCTACAGTACAAAAAACACACATTGGAAAATACAGGACATTTCCAGATAACCTGCAAACAGCCGAGAGAAACTCGCAACACCTGTGAGTGCTGAGAGCAGCACTCGTCCCAGTGTGGGAGGGAAAGTTCAGAGAGACCTCGGCACTGCTGATGATGACCTATCTAACGAGGGTGCAAAAATAGTGACCCAGCAAAGGTACTGTGGAAGGAAAGGACACAATTGTATACCACATGGAGAGAGAGGGAACAAACTCATTAAATGTTTTTTCTTTTTTTGAGAACCTTCAGCTTATGGTCTAACTTAAGGCATCACTACTAAAATACACTGGCTTTTTTGCATGCATGTCTAGTTTTGTTCAACAGACACACTGACACGCACAAAAATTATGAATGCATATGAAGAGAAAGTTCGTTTGTAGAAAGAAAAATCGGGAGAAAGCCACAAACGGAAGCCGAGGTGCCAGCCGGAGAAAAAGGCGGCGAGCAGAAACCTCAGCTCGGACCTTCCTGGCCGTTACCATCACAACTGAAACCGCCCTTACAAAGTAGATATACACTCATGTCCAGTCAGAAATCTCCTCCCTGTACAAGTTTGGATTGTAATGAACCTAGCAGTGATTCAGACTCCTACAGTGAATCAGTTTGACAGAAGCAAATTAGAACAATCAGGGAGACTATATATATATTTATATATATATATATATATTTTTTTGTTTCTTTTATAAGTAAAGACACAAAAGGCAATCAAGAGATGACCAACATGTAAAAACTGTTTGTTACAGATAATTATATAAAAGGCTGAGATGTTGTGGTGGTGTTTTTTGTTTTATTCTTGCTCTATGAACAAACTAATTTACAGGCGAGTACTCTCCGGCTATGTAGGCTTTCTTCCCAAGCCATCCCCCATTCAAAGACACACGGGTTTTACACGTCACAGTTAGCTTGCACACCATCTGTAGTCTGAAATACAGAGCCGTGGAAGGAAAAAAAATTAAAATTTATTAAATGGATTCACATACATCAATGGGATAGGGAAAATATGTCTACTAATATAATTTGCCATTCTAAAAATTAAAGAAGAGGTGAGACGCCACATTCATAAGCATAAAAAGCGTAGGACAACTGATCGGGATATTAGGGGGAAAGGGAGGAAAAGATCTGATGTCATTCTTCCTCATACCCCGTGAAATTCCATGTTTGGCAAACAAAGCAACACAAGCATTGAGTAGTAAACAAAGTCAAAACTCTCCTCTCCCTGGGTCCACTTCAAAGTTCCCTTCAGTCCTATAACCTGTGGTTCTACTTGGAACAAATACAAAAGTCTGTCTCGCTTCCATGACCATCTGTTAACAAGAACATACAACCAACTGAATGAAGATTCTTTTTTAAAAATATAGTGGCAACCTCAACACAGCCACCCATCTTCTTCCCACGAACACAAACTATGGGGATGAACAACAGTTAAAAAAAGTGATGTTTTTAAAAATGCACACAACATACATACACACAAGAGGAAAAAAAAAATGCTTAAAAAATACAAAAATAAACTACACAAAAGATCTTCTGCGTCATTGCTTGCTAATTTTTTGGGAAGATTTTTAAACATTTTTTGTGTGTGTGTGCTGCAAGTCTCAGTCCTAGCAAAGTCTGTCATTCATTCTCTACAACTCTCTTCCTTTGTCATTCTCTTTTTGTCCACTTTGAAGTGTCGGCCACCAGTCCTCATCTCGGGGTTAGAAGCGCACAGTGATGACATTACCAGGAGACTGGAGTCCAGTACGATGACTACAGACTTGGTTCTCGATGAAGCAAATTTGTTTTGAGCAAAAAAAGAAAGGAAAAAAATGATGTCCTCTTTCGTTGAGGACAAGTGCTTTATTTGTTTCCATACTGATTTTTCCTCTCATCTCAACTAATGCCTCCACAGCCTTTTTCAACACTGTACATCATTTCATGTAGTCTCTCTCTACACCCCCCCCAGGATTCACAAAACAAAGACAAAAACAGAAAAGAAAAAAGAAGGTAACATTGCGCTCAGGCTGGCTCCCAGTTTGTGAAAGATGTAAATGCTTCTCTATACTGCTCAACTACCGAAACAAGCCAAAAATAGATGTTAAAATGATGGAAAGGGATGTGACTGAAAAAGATAATGTGCTTCTAAGTTGGTGTTGCTCTAAAAATAGTACGACCAACAGAACGAGGAGGAAGAGGGGTTTTATCTACAGAAACATCTCTCAGATTGACTTTCATCTCGGCTTCATACGGTTGTTCTGCCTCCGCTTGCTGTCTTGATCTGAGACTTGAGGTGGAAGATGAGATGAGGATGAGGAGACGGAGGAGGGGTGAAGGTCAATCTTCCTGATAAAAAGGACAGCGAGTTGGGGGGGGGGGGGGGGNACTGGGAGGGGTCTCTGGGGGGCAACCTCACTGGTCCGTCCTTGCTTTCTTTGGACCAGTAGCCTTACTGCAAGAGCACACATAAAACCAGAATGAGTATTGCATGTTTTACTCATCAGTGCCATGTTCATTTCTAGCCTGTGTGCGCAGTATGAAACATGGATGCTGTACTTACGTATCAGGAGAGGTGCCTGGTCTTTTGGGGGCTGGTTTCGCAGAGGCGGCATCTTTGCCGGATTCTACAAAGCAGAGAAATGGTTAAAATATCTCTCTTTCTCCATTAATTAATTGCTCCCTTACTAATAGCATGGGACTAGTATTACATGGGGACCTCTAGTAATTTGTAATAATTGTGGAGTTTGTCTGTGATCTTAAAAGGGAAAGGGAAACTTTTTTTTTTTTAAAACAAATTTTGGAATCTAAATTACTAATGGTTACCAAAAGTTTTGGAATAGACAGACTGTTTTGTTAAAGAGTAAGATCCTTTTTGTTTAACCAGAAACAGAAGTCTCGCTCAAGGAAAAGTCTCGCTCTGAAATATCGTGAGAGGTTGAGTTGTTGCAGGAAGACGAAAGAATGCAGGGATCCTTTCATAATGTTGTCAGACACTTCGAATAACAGTCTGAGCCTGTCAGTGGCAAGAACAAGCACTTTTAGTGGACGCACTTTTCACGGGCGCAACTGTCCGCAAGGATTACGTTGCAGCCGGTTCGCGGGTGCCGGTGGACCTACTGGACCAATTCCAAAACTTTTGGCAACTATTTGTCATTTTGACCCCAAAATTTGTAAAAATAGGGACCAGGTTTAGAAACACCAGAGTTTCCCTTTACTCCTGTCCGTAATTTGTAAAGTAAAAATTCCACCGCAAACTACCTACCATATTTTGGCAAACACAGAGGTCATGTGATAATATTAGTCCTGTGCAAAACGGCATCAGTGTGATTTGGGGTCAGTTTTTTTTTCTCCATGCCCTTTTTTGTGCCTCTTTCCCTGTTGAGAATTATGGAGGCTGCGTTGGCCATTATAAATGAAAGTTTTGACAGCATCCAAAGTCCTGTACAGATGAACAGCAGAGCAAGAGGTCTTTATGAATATTTTCCCCAAACGGTGTGGTTGTGCACCATTTGATCAAGTTGTTTTTGGTAATGTGGTTTACCCCACACAGCAATTAAACAGTGTCTCTTCACGCGTACAGTGCCTGTTTTTCTTTTTTTTTTTTCCCCCTCGCGGATTTTACACAGAACCATGACATATCAGTAAATCTGAGTAACATACAGACTTCGCTTATCCCGTGCGAATGCGCCACATGAAACACAGATGTCGGGGGGTACATTTTAAAATCACATGAGGTTCCATGGTAATACTATTCTCGTGCAAATAGGGCTTTAGTTTGTGAATCTGTGTGCTCACCTTGCAGCCATCGGACTTGGGTGGCAGGACCATAGCCCTTCTCGTTGCGGGCGGCGATACGGAAGATGATGGCTGGCTTGGTGGTGTAGTCGATGTGGGCGTTGGAGAGGCTCGACGACTGCACCAAGCAGGAGGGGTTGGGTCCACAGTACACGCGCATGAAGGCTAGCTGTGCCGGGGTGGAGGCCTTGGCTTCAGCTGTCTGGTTGCTCTGGATGGCCAGGTACACGGAGTACTCGATGATCTTCCCTGACGTCACCGAGGGCGGCTCCCAGGTCAGGTGGGCACCATCTGGGCTCTGCAGAGGAACAGGGGACAAATACTACTCAGTGCCTGTTTTACACACCCGTATGTCAAATCCACAACAAAATAAGAAGAAAACGAAGGGAGTGAGTTTACCTTGCTGATTTTGATGGCGCAAGGTGCCCCTGGGAAGCCTGGTAGGCAAGTCTTGAAAGCAGATATCTCTGAGAAAGCTCCACGACCACAAGCATTGATTCCAGCAACACGGAACTTGTAAGCCGTTCCAGGTTGCAACTCCATTTTCTTCATCTGGCTGTAGTCTGGCATGACACCAGAGTCATCCTACCAAACAAATAGCAGCCATTAGATACTGAGCACACTGACATACAGCCTAAGCATGGAGAAAGCCTCCTGAGACACTTACATCTCCTTGAGAATCATCTGCTGGCACGAAGAAGTGGGTGACAACCATATTTGTCACTTTAACAATTCCAACATCAAACCACTGGTTCTCTTTCTTTACAACAGGCTTCACTGGGGTTGGCTGAGGGCCTTGCTTCTGTAAGAAAACAAAATAATACAGTCACATTTCTTGTCTCTTTGACCCACCTCAACCATCAGTACTATTACACTAGTACCACAACGACTCACCTCTCCCTCAATACCATTGGCGACCTCTGCTAGAGCAGCTGCTGCTTGCAGCTTGGCTGGACTTGCCACCGATACAAATGTGCTTGATGGAGCAAGTGCTGTGGAGTGAAAGGAACAATACAAAAAGGTCAATCTACCGTACAAAAAGACATCCAAAATAACTATCAAAAAAAGCTAAGAGTCTTACTCTCAGCAGTGGTACGTGGCAGCAGTGACGCCACAGCACTGGTGACTGCGGCAGCCATCTCATTGTGTCCGTTGCTCTCAACAGATGGGTCGTTGAGGCTGTCAGCCGGGGCGAGGCCCTCTGTGGGCAAGTTTGTGTCCACGGTGGCCTGCTGTGCAGCAGCCTGAGCCTCCTGCAGCTGCTGCTGCTGTTGGACGAGCGCCGCAAGCTCCTGCTGGGTCAACATGATGGGGATGTTGGTGGGTTGCTGGCTCTCTCCAGTGGAATTGCCCTCATCTGTAAACAGAAAATATTTAAGGTTTCAGGAAACTGTAAAATCATTGCGGAGGTTGCAGCAGTTGCCAACTCCTGTTGTTTCTGCTGAGAAACTGCTGTTAATTGTTTGGAATTCTTTCCATGCCTTTACCCACCTACAGTTAGACCTTCATCTATGACGCTACAGTTCAAATTCAAAGCAAAACCCAGTGTGCAGAGAAATCTGACAATACAAGACTATGCTTGAACTCACTCATTACGGCTTGCTGAGCTGCTTGGAGGACAGCCTGGATAGCAAGGGCCTGGGCTTCTTCAGTGGCTGCAGCCTGAGCAGCGGCCTCTGCTGCTGCAGTCACAGCCAGCTCCTCGTCCGACAGCCCTGTCACCATGAGTGTGGCTCCCTGACCCTCGGACATCAGCTCTGAGGGCAGATTTAAGGCTGTTGCTGCAGCTGCTTCTCCCTGAAAGACCACATTATAGGTCACATACACACAGAATATATCTTTGATTGACTGGACTTTTAAAATGTCATGCCAATACTGGCTTTGTGCGACATTATACTGGGTTTACCTCTGCTTGTGTCTCCATAGCAGCTGCTCCCTCCTCTGCAGGTGCAGCTTCTGCTGATGCCGTCTCATCAGTTTGCATGGGTTCCTCTGTGGAGCTGGCAGCAGCACTCCCACCCTCTGTGATGGATGAGATCGACTGAAGAGAAACAAGATAAAACATACCGATTGGTCACAATGGGGAAACGGGAAAATGTTTCTCTCATATAATGCCATTAGATTCAGACATGCAGCCTTAACACAGACATTGCTGAGCTTACCACTACACATCAGTGGTGGTTATTTGCTAATTCTGCCAGGAAATTAGTGCATTTCTTACAGGTACAGAGGGTCCGGGGGCTGGTGTAGACTGGGTGACAGTAGTGATGGCTCTGCCTTGGGTGGTGGTAACTATGCCAGTTGCTGCAGTGGTGGAGGCCACTTCTGTGCTGCTGGTACCTTCTGCACCCTCCTCTGTCTGCTGGGCTGCTGATAGATACAAAAACACATGGTTTCACATAGTTTGACTACAGACCAATAAATTAATTTAACGCCCTGGATGCAATACAAACATCCACAATGTAGGAAATCAGCACTTCTGGACGTGAAACTGTTTTTGCTGTTTCTGTTACAAGGGCAAGAACAAATGATGAGATAATTGACCTATAAATTCTATTGAAAGAATGATTAAAAGCTAAGAAATTTTGAATGTAGTAAATAGACATGTTTCAGCAGGATTGCTTACTTCATGCAGTTAAATAGAAAAAGGAATCGCATCCTATTGAGGTTACAGTATATGTGGTTATACCTGTGCCTTCGCCTGTCTCCATGTTGCAGGTGGCAGTGGTGGCTGTGTTGGTGGTCCCAGTCTCATGTGTTTCGCAGGGCGGGTTGGAGCACACGCTCTGGACCAGGCCTGTCGTCGTGCTGGTCTGGTCGCCTCCCATGCTGGAGGTGGCTGTGGATGGGGTGCTGGTGGTCCCCGTCTCGTGTGTTTCGCAGGGCGGGTTGGAGCACACCCTCTGGACCAGGCCCGTCGCTGTGCTGGTCTGGTCACTTCCCATGCTGGAGGTGGCTGTGGATGGGGTGTTGGTGGTCCCCGTCTCGTGTGTTTCACAGGGTGGGTTGGAGCACACCCTCTGCACGGTGCCCGTCTGCCCTACGTTCATGTTAGAGGACGCCTGGGTGGCTGTGTTGGTGGTGCCCGTCACATGGGTCTCACAGGGTGGGTTGGAGCACACGCGCAGCGCAGACATGTTTGAAGATGCAGTTGTGGCTGTGTTGGTGGTGCCTGTTTCATGGGTCTCACAGGGTGGGTTGGAGCACACCTTCTGGACTCCTCCCATGTTAGCCGATGCTGTGGTAGCCGTGTTAGTTGTCCCAGTTTCATGGGTCTCACAGGGCGGGTTGGAGCACACCTGTCCTGCTCCAATTGTAGCAGAGGAGGTGGTGGCCGTGTTGGTGGTTCCGGTTTCGTGGGTCTCGCAGGGCGGGTTAGAACAGACCTGTCCTGCTCCAATGCTGGCAGAAGAGGTGGTGGCTGTGTTGGTGGTTCCGGTCTCGTGGGTCTCGCAAGGCGGGTTAGAGCAGACCAGGGTGACTGTCCCAGAGCCCTCCCCTGCTGCTCCAGCCTCAGTGGAGCTGGGCTGCTCAGAGGTTGGGGAAGCCAGGATGGACACTGGTAGATCCTGCACTGGTTGAGCTTCGACACCACTGGGGGTTGTGATCAGAGTCACCTGGGTGGGCTGGTTCTGGGCAGAAGAGAGTAAAGCATGTTCAGTTATCCTTAAGTCATACAGCATGTTTCATACAATCTTTTTATTCTCTCTAGCTCTTATCCCATTGTTTGTCATAGGCAATAGGCATGATCGCCCTAACCATTGCAGTCTTTTTCTTAAGGTGTAATTTTGGCTAAAATGCTAAATACAACTTGATGGACAATGTGGGATCTTACCTGCACTGTCATGGTAGAGGAGGGCAGTGTGGAGGCAGAAGTCAGACTGGTCTGAGCAGCTGACACAGTTATGGCAGATGGGCTGATGACCTGGCTGGACAGGGTAGCGATGGTTCCCAGCGTGGTGACGGGGGTAACCAGAGAGGCGTTGGAACTGTCCACCGTGCCTCCTGCCAGGCTACTGGAGACTGTACCACTGACTGTCCCAAGAGTGGTGACGCCTGGGAGGAAGAAAAGTGGCATTAAAAGATAAAAACCAAAAGGATCCAGACTACAACGTCTGTGATAATAAGATATAAATGTCATCCAACAATAAATACTCACAAGAACATAGTTATTCTTACCAGTAGTCCCCTTGACAACCAGAGTGGTGACAGTGGGCTTAACAGCAGACACTGTCACTGGCGTAACAAGTCGAACTCCACCGACTGTGCTCATGGGCACAGTGCGCAGAATAGTGCCGGGCTGCCCAGGAGCACCCTTCAAAACCACCTAGAGACACATAATTCAGAATTAGTCTCCTTGGGTGCAAAATAAATGGGCAGCATCTATAAAGCCTACTGCACAAACATAATCAGTTTACCTGCGTCAGTCCCTGTTGGCCAGCTGCAGTGGCAAGTTTGGGCACCGCAGTGATGATTTTACCAGGAGTTCCAGTAGTCATCACCTTTGTGGTAAGGATTGTGATAGGTGTTTTCATGCCTGCACTGCTTGTCACACCTGCAAGGACAAACGCATCATGTATGTCGGAAATCAATTTTCATTCTATTATGTCAACTTAAGACACACTACCCTAATACCAAACAATGGTTCCTTTACACCATTCTTAG
Organism: Maccullochella peelii; assembly: GCA_002120245.1. Classification (NCBI taxonomy): domain Eukaryota; kingdom Metazoa; phylum Chordata; class Actinopteri; order Centrarchiformes; family Percichthyidae; genus Maccullochella; species Maccullochella peelii. Next base: position 46,523 of record LKNJ01000218.1, on the reverse strand, counting down.
CATTTCTTTTCATTTACGCCAATTGCCAAAATGTTTAAACCATTGCAGGGAACAAGATTAGGACAATCAAACTTCTGCTGTGGCATGCCATCACCACTCATCTGGAAATTCAACCAGGTAACAACAAACACAGAAAATCATTTGATCCGGATGTTCACCTGGTTCGGGTTTTGTTTAAACTCAAAAAAAATAAAATAAAATATATATTGTATGGACATCTCTTATTTTGAAGTACTGATCTCAGTCATAAATGTGGAGGCTGTTGTGATACAGTAAACTTGAGTGAGTTTGGACCTGTTGCTCCGGGCTGGGTCATGATAGCCGACATGGGGATGGTCTTAATTATGGTGGTGCCCTGCTTAGTGGTGGTGGGAGATACGCCGCTGATGTTGAGGATAGTGGGCTTGTTTCCTGTGCCTCCTGCCTGGGAAGTGGTGATGATGGTTGTGGGCTTTCCATCTGCGGAGGTCACCAGCTTAAGGATGGTGCCAGCTGGGAGGGGACCCTTTGTCTAGGGAGAGAGGCAGACGTTATGCAAACCATTTGGAGAAAGACATCTGGTGCTTGTCTCAGGAGTTTTAAGCTACCTCCTGTTTTTTTCCTGCACTCATGCAGATAGCTGACCTGTATGATCTGTGTGAGAGGGTTAGTGGAAGCCTGGCCTGTTACAGCTGATGTCTGCACTGGCTTGGTTTGTACCACAGACATCATCTTGCCAAGGTTGGAGATCTGCCGACATAGGAGAGAGACTCAAGTTCATGAGTCACCAGAAAACATCGGACAGCACAGGGAGTTCAGTGGGAAGGTGGACCACCAAAACGGTGGCTCTATGTATCATTCCAGCCCTAACTGACTGACAGTCATGCAGATCACTAACATCACGCTCCCTGTTTTCTTAGTAGAGTTCTCCAACAGTCACTGTAGGCCAACCTTTACTCCCTCCCCCACTGGTTCAAGCTCAGTGCATTGTTGTCACCATCTTGTGACAAGACATAAAATCAAACGCACACACCAAATATGAAAAAGTAATTTACAGAACCCGTGATTTACAGCATGCGTGTGAAAGCACCAGAGGGTGCTCTCACAGTGTCAGCATTTCAGTATTACATTGTGCTACAGAATGTCCACAAAGTCCTGGGTTTTTTTTTTTTACCAGAGTGCCACTGCTGCCCATGGTGAGGGGACTCTTGACCAGAGTGATGGTCTTGGTGACTCCTCCCACCACAGTGGTTACCACCTGGGCCTGCTGGGCCACTGTGACTGCACCAGACTTGTGCACAGTGATGATGGGTCTGGTGGTGGTTGGAGAGGAAGCAGTTGCTGTGCCCACCTGGGCTGCAGCAGTTTTCAGCATCCGGGTGGCCGGGTTACTGACCTACAAGCACAACATTATTTTACAAATTGTCCTGTGACAGACAGAACGCACACTATGTTAGAAATGAGAACGTGATCTGTACCATGACTGGAGAAGCAACTTTCATTGTGGTTGTGCCAGGGGAAACGGATACTGTTTTGAGAATGGTGGCACCTGCAGGAACATTGAGGACAGTGCCTGCAGAGGAGGGCGGGATCTTCTGTGTTGCTGCAGCTGCTGCAGCTAAAGCTGCCATGCCACTCATCTGAGGGCTACTGCCAATTGGCTGAAAACAGAAAAAGTAAACAACAGTTGAACACATTTGCTCACCTGACAATGATATATACTTCATACCAGATTTTAAACAAAATGCAGTGCAAAACTGCTCATACCGATCCTTGGGTGGTCTGGGCGGGCACTACCATTCTGACACCTGGAGGAAGGGATGTCACAGTGACAGGGGACTTCCCAGGCTGGCTGGGGCGGACTGTGACAACAGATGTGCCTGTGGCAGACTGCTGAGCTGCAACCTTCAAAACAGCTGTCAAATAAGGGATTTTTAGACTTTATGGAAGTGGTTTGGCAGTTGTTGAGCTTCCTGATCTAGTGACAGCAATCGACATGGAAGCGTTGGAAAAGAGGAATCACTAGTGCAATACCTGTTTGTTGTAGGCTCTGAGCAGAGGGTGCTGCAGCAGCTGGCGCGGGGCTCTTTGGAGAGTTCACAGGCAGAGAGGGGGTTGCACTCATGACTGGTGAGGCTACAGCTGGAGTTGCAGGGATGTCATATTTCTGCAGCTGCAGTAAGTAAGTGTCAGCGGTTGAGACGGCACCCCAGCTCACCTCCAGAGAGTTTGTGTTGGCACGGACTAACTGCACCCTGGCAGGGGCGTGTGGCCGCTCTGGGGAGGTGGAGGACAAGAAATTCAACAACAACGACACTATTTGACAACCTGAGCCATTTAAGTAACTTTAAAAGATGAAACCAATCATGTTACAGCACACCTACCTGTTTCCAGGTACCAGAGGTCTTTACAACAGACTTGGTTGTTCCAAGCTTTACGGTAACCGTCACGGCCACTCCAAACATAGAGTCTGGAGTTGATGGCCACAGCGCAGTGGCCAGCACGGGCCCTGGGGATGTTGTCTTCAAGAGTATCCATCAACACTGTCTCCCAACACATGGTGTCTACAGACAAACATATGGTACAAAAGTCAACTTCAGTGAAGCACATTGTACTCGGAACTTTTTCAAAGCGAAACCTAGTATAATAAATACAGAGTTCCACAAACCAAGATTTAGGCAGGCAAGAGTGTTTGTGCACTTCCACTCCTTCTCGTGTGTGGCCACTTTGACATCGTCCATTACCAAAGGAACCCATCCTCCAAAAACATACATCCTGCACATGGAGAAAATGAAATCACAGTGAGATGCTGCTACCAATCGCAGCCAGTTCTCTGCTGGGAATTCAAACACAATTAAACACAACATTCAATATGTCACTGCTTCGGTGCAGCAGTTGTCTCACTTGTTTGTGATGGTGGTGGCAGAGTGAAGACTTCTGGGGAGCGGTGCTGTCCCATTTACTGACGGTTTGTTCCATGTCAGGGTATCTGGAAACAATGACCAGCAGCAGGATGTTATACAGAAAGCCCCAATGTATTCTGACATGCAACCGGATAAATTCACAATTAAATTATTTATAAATTTCACACACACACACACACACACACACACACACACACACACAACTGTCAAACAGTGACTTTTTAATCCTCTCTGAAAGTGTGATGATGTTCAGTCTCCTTTGGTCTGAATGGGTGTAAATAGTAGCACTGTCTCTGAGTGGCACCAGCAGGGCATTTAAATTTTTTCCATTCACTTTTAGAAACTCACCAATATCAAGTGTCCACAGATCTCCAAGACGACAACCGCTCATCCCTCCATAGATTATCAGGCGAGATTTCCTGCTCGTCTTTTCTGTGTATACCACAGCAGTGTGGCTCTCACGGGGAGGAGGCAGGACTCCATATGTGATTGGAATATCCCATCCAACCACGCTGGAACCTGCGCGAAGCTCAAGTGTGTATAGATCGTTCAGGTATCTGAGAATGAAAAACACAGACATTAGTCGCACTCATGCTGTTGGTTGAAATAGAATCTCAAGCAGTCGTGTGTCAAAGGGCGCTACCGGGTTCTTGCTGGAAAAACATCTGTACCTGGGAATGTTGTTTTTTGGGTCCTCGCTATCATTGGCTAGTCCACCAAACAGGTAGCATTTGTTGCCAACCAGGGAAAAACTGTGGCCTAGACGAGGACAAGGAGGGGGGCCATTCTTAGGGTTTTTCGCTTTCAACTTTTTCCATTCCCATCTGCTGGCCTGTAACAGAAAACATGATCAAAACAACAGATTAGGTGATAGCAGAGGCTGTAACAAACAAGTTGACCTCATTCCCTATTCTGACAGAAGATAGTGTCAAAACTGTGACTAAAACTATACATACACTTTTTATACCACTAATCCTATTTTAAATGTTGCATTAATTTATTAATTTTTAAAGATGTATTTGATATTTGCCTATTCCCTTTCCCAGCGACTGAAAATCCATCTGGATTGGGGTTGTACCTTCTTAATATAACCAGAAACAACATATTAATAACTAAACTTCCTCCACTGTGCAAAGAGTGAAGCTTTTACAAGTAGAATAATAAAGATGTGTGTTTGGTATAGTGCATGTCAGGATTGGTTAAATAAATTTGGTTAAACTAAACATAATTAAGGAGCAGAAGAACTCGCATCACGTTCGGTCACTAACTTCATTACATCTTTAGACTCCCCCCCAAAATGTGCCTTCACCATAGTTTTTGAAAGCAGTGGCGAGTAGTTTGTGCTGTAAACATGTTTGTCTCCATTTGATGCTTGAATGTGATACACTAACAGTTAATTCAAATAATAACATATCTGAAAAATTCAGGTTTAAGGTGAACTATAGTTAAATTAACTGAATGCATCAAACAATTTTAATTTAGAAACATTTCATAATCTAAATGTGCAAATGTAATACAAAAATTGCAGTTATTTTGCATAGACCGATTACCTGTAGTTCATAGAGATCGTTGCTGTACTTTCCATACTCCACCATTCCACCAAACACCAGCAATCTTGTGCCATCACAGACAAAACCATACGCAGCACAACCAGGGGGAATATCACCACGAACCGCTGGGATAAACCACTGGTTTGTCGCTAGAAATTGAAACACAATGATGACAGTGAAGTTACCAGTTGAGGTTTACCCATATCAAGTCATTCAAATTACAAAGTAAGTTTATGCTATGACCTAAAAAAGGCTGTACATAACTGACTAGAATACCCTCTAAAACAACTCTATTATTAACCCTAGAACATAAACAAAAATATGCATTTAAGGACTGGGATACATACACCAGATTTGCTGAATTTGTCTGTCCTTATTGGTTTATGTGCAGGAAATTGGGGCAGAGAATATGCTTAAACCAACCAGCACCATCCATTTTATTTTAGCCCGCCTTTTTTAACGTGCATTACGACCATTTCTCCAGCAGAGGGAGACAAATGTATTCAGACACGGATCGGCTCGGCCTGCTGAGGCCTATACGCTACTTAGTTTTGCACATCACGAATCGATCTTTAGAAATAAAATAGAACTGTTTTAAGGCGAAGACTCAACACGAAAATGCGCCGTATGTTATTTCACATTTTAAGATTTGTTAAGTAAAACATTATGCTTACTGCAAAAAACAGTGAAGTTACACATGCAAATTTAATCTTACCAGTGTTGTATACATGTAATTCATCCACAATCCCTTCGTTTCCACCGCCAAAGACAACCATAAGCTCCTTTATAGCCACAGCTCTGTGTCCATGTCTGGGCCGGGGTACAGGACCGGACCATCCGAGGACCCGTTTCCATCGCGGCTGCAGAACCGACGCCGTGGTCCCAGACACCGCGGAGCCAGGGGCAGACATGACTTCTGTCAGAAGGAATAATTAAGGAGCATTTGTCTTAACTGCTTAAGCAATCGTGATATTTTCACGTTTAACGGCTGTAGAAACTTAACAGCAGCATCTGCCCGTGCACTGTAGCGAACTTCTTAAACAGTTTGTGCGGTCATAGCAGCTGAGGAAGCTTAATAGTTAGCAGTTAGCTTTGGTTAATGAATACATTAAATCGAAAAACAAAATCGGAGCAAAAGCTTTCGAGCAACTACTGGATCAAAACCCTTGGTATAGATTTGACGCTGCAGTTGTGCTAAGAAATACATTATACCTTTCCAACACCTAAGTTGTGTCTTAGCTAGTTGTTTCTAACCATTGAATTCAATCTATGGAAGCAGCCATCTTGCAACCAAACAAACCCCCGCTAACGCTACTGCCAGTCTGAAAAATGGCGGAAGCGAATGAAAAAGAAAAATACAGCTAGTCAACTACACCAGCAAAGAAATACACTGCAATTTAAAATGTATATAAATGAATAGCAGGCCAACAAAGCAGAACAATACATAGTTGCAACACAGAGTTAACCCACAGTTAGAACCGTTAGCAAGAGTCGGCTATTTTCATGCTTCTCTGGGAGTCGCCATATTGTAGCTAGCAATCTTAGCATTCTCTGCAACCGCTTTAACACTGTTATTAACATTATATACATATTTGAAGCTTACTTTAAACGTTGCAGCATTGTGAAAACCACATGCCCCCAACTCCCATCGAATAATTTACTGAATATACTAAAAATGTAAGTGCAATCGTAGTATTCAAATAAGATTCCAGCGTTAGCTTTACTCCGTTAGCACCAGCGGCTAGTTGCTCAACCTAATTTACCAAAGCCAACAGCGTTAGCTGTATGGCTAGCATCTGTCAAAGCGTCGCCAGATTTTACAATTAAATGCAATGTAATTTCGTTTTATTCTGACATGCATATTTTACCTGATACAAATGTAGTTGCAACACCGCTCTTAAAACACAGCTAAATGGAGTTAAATGGTATAAACAGAGTGTTATTATGTTTCATGCCGTCTCTGGAAGCAGCCATCTTTTCGACAATCGGCCTAGTTCTACAGCTCCCACAAGAAAAATGGCCGGACGGTATGCCACAACAAAACATAACAAACTGAAAAACGCGCAAATGTTTCAAAATTATACTTACTTATTTCGATGCAGTAATGGCAAAAACACGGATATGTGGTTTTAACTTGCGGCAATAATCCAAATTCATTCGATTTGTAAAGAAGTGTTTCCTCTCATGCCTGCCTGGAAGCTGCCATCTTCTTGACAACCAGAGGCGGAGGAAAATGGAAGAGAGCTGGCGTCACCCAAAGTAAACATGGCGACAGAGACCCGCTCGCGAACCGTTTCAGACCGAAACGCATATACCGTTTTTCTTATTTGCCATCGTGAATAGGCGAAGAATGCTCTGTATAGTGAGGTGTTTCAAAGAACACTTGAAATCTATATAAAGTAAACATATCAAGAGTTTCACCAAATTACAACAAGTTGTGTTATAGCACTAGGCTTATTGTCCCTTACTAAAGATGGCGACATCCGTGCTGGAACCACTTTTATTTTAATATTGTAGGTGATGCTGATTTTATTCCGCCCTAAACCTACTTAGATGTGCACATACATGCTCAATAATAGTGTATAAGCACTAATTTACAGATTTAGCGCTCACACGTATTAAGGTTGCCACGCCCACATCCACAATTAGTGCGCCCTCCACTGATACAAGTACTGCATTACTAAAATGCCATTTACATCAATTACCCAGTTGTCGTTTTTTCAAAACAGTAATCAGTTACATTTCTTTGCTTGACTCGTACTGAAAAGACAAGACAATACTATACAATGTTAAAGTGTTGGAAGATTATTAAACGTCTCTATCTAATTTGGTTTGTGGAACTAGATCCATGTGTTTTTATGTCAGTAGGTCTGGTTGTACAGGTGCATCCAATTGTTGCCCAAACTGAAAAGGCAGTCTGTTTCACAAGATATTCTCCAGTTATTTTAGGACTGGCCACTTGATTAGCTACAGGGAAATTAGGAACATTATTGTATTATTTGGGGATGTGGGTTAAAATTTTACACATTAGCAAGATCAGCATCCCCACTACATTTCACTGGAAGACTGTCAAGCCCAGTAGCTTTTTTTTCCCCAGACCTCAGGCAAATCCTGAACTAAAATGTAATCCACATAGCCTACTGTTATTTCAGTGATCCTGGACACTTGAATCAATACTTGGGTGCACGAGGATCTTACATTCAGAGGAGTAAAAACCATTACACTTGATGTTGACACAAAACACATTATTATTTTTCTGTTTGGTGGTAAGTTTTTTGTGACTTGTTTTATGATACTGTCCTCTAGGATCAGTGGGATAGGCTGTGTCCTTTTATGTAATTACATTAAATTTTTCTATAAATGCATATCATTGGCTTTGGTTTTAAAGCTTTACATATTTAGAGTTTTCACTGATGCCTGTTTGATCATCCACTAGCTTTATGAAATATTGGTATGTGTAGCCTGTGCATACTAGTTACTACACCAAAGTATTTATTTCTGAGTCATACAGAAATGCCAGACACTGAAGACCTGTCAGCTTCAGTGTAGCTGAACCTGACCTTTAACCTTCCTCTAAAACGAAGCAAATAGAGAATTTTACTTATGATATAAAAAAAATTGTATATTATTATTTATTGGTTCAGTGACACATATAAAAAGCCATCTAACCACAGCAAATAAAATGAACGTGCTTAAAGCATAGTCTGTCCCATTCAAATGCTTTATTTTGTTTGCAATACATTATATGTCCATTAGATGACAGACTTGCATTGTTTATGTTTTGTATGTGGTCTGTAGCTTATAATGAACAAGTTATATACGAATGCAACAGGGGGAAAGATGGGGATTTTGGTTTGGTTTTCATCATGTACATATTTTATTTCCATATGCAAGTCATAGATTTATGAACCCTAATTAGAACTTAAAGGCCCTGCACATGCACACAGAAATTCTTATTTATTCTATCTTTGTAATTTGTCCCGTCCCTAATAGGTGCAACAAAGCTAACAGGAGAGTCGGGGAGATCAAGCACAGTCTGTAGACGTCCACACAGCAGAAGAGGTCTAATCGCCTGTCAATTAAAATCATGTGTGGCTGTACCAAGGGTGTGCAGGGCCTTTAAATTTGGTTGTTTTATTTTGGTTATGAAACTGTAATAGCGCAATGCCAAAGCATGTCACAGTTAATTATATATATTGACTGAAAGATGAAAATGTCACAGTAAAAATGAAGACCAGACACCATTTACATTTCATCAATGTTATTATGTAAAGAGTGCAGCCACTCCTGGCCCTTTCCAACACCCATCTCACATAACCAGTAAAGAAAACGCTGACACATTTTCTTTTCTTTTTGCACATTGTGTTATGTTATACCAACAGAATGTAAACTATTTTGTGTGGAAGTCGTTTTTTAAGGTATATCTACAACATAACATGCAGTTTTAGACATTTCATACACTCTTTGTCACTCTGTCCATGATTTCCCCTGTGCCAAGCTTCGAAGTGAGCACTAATGCAGCAGCTCAGGTCAGAGCCAAATTGACTGGCATTCCTTGCTAATGAATGCCACAACATAGGGCTCCACCCTCATAGCTCTGCAGCACCATCAGACAGGCAGTCTGTTAAAGCTCATGAAGACTTGTTAAAACCCAGTATACTGATCTATACAAGATTCATTCTTCATCAATCAGCAGCAAAAAATATTTCAAAAAGGTATACCATAACCAGTATATTGATTAATATACTGAAAATAGCTTTTCCTAAATTAATTTAGTAGGTTGGCACAAACCCTTGACATGTAGTTCTATGTGATGTACTCGTTTTTATTAAAATCTATTAGTTGTTCCTATGTGGGACTTGGGCTCTCATTTCACCTAAATGTCCCTTTGTCTCCCTGCAGCATAACATACCTTTATCAGAAATGACCAGAGAGGATAGGAACAAACAAACCTTAGAACCACTGGTCAGTCATTACCCCTTTCTCACTTAAATAAAAATTTAGTTTGTTGCAACATTTCAGACATGATGAATCTACATTTATTTTATTTGTTTATTTAAAGGGCCCCTATTAGCTGATGCCATAGCAATCAGCTAGTCTTCCTGGGGTCCACACCTGACATACAATACATAACACATTACATGATGAATATTAATTGCATTAATATACATAAAATTACATCAATATACATTAATACATTAAAACCAATCAATGCTGTTCATACATTTAGGTAGGATTCTCATTGAAAATCAATATTTCATTTAGTTTCAGTATTTCCACCATCCTTTTCAGTCTTGTAGCTGGTGGACTGGACCCCAAACTGTGTCCCTAGACCCTAGTCAGTATTAAAATCATCATCGCTGGGTCACTGGGTGTGACATGGTAAAAATGAGGTCTTGCCACAAAACCAGTTTAGAACCTTCACGTGTTCCTCTTTGTTGATTATTGTAATTTGCCAAAAGTTTAGTTTTGCTCAAAGTCGTTTTTTGAGAAGAATTCAAGAAAAGCAGAAGTTGGTGGGAACGTGTCAGCGTGCTTCTCATGTGCACAGCAGGAAAGGGATTTATTCTGATGTTGTGGCAAATGCGAACAAACAGATTGGGGACTCATTAGGCACGTCATTAAGATAGTGATTGGATAAATGGATGAAAAATTCCTAAGTTGAAGCTGTCTATAGAAAGGCATAGTGGAGATATCTGAACTTCGAAAAAAACTTCCAGAAAAAATAGTGCAGATTTACTTTTAAACTAAGTGAGCAGTCTTTACAGTTAAAACCTTCTACTCCAGAACATTTTTAGGCTTATAATCAATCAAATGTCATAGTCATTGTCATTATGAGTGATTGGACGTGATGTCACGCTTCATTCATTTATAAGTATTGGTGATTTCAATCTGTTTGTGCCGCAATAGCGAGCTCAGCAGCGGGTTAAACAGGTCAGGGGAGCTCAGGCGAACACCTTGACCTTCTGAGCTGCCAGTAATGGTTTAAGAGTCTTAGGAAGCGGCTGCAGAACTGAACTTCGAAGGCCTTAAGAGATCATGATGTAAAGCCTCATAAGTGGCATGGATCAAGGATTATGGCAGCAGGAAGAGGAGGTTTTTGAGGAGTGTGTGGGTTTTCACCCACCATAAGCATCACAGCAGATCAGTGTGTCAGCCTTTTTTAAAAGAATCATTTCCTGTGTGATGTAGTGCTATCACATCTATCAGATTGTTTGGATTCAGGGACCCATATCTTGTTGCCCTATAGTCAAATGTTGTAAGGGATTTGTCACAGATGTGTCGCAAATGAAGGATGACCAAGGTTGTAAGACCGGAAGTCTAAACCACTGAATCATTATTGTACAGAAGTCATGACATCATATATCCAGACTCTTGTGAACACACACTTGAACATCAGCAGTCAGCTGTTTCCAGCCCACTTGTGGATACAGATCTGTATCAAGCGCCTGTCTGAAAAAGTATAGATTAGTGGATTTTTTTTCTGCCTAATGCTGTACGTGCACAGGAACTATACGGCACTTACCTCTCTAGTGGTGACTGATGTCATTGTGGAGGCTTCACATGCTGCTTGCTGTGCTCCTGGCATTGTGACTATGTAAGAAGAATCACAGTGGTGTATACCACATAAACTAAATGACTGTTTATGATGAAAGAACAAACTCCCATCCTAATGCATGCAATCCTTGTAAGCCTACTGTCTCCTACTCTAAATGCCAATTATCCTAATTGCTTGTGTCCTCAAGCTGTTTGAGATGGCGTCATATGCAAATCCCCCTTAACCTGCTGAAAGATTTAAACAAACATTTGTTATATTGATGGCTGACTGATTTTTTTCAATTGTGACTATCAGCAATGAAACATGTAAACACTCTCCTGGAGTTTCCTTTTTGGTCCAATAGGAGTGGACAATATTGTCTTAACCTTGTAACATAATAAGAGCCATGTGTAAATCTGTTTACAAATCTGTGCACACGGTTTATAAACCGTGCTTTCGGATTCATTATTCGTGCCGACTGATTTGCGAATCTCTGCACACGGATTATGAACCTGAGAGCACAGTTAATAAACCCTGCGCACAGATTTGTAAACCTAGAGTACAGATTTACACATGGCTCTTTTTTTTCTCAGCTGACCCACGGGGGGCCTCGGTACTATTGCTCTATTTGGAGGAAATGTGTCTGTGAGACACTAATGTGTATTTTATGTTGTAGAACAACCATGAATAGAGTGGACAATTGAGTAATGTTAGATGTATGTATTCAGATTCTGACTGACTTTTTCAGCGCTACAGAAACCAGTAATTGCTGTTCACGATGTAAGACTTTGTTCAGCACATTAAATATGTTTGTGTCCAATAGAAACTGTAGAACCCTTCACATCCTTTAAAACAAGAAGTGCGGACGTATGATCACATACAGAAGGCTCCACCTCACATAATGTTAAGCAGAGGTTCACACAATATTCCTCACTTCATTTGATACACTTGTCACTACCTGTCTGTCCCTACACTTAAAGTTCAAAGTTCACCTCAAACAAAAGAATGTCATACAATTTCTGATTCTGATGTGGAAAAATGGAAATGCGCTGCTTTGTGCCAAGGTCCACGCTCAACACGGGGTAATCCTTTCTTGATCCTGATACGATAACGAAGGCAGAGATCATCCATTTTAATACTAACAGAAGGTTCCCCAAGGACAGATTAAATGTGATAAGCAGTTGTAATACTGTAGCTCTGATAGCTGGATTATCTGATCCCAGAACAATGCCCTTCCTTCCAAATTGGATCTAATTAAACCAGCGTAGGCAGTGAGAGACTAAACTCAACTAAAATGTACTTATGGGTGCATTCATGTTTATGTTAGTACATCTAGCATTTGTGTGTATGTATGTCTCACTGTGCTGTGTATCATTGCTTTTGACCTGAAATAGTGCCTCAGTGATGAGATAATATCCTGAAAATATCCTTCTGGCTTCTGGTCTGGTTTTTATTCCAACATGCAGCATGTTTGTAGATGCTGGATTGCTTCCTGTCGTATTCTAATCTCCTTGACCAAAAAAGGGTGTTCCTTTTGCCAAGTTATAATTCAATCATTCAATCATTCAATTAATTAAATGTTTAGTCAGACGGCCCTATAAATTTACTCCCAGTCCTCTTTAATGGACTGCCACAAACAAGTGCACCTGCAGGAGAGACTGAACTGACCATCACATGAAAAGCAAATTTTGATTTTTCTTTTTTACATACAGGGCAAAATGAAGCACGGCCGAGTTACGGAGCTTCCGGAGGATTTCTGGATCCCCGTCGCTCTGGACACAGACAACATCACGGCTTTCAGCCCCTTCCTGATCCCCCAAGACCACCTAGCAAACTCAAGCACCTACTATGCAATGGCCGTATACATGTTTTTTATATTTACTTTGGGCACTACCATCAATGGGCTTACAATCGCCTGCACCGTCCAATACAAGAAGCTCCGGTCCCACCTCAACTACATCCTGGTGAACCTGGCCGTGGCAAACCTTATCGTGTCCTGTGTGGGCTCCTTCACTGCCCTCTGCTCCTTTGCGTCCAGATATTTCATCTTCGGACCACTAGCATGCAAGATTGAAGGTTTTATGGTAACGCTCGGTGGTAAGACAAACTTTGAGACACAGATATATAAGATCATAATACTTGAGTTTGAATTAGTTAAAACATATTTTTAATCCTACTTCATATGATTCCAGGTATGGTAGGCCTGTGGTCTCTTGCTGTGATAGCTTTTGAGCGGTGGCTGGTCATCTGTAAGCCACTTGGAAACTTTATTTTCAAGCCTGACCATGCTTTAGCTTGCTGCTTATTCACCTGGGTGTTTGCACTGATTGCCTCAGTTCCTCCGCTGGTTGGATGGAGCAGGTTAGTATTACTCACACACCCTTACATTGCACTGCAAAGCTGCCATGTACACTCAATGCTCTTGTGATTACCTCTGCAGGTATATCCCAGAAGGCCTGCAGTGCTCCTGCGGTCCAGACTGGTACACCACAAACAACAAATACAACAATGAGTCCTACGTGTGGTTCCTTTTCTGCTTCTGCTTTGCTGTTCCCCTCGCCACCATTATCTTCTGCTATACTCAGCTCCTCATTACAATGAAAATGGTGAGCAAAGTTAAAAGATGAAAACAGAATGCTTTTTGTCTAACGATTGCGTATTGCTACTCAAAAAGGCGTAAACCAGAGAGCATGGTTGATAATGATTTGCTGAAGTGGAGGCATAAACAAAATCGTATTTTCCACTTGATGAAATTGTTTGGTACAGGGACCGCTAAACATGGAGAACCCAGGTGTCATGAGACTCAACTCACTTCTCTTCCTCAACAGGCAGCGAAGGCCCAAGCTGAGTCGGCCTCCACCCAGAAGGCAGAGAAGGAGGTGACCAGGATGGTGGTCATCATGGTGGTGGGCTTCCTGGTGTGCTGGTTGCCATACACCTCCTTTGCTCTTTGGATCGTCAACAACCGCGGGCAGACTTTTGACCTGAAATTTGCTTCTATACCGGCCCTCTTTTCTAAGTCCTCTGCCGTCTACAACCCAGTTATCTATGTTCTCCTCAATAAACAGGTCAGATTGAAAACATGTTGCACTTACGGCCAGGCACTGTGTAAATGATAAAAAGACAGCTTAATATATTTTGGATGCAGAAAATATTCATGCAAGGTTCGTGCTGCACTCGGGAAGTACAGTTTATAGCTGTCCCTCTTTGTCAGACTTGTAATTTATAATTAAAGTGTAACTACACCCTCAAATTCAGCTAGAACCCTCTCTCCCAGCATATTTAAAAAATGCAAAGAGTGAGGGAACAACAACTGTGGAGGCGTGGCCTCGTGGCTATATATTTTTTCTTATATAAACTTCATGACGTAGACAGGTCCCAACCGGTCGACTCTATGTCAGCATTGGCCTCGCAGGTTCAGGGCTGATTTAAAACAGTAGATGGCGTGTTGAAACATTTTCAACCTCTGAAATGCTGATTTTTATACATTTGGTAAGAAATGTCAGTATTAACACCAGCACTGGTGTGTTTCATCACAGTACAGTTGTATCATTTACAGCTCAAAAAACATGTTTAAGTGTGCAGCACCTATATAATAATCCACACAAAATTGATATAAGCTCATAGCAATCTTAAATGAAAATGTCTTCTCATAGTAACACACATGAATTTAATAAAATTAAAAAGAGACAGTCAAGCAGCTCATGAAACAGTTTGGTGTTAAATGGCCAGTAATTTAGCTTTTTAGCAAAAAGAACAGTATTTTTAAATAAGTGTTTCCTTTGATGTCTTTCAGTTCCGTTCGTGCATGATGAAGATGCTGGGGATGGGTGGAGGTGAGGATGAAGAGTCGTCAACACAGTCAGTAACCGAAGTCTCCAAAGTTGGCCCCGCTTAGACCGCACATCCAGACTGTTGACTTCTCTGCCACATTTGTGATTTGTAAATAACAATAAATGTACGTGTGTTTTGTCATATGAAAATATATATATGCAATGTTGCAATTCAAATAATAAAGAGATCATAAATAATCTGCAAGGTGAAAAAACAAAACAAATGTGTGTGGTGTCTTTATGTTGTTGATACTGGGAAACAACACATTCACTGGTTTGGACTGGATACAGTTTCCTTCTGTGGGTATTGTGTTGAAGGAACATATTCACTGCAACATGCAAGAGGCTGTTACATAAGCTGTGCTGTGAAAATAACTCATTATTTACTGAGAAATTCAAATCTTCAAAATCTTCTTAGGTTTTTCAAAATACTGCTGTACAGGCGACTGATCATTTGTGTATTGTAAATATGTACACATGATGATGTTTGGTGCAGTGACTTGCATATTTATTAAATGTTAAAAACACGGTTTTGCACAGCAAATATAAAGAAATGAAAATGAATAAATGTTTCAGATCAAGGTGTAGCAGCAGTACCAGTTTAATATTGCCATTTTATATGATTATGTTGCTTTTAATGTCGCTATGCAATTCCACACAAACATTTTTATGTGTTCACTTCAAGTTCATCCTCTGGCCTCGGTAATATCTATCACCTGCCTCCTTGGACATACTGATGTATAAACGCTTGGGTTAAACCAGCAGAGTGGATCACAAAGCTCTACAGCACATGAGATTATCAGACTTAACGTTACTGCAAACCAGATTAGAGGCTAAGAACTACTGCGCTCTTCCTTAAGAAAGTAGGATTAACCTGTTTAACCAGGTTTTGGTGTTATGGCTCTTTATAAAAGTCAGTCCTCCACAGAAGATTGCCATTTGACATTGGAGACGTTATGGACTGCACAGCTTTCATGTCTGCCTCTAAATCTTTAGTATATGATATACTGTATGTGATATAGGTAAAGCAACAACATAAGCAAGGACAACCCTTAAGGTATAACAATTGTGATCAATAGTTATTTAAAAAGGGCTAAATGAGGGTAAATCGTGGCATGGAGCTGCCAGAGGACTTCTGGATCCCCGTCCCTCTGGACACCGCCAACATCACATCACTCAGTCCTTTCCTGGTTCCTCAGGACCACTTGGGCGGCTCGGCCACCTTCTACTCCATGGCAGGATTCATGTTCTTCATTTTCGTGGTTGGCACTGGCATTAACACCCTCACCATCGCCTGCACCGTCCAATACAAGAAGCTCCGGTCCCACCTCAACTACATCCTGGTGAACCTGGCCGTGGCAAACCTTCTCGTGTCCTGTGTGGGCTCCTTCACTGCCCTCTGCTCCTTTGCGTCCAGATATTTCATCTTCGGACCACTAGCATGCAAGATTGAAGGTTTTATGGCTACGCTTGGTGGTAAGATTTAGGCTGGAGTTTCAAAACAATAAACTAATTCAATTTCAGCATGCCTTTCTATTGCTGGACTTATCTGTAATGATTTCAAAAAAGGTTTTAAATTGTCTGTGTCTGTCATTCCAGGTATGGTAGGCCTGTGGTCTCTTGCTGTGATAGCTTTTGAGCGGTGGCTGGTCATCTGTAAGCCACTTGGAAACTTTATTTTCAAGCCTGACCATGCTTTAGCTTGCTGCTTATTCACCTGGGTGTTTGCACTGATTGCCTCAGTTCCTCCGCTGGTCGGATGGAGCAGGTAAGCAACAGAAAGCAACCTTACATGCTGAAACTCATCTCAGAACCTGGGAAGCGTGGACGCACACTCAATGCTCTTGTGATTACCTCTGCAGGTATATCCCAGAAGGCCTGCAGTGCTCCTGCGGTCCAGACTGGTACACCACAAACAACAAATACAACAATGAGTCCTACGTGTGGTTCCTTTTTTGCTTCTGCTTTGCTGTTCCCTTCGCCACCATTGTCTTCTGCTATACTCAGCTCCTCATTACAATGAAAATGGTGAGGAAAGCAAATCACACAAAACCCCCAAATGTAGTCGACCATTGGCTCTATCCTTGAAGAAGAAGGATTTTTATATTCATTATCAGAGTGCCTCGGATTCCTTTTTCGACTGCTTACCACACCACGGACTTCCATTCTTAGTAAGCTGGACAGTCATTGTTTTTTCATTCTTATTCGACCCGCGGTCCTATCCTTGAAGAGCACCTTATATTTTTTGCTTCTTTACTGCAATTTTACGAACACTATTGTTCTTGACCGAGTGCAGCACTCCCTATTTTCTTCAAATGTAGTTACTTTGGTTTTTTTTGTTAGCCTTTCTTTTTTGAAAAGACAACTTTTACATGTGACACTAAAAAAGTCGCCTCAACATTGAGTAATATTTATATTTGAGCCCGCGTCATCTTATGTCTTATCAAAGCCAAACTTTATCAGTACAAATCTGTCATCATCTGTCAACTGACATAGCTTAAGATTAAGCAAAAACTATTTTAAATGATTTTAAGAGTCAATACATGTCCGTGTACAATCCCTGTGATGCTGTACCATCAATAAAGACGTGGCTCTGACAGGCATGGTTCAGATTTCTAAGATCAAAATACAAACTCAACTAATGTATCAGGAAATACTTGTACACGTGCGGTCACTGCAATCACCAGTGGTATCTACACTACTACAGTCTTTGACCTAACTCACCTCTCTTCCTCAACAGGCAGCGAAGGCCCAAGCTGAGTCTGTCTCCACCCAGAAGGCAGAGAAGGAGGTGACCAGGATGGTGGTCCTGATGGTGATGGGCTTCCTGGTGTGCTGGTTGCCGTACACCTTCTTTGCTCTTTGGATTGTGAATAACCGCGGGCAACCATTCGACCTGAGACTGGCGACCATACCTTCGTGCTTCTCGAAGGGCTCTGCAGTCTACAACCCAGTTATCTATGTTGTCTTCAATAAACAGGTCTGTTAAACGTCGTTGTGAACACCTGATGTGAGAAGGAATGCACTTACTTTTCTTGCAAAGAAGTATGTGGGACAACTGTTGAGAGAAACTGACATGGAACCCCAACAACCTTTTGGGGCCTTAACCCATTAGGGTATTTAGCTCATTATAAATTAATTCATGTGTCTAAAGGACAGTGGTTGAACCAAAATGCGTAACCGAAGGTCCGTTCATACTGTATCTAACTTTCTTTTTTTTTCTTTTTTTTCTTCATTGAGAGGATAGTTGGGAACATTTCACCTAATAGCCTTGCAGTTACAGAAAGCATTAGAAGTCAGCAGCAAATTAACAGCATGACTTGAAACCCTTCCCTTCTCATTATCTTTTTTTTTTTTTTTAAAGCATTATGCATATATGAAATGTCCAATAACTATTTACATTCTGAAAAGAGGGATGTATAGTAACAAAGATGTGCATTAACATGTTGGGAGACAACCCAGTAAGTTATCTACGTTTTAAAACAAAAAACAAAAAAGATCTAATTTGTCAACTCCACAAAGTTTGGCCATGATTGTCAAGAAACCCATGTTACATAATCTTAAAGCTTTTAACAGACCACACAGTAACTTGGAAAATGACTTGATGTGCACAAGCTTTGAGTCCAGGCTGTATTGTACTGATTTGATTATCACTAACTATGGCAAATTCTTATCATATTATAAAAACATGTTACACCATTCATTTATCCACTTCGCCAGCACTGTGATGTAAATTAAAGCCTCTATGTGTAGAAATATTTGGATATTTAGGCGCCAAAGCAAATTTTTGAAATTTTACTCATAGTGGCTTTAATGGTACATTTAGCTTGTTTCCCTCAGTTCTCTTCATGCATGGTTATAAAGATAAACGGGGAAGAATAAGGAGCTAGATGCCAGACTTCGCAGAGACTTTTCGTGGTGGAGATGATTGACTGTTCTACAGAATAAATGTCAATTACTACTTCAATGATCTGTTTTTTCCCCCTTTCAGTTCCGTTCGTGCATGATGACGATGCTGGGGATGGGTGGAGGTGAGGAGGAATCCTCATCAACACAGTCAGTGACTGAAGTCTCCAAAGTCAGCCCCGCTTAGACAGAACATCAAGACTTGCTGACTTCTCTGCCACTAATGATTGTGAATTGTAATAAGAATGAATGAAAAATATAAATGCAATGTTTCAATTCAAGTTAGAAATCATAAATAATCTGCAATGTGAAAAATAAAAAAAGATACAAACATGTATATGGTGTCTGTGTGTTGTTGATACTGGAAAACAAAACATTCACTGGTTTGGACTGGATACAGTTTCCTCATACAGATGCTGTGTTGTAAGGAGCATATTCACTGCAACATGCAAGTGACTGTTACACAAGCTGTGCTGTCAAAGTCACGTCATTATTTACAGAGGAATTAAAAAACGCTGCGTGGTGACAGTGAGGTTATTTTTGTTACTGTTAATGATTTGAAATTTGCACAAAAAGACGTATATTGTAAAATCAATCCACTGATTGTAACCTAAATATTCCAAAATCTAAATCTGGGTCTTTGCAAACACTGACAGCACATTTTTCAGTTAATTAAATCGGCCAATTTTGGGAAACATTATTAGTAGTAGTCAGTTGAAACTTGCTCATGTTTCTTTGTCACAGTATTTGTTTTCTTGTTTAGCTGTCAACCTTAATTCCCCCTTTCTATCACTATGTCAGGCAGTTTTTCTGTGTCACATTATTCACGCAGCTGAAATCTGGCAGAGTGGACAGCAGGCTGCCCAGAAGTATTTCTAATAATGCCTGTAAGCTGATATTTAGCAAAACAAGTGCATTTTACTACACTTCTTAAATAAATAAGTAATAATAAGTATGTGATGTCTTTACCATGGTATTCATTCCAGGTACATGACCAAAATGTATGTTCTTTTTTTCTTGTATTTCACCCCATAATCTAATTTGTCTTACAAGAAGGAAGGAAGATGTCTGACTCAGGTCACTGAAAAACCACAGTATTTATTACTCAATCAACCTTTGCAAGCAAATGCTTCTAGTATATTAGACATCTTTGTGGATGAGTTTGAAAAACTGTACTGCATTTGTTGTATAGGGATTCATTCACGTTATATATATATATAATAAACAGCTGACCTACAACTTTATAGCTTATATCTGTGTTTGAGAAACAATTACTGACAATGTGGGCAAACACTGGGGAAACACTCTGAGATCAGCCCATCAGATAGCTGGGCTTGTGAGATTAGTGGGATGTACTTGGGAAAAAGTAAAGTTCAGTATTGTTCCAGTAAATTAAATGTATATTGTCTTGCGTTTGGTGTGTGCTCACTGAAGCATTACTGAGCACACCGTAAGCCTGTCAAAGCTATTGACTGGAGACAAACCAAGCAATGCCATGCTCTAACTGTGCTCTAACTTTGACAAAGAAGCCAAGCCAAAGCCATATTTCGGCTTTATTTATGCTCCCTGATTTTGTTTTAGTGCTTAATAGAGCCCCCAAATAGCAACATGTCCTTCCAGCTAGAAAGAGAATTTGTGGAAAAATTGAAAATTTTAAAGTAACAGCATGACATATAAGCACATGAGGAAAACATAACATATTGACACTTCACTCGATATACTGACACTGACAAATAAAAAAAAACTGCCTTCACCAGGTTTTATGGAGATAAGTGATGAGATCATTAACACACTGTAGGCTGCACTGCGACATGCGAACACTGCCAGGTCTTTATCTAACCACCAATTTGTCTAAAATAAGAAGTGGTTGTGAGCACCACTTTCTTATGTGTTATTTTCAAATGTGTTCACAATATCAGATGTCACCTGCGGTGTAGAAGATGTAGACAAGTCCAACATTCAGCCTACAGATGGCGCCATACTTCAAAACGTAGAACATTGCAGTTACCATGTGTGCTGTACTACAACTACTGTGAGTAATACACTGCTGTCAAGGGGTGTTTGTTTTTTCATAGTACAGCAATGCCTGTATATATATATATATATACACACACATAATTATATATATATAATTTATTATTTTTGACTTGAGGTCATCTGTCTAACTGAAACACACAGCCAGACTCAGATTCAATCCGGTCTGTCAGTCATTCTTACCTGTTACCTACATGTTGCAGGTACGTGGTTTACTAGTTTACTCACCGAGCAGAGACTTAAAGGCTTTACCTTGCAGAGTTCAGAGGTTAACTTGGCAGACG
Organism: Maccullochella peelii; assembly: GCA_002120245.1. NCBI lineage: Eukaryota > Metazoa > Chordata > Actinopteri > Centrarchiformes > Percichthyidae > Maccullochella > Maccullochella peelii. The sequence continues at coordinate 25,475 of LKNJ01000218.1, read as the reverse complement.
GCACACACACACACACACACACACACACACACACACACACACACACACACATCTTTGCATAAAATGCAAGCATGAATCATTTTAAACTTGGGTCCAATTTGATAAAAGTGCTACAGAAATAAAATGCATCATTATTATGATAAATGGCTCACACTTTAAAGTAGTTATATGCACTTTTTTTGTTTTAAAATCCTTACGGTACGGAGGGTTTCCCTGAATAGGATCACCCATTAACCTCTGTGTGGGCACTTGCACAAGTGTAAGATTAAACATTTATGTCAAACATCTATACAATAAAGGGGAAAAGGCACAATCTGTCTGAATAATGCTGTTTACATTTGACTATTTATGTGAAAAATCTAAACTATTTAAAACCTGTGACAGAAAAAAAATGTGTTGCGTTCATTAACACTTTCCTCAGAACTATATTGCCTGAATGTTCATGGAAAGGGCATACACACATAAATACAAATCACACAATTAATTATTATTACAAATTATGAAATTATTATTATTATTATTAAAACTAAACACATGCGGTTACATGATGTCTGCCTGTCATGCTGCTGAGAAGAGATGAAAATCAGTCAAATCAATACTTAGAAGTACCACTGACACCATTGCCTCTGGGTTTTAGGCCGTCAAGAGTTACCTGTGCTGCAGGGAAAGGCAAAGGGAAAACAAGAATATGCTGGTCATTACAACATCCCTCAATGACAAATACACACACAAATCTGAGAGTAGGATTATTACCTGATGTGAAATGAACACGAGGCCATACGAGTAGCAAAGGTGGACTCGTTTCAGCTCACACCAGTGTAATTATTTACAGTCAGTAACTGCCGCTACACATGTGGACCACCTGCTACTCAAATGGCGAGTGTATAAACCACTGGTCCCCTGGTCATGGTGGTCATGGAGATTCCCGTCGGTAGTCGGGAGCAAATCCGAGTTCTGCTAGTAGTGAACTTTTACCAAGCACGAATAGTTCAGAACTAGCGGAATTCCAGACCTACCCTCGAAACATCACAGCATCACATGGAAGTAGGAGTCAAGAGGGGTCAAAAAACGTTAACTAGTATCAACTCCACCTCTTGGATGCAATGTAAATTTACATTAACATATGAAAGCAAAATACTCTCCCCTAAGACATTAGCTAGCTTTACATTTAAAAAAATCTGTTTAGTTTTTGTCAAAAGTAGCATTTAAGCTGTTTAAAGCAATATTACTTCATAAACTGCAGAAACAGGGACAAATTGTGAAACTGTTGAAGACTAGTGACTATTCAGTAAAGTTAACTACTCATATGAATAGAGACATATTTGGAAATAAAGGAAAATAGAAAAAAGTTTACAGATTTCTTTAGTTTCAGGATCCATCCTCTTCTTGATGTGCAGTCCTTGTCCCACGTGGAGTTCTTATCAAATCTGAAAACCAGCTGCTTGTGCAAGAAGCGGAGACACAGAATCAACAGATTAAATAAACCACTATAGCAGCTTTTGTTAACCTCTGTTTTCTCCTGAGGTGAACTGTTGTTCCGGAGAGATTAAAGTGTTATGGAGTGAGCATGCCAGAAGTAATTACTGTGTTAATCTGTTTTGTGGAGGAACCTGAGTTGTCCGTGTAATCTGCTTTGGTCAACTGGGATGTGAGAAATCTTCACCCTGCATTTCACTGGATCAACCAGGTTCTTGTTAGAGGTTTAACACTAAGAATGGAGACTCTGCTACAACAGCTGCTACCCTTCAATGCCTTCAAAGCAGGATACGCTGACATAGTGTCAATAGATAATAGATCCACAATCAAGTATTCCTCAAATGCTTCTCTACACAGTGTTATGCAGATGAAGAGATATTTGAAAACCTAACAGCTTAACATTACTCTCATGCAAAATAATGTTTACATGACAGTAATGTTTAGCAATTTAGGTACAGAACTAGGACCCAATGCAGAAGCCTGATTTTCAGTCCCATAGGTGAATAGCCATAGACACACCCTCATTTAGCCTAACTGTTGTTACAGTTCATGCTGTTCATGAGCCTTTAAACAACATATTATGGACAGGTGTAGATGGAACCCCCCCCCCCAAAAAATGCACATTCAAACAACCTCAAATAATAAACTTGCAAGTTAGATTTCCTCTCTCACCTTATTTCTCATTTCCACTTGATCACATTGCACTCAGACGTTGAGGGGAATGAGGGGAACCACATGTTCTATTTTTAAAAATACCAGATTTGGTGTTTTTGGGGGGGGCAATTTGCCTTTATTGGACAGTCCCTGGCTCAAATCAAGCTGGGGAGTACGTTTAGTGGTCGTTGGCAGTCTTAAAACAAAAAGGCGGGCAGACAGGAGAACAGTTAGGGGCAGACAACACAGTATTTCAACAAGTGAATAACCCTCCTCTGGGAGACTCACAAGCTGAGCAGGTAGATAGCGAGGTCAGGTGTAAAATATTAGCAGTGAACTTGATGAGGACAACTAGTGGGCAGGTGAGGGATCTGGAATATAAATAAATGGTTAGTAAACACAAACACAGAGGCTAATCATTGTAGATATCATCATGAATGTCGGGGTAAAATTAGTTATTACCACCCTATTATGTCCCAGGTGCTAGTTAATGATGTTTTAGGGCATTTGCCTAATAATGCTCTTCAGTCCATAATATCAAAGCCCACATACATTTCACTTTCCAACAGTCACAAGTGTGACATCATTTTTCAATCAAAGGAAAAAATCCTATTATTATTATTGTTTTAGGCCAAATGAAATCATCATGTCAGCGTAGCAACAGGGCTGCTGGCATTGAACACCAAATGTTACCTGAGTAAATACACTGTGTGTGTGATGGATGGTGTCTTCAAAATAAATGAATACATTATTATAGCAAGTGATAGGCTATAGCCTACATTATACAGCAAGCCTGTCACCATAGCTATAATGCTAATAAGACATTATTTCTTTATATTAGCCTTACACATTGCACTGATAATTAATGAATTGTTAGTGAGCAGTTCCTGAATAACTCCGAATTAAGGACTATATAGTGATGAGTTACTAGAGAACAGACCGAAAGACACTATATTAATGAATCATCGGGTAATGCTTAGTTCATAAGTGTCTTTTGACATGGATGCATGGCGTGCGATGCTGCTTCTGCTCAGCTGTCGGGCTCACGCAGCAGCAGTAACAACACTACACCAAAAAAAAGGTATAAACAAAAGTCCCACACACGTACTGCCCCTAGATTTGAGAACCATTGGTTTATTGACTAATGTAGCTCAGCAAACCCTAACTACATATTTGAAGAAATATAAATATTCACTGATAAAACTGATGGACCACTTAATAAATGTTTCATGTAAATCAGGTCAATTTCCTAACGTCTGGAATAGAGTATGTTTATGTCTGGAGCTACTGAATTATGCTTTAGGACAATTAGTATAGAGTTTTATCTAAATAGCATGAAAAAGTTGTAACACTGGCTGAGTACAGGTGTGTCTTTTAGAATGTGTCCTGGGTCACATTGAAGGACCACTTACTCAACTGGCGTCCTCTGTGTAGGCCAGGGATGCCAAACTTACGGCCCGCGGGCCAGAACCGGCCCGCCAAAGGGTTCAATCCAGCCCACTGGATGACTTTGCAAAATGTGAAAATAGCAGAGAAGTCATTAATTCCAATTTTTCAATATAATGCAATGCCACTCCTACTGCGCTGTCCTAATAAGAGCAGCAGGCACCAAGCCTTTCTGGCAGAAAGCCCTGAAGGTTAACTTGTGCCGCCTGTGAGTAGCAGGCCCTGTGCTGGATATGCTATTATAGATCACACGTGCTTATATACACTCTACGTGGCACAACACTGTCAAGCAAAGGCTACTGTTCATGCAGGAGCCGCCGGTGGAAAATTTCTTTGTCAAAAAGTAGAAAAGTGGACACGGAGTGTCGGGTTTTCCAAGAAAACGTTTTGTGCCTTTGTAGATCCACTGTGATTTGTAAATTGTAATGCACATGTAATGACACTTAACTTACTGAATGTGGAAAAACTGAGACATATTGTTGAAATTGCACTTATTTTAAGATATCTCAGACTGTTCATCATCTGTTTTGTACATGGATGGTTAATTAATCGAGAACTTTTTCAGAATGTACTTGTTCACATAAAAGAAAGGGAACATTTTGGAGGTGTTATTATTTAAAGGTTATTATGCAATAGTTTTACTGGTCCGACCCACTTGAGATGAAATTGGGCTGTATGTGGCCCACTGACTAAAATTTACACCCCTGGCGTAGGTGGAAGTACATACTCATTTGTGCAACAGCGTCATATCAAAGTGCGAAACAGCTAGAAATAGAGATGTATCACAAGTGTGCCAAACACCTTGGGGTATTTGGTTTGCCTGGAACACACCAAGGAATAGACCTAGTCTGTATTGTTTTCATTTTGCCCGCGCACCAAGGTCTTTGCAAACTTTTAATTTCCGGCAGACTAAGCACGAGAAGTGCATTGCTGCCTCCCGTCGGTTAAAAACAACACATTGGTCTTTGCAAACGGAAATGATGCACGTGTTTATTTGCATATAAAGCAGGGAAGTGGGATCCGATCACAAGCAGTCACTTGAGACGCATTTGGAGACGCATTCTGGAAAACCAGGTGTGAACTGACGTACTTAGTGCGGTCCAATTGTGATCGGATCACCCAAGACGCATGTTAATGCGAGGTGCAAACAGGGCCTCTGACCCATCTGACAGAGCACCAGTTAATTCTTCTTGACCCTTTTGGATTTAGGCCTAATTATTCTAATGAAATAGCCAACTGTGCGCAATTAGAGATCCTCAAAATGAGACAATGGTAAGAGGGTAACAAGATCAAAGTCACATTTCAAAACAAATGTATTTTTCAGACAGAGCTATACACTGGATTGATAAATCATGGACAACTTAAAAACAAGGGAAATTAATATTTTAATATCTCTCAAGGCTTCAGTTTCACGACCTGTTTACTGTGTACCAGAACACTATCCTGGAGCTGGAGTCCAAACGTGTGCTGTACATATGTGGCTAGTGCCTTAAAGCAATGAATAAAATGTATGAATTTTATGGCTTTGTGGCGTGATACCTTTTGTTTCACCTTGAATGAAAACAACACAATTATATCAGTCAGTTATGCAACACAAAGTTATTCTGATGCGCTTTCTGTCAAAGTCCCAGAAGTTGAATACTATTGAATGGGATTATTGGATTATTTTGGAATCCCATCTGAAACATGTTGAAAATTTAGCAGGACTGTTAAACCAGACCTTTGTTGCTTTAAAACGATGAAACAATGTTTGCCCTTGCAGTAAATTTACTGAACAAATTCTGCTTTTTGACACTGGTCTATAATGCCTGAATGCTTTTTCTCCTACATCTCTTGTAAATATGTTTGCAGGGTGAAGAACTTGTAAAGTCCACTGTTTGGGAGCGCTCGTTTACCTTCAGCAGGGCCTGTTTTTGGAACTTTTTATCCAAGTAGCCTTGAAATGACAGACAGTTCTAACGCATACAATCATGTTTCTGTCTTTTCTCCTACAAATAAAAAAAATGTAACTACAAACAGTTAATGGTCTGGATTTGTGATTTATTTGTGTGGTAGGTTGTGTTTTCTGTTTTGTGTGTATTTATGTGATTTGCAATGTATGGTACTTTTACATAATTTACTGGGGACTGGTGAAACTAGCAAATGGTATAATCACTATGGTATAGCATAACGTATTTGATATTGCTAGTCAATATGGTGGTACCTCTTTTAACTGAACTGTTATAGAAATAATATGAAGGTGAGGCAGAGGAGTTAAGGCCTCAGTATGCTTGAAACAAACTCTACGATTGTTCTACGATGTGTCAGCCGACCATGTATAAACACAAAAGTGTTCTGAATTGCCACATTGAAGGCGCGACGAAAAGCTTGCCGTCATAGCCTCCTCCTGGCTGCATCCCATTGCCTCCCTAATCCGATCTCTCTCTCTTCAAAAATTTGGCGTCTTTTATACTTAATCTTAGTCTCCACGTGGTGAATTGAACAAATAAGAATAGCAGCGCACACTTTCAGACAATCTCTCCTCGAAGGCATTTATGCTGTTGCCCTCGGTTGTACACACAAAAAAGTGACAGAAGTAGCTAGTAGAGAGTAGTAGAGAATCAGAAATGAGAGCTTGAGAGAGAAGCTGAATCTAGCCTACTTTCACACTTTCACACACCTGGTCAGTCTCTGCGTAAAGTGGGTGAGGGTGTGTCAGAAAGTTACAAAAATGGCACCTCTTTTTAAGTTTATACTGAGGACTTTAGAAGAGTAGAATGCAAGAGATATCACTATATGACTCTGGCAGCAGAATAATTAGATTTTCAGGTGAGAAGCATATGTTTCTAATATGTTTCTAAAAAGTGTTTAAGACTGAATCCCCTCGAATCCAATCTAGTAACTTGTTAGGACCATGTAATGTAATTAGATGACTAAGCTAATTAGATTTTAGCGGGTTGGCATTTACTTTAAATACATGTCGATAAACATTTATGCATTATTTAAATTGCCATTTAAATTATATTGGAAAGCAACATGTGCTGGAAACTATGACAGTTTCCAAAAGGCTGGCTGAGCAAAAGTCAGCAGCCAGTAAAGACAGCTATTAAGTATGCAAGAGGGCACCAATTCCCTTAATTTAATCTAATTGCGCCATCCTTCCGAAAGTGTTTTACTTTTGAGTCCTTCCTCATAAGTCAGGGTGCGTTACCCTCTCCACTTTGCCCTTGCCATGAGGACGATGACGTAAGTCGTAGGATCAAGGGAGTGTCGAAAAATACTGTGTTCTAAAGTGAACTCTCTTTCCGGAGGGATTAGAGGTGTCTTACTTACCTCACATGTCAACAACTGCGACTGTCGCTATTATAGTTCCGTGGATCACCACTGAACTAATTGGATCCAATTAAGCTGCTTTAAGACTTGGCTGTCCTCTCATGCCCACCAGGGTCCACATGTATAGCCTACTTATCAGGACCACAACATCATACAGTATAAAATTAAGTTGATATGTACAGTTCTGCTGTGTTTGTTTCCCAAATTAACTTAATATCATGCAAAGGATGCAGTCCCTGATTTTAAGTGTCTCAATATAAAATGATTCCTTTGCATCCAAAAGTCTAAGAAAATGAACTCTTGCTTTAAAGCTTAAGTTATCATTTGATACACACATTCAGTGTTGCTTTATTACTTATTCAATTCTGCATTGCTTAAGTTGTAAGAAATAGAAAATACTGGCTACTGCAGGGCTCAACGAAGGCAAATGATGACTTAAAATTTAAATTTCTGTGTTAGTCAAAGGTCTCGCAGCTAATCCACATTTCAACAGAGTGGACTGAAATCCGCTTTCAAACAAGATTATTCGGGCATTTTGTGTCTTAACCTAATTAGCTGATAGTTTTAATTACAGTTCAAAATAAGTTTGCTTATGCTTGCTCTGCCGCCGATTGTCACTGCCAAGCAGCACACAACGGCTGTAATTTGATTGTGACCTAATCCTGTCCAAAGTCTCTGAAGCGCAAGTATAAAAGTTAAAGTCAGATGTGCAGCACCAGTCAGCCAAGGAGGTTGCAAGTGACACAAAAGGCTCACTGCTGAGGACCTCCTTCTAAGATCAGAATGGCAGAAGACTGGGGAAAACCGGCATTTGCTGCCCGGCGGCACCATGAAGATACAACAAGTGGATCCATCTTTGTTTACACAAACAGCAATAATACAAGAGGTACTGTATTATTATTTATTTATTTATTTTAAATAATTTAAATGGGCGTGTTAATTATAGTGATTTTAACAAAAAGTAAGAAGAGCTTGAAAGGTTGCTGAGGAAAATGTTATTGTACAGTATCAAACGTTTATCTCACTTTACTGATTGGAAAGCTGTCCTGTACTCTATATAATTAGATGAATTACAGATTTGTGCTGTCTCTTCACCTGAGACAGATCAGAGATTTATCTCACATAAACAGATATAATTCTGCTTCCAATGGCTTCCAAGCCATTAAGCAAGACAATGTGAACTCAGCCAATATGAATATATACAGTTCTATTGTATTTTTTCCAATCCTTTCAATTACCTCTTTATTACCACATTTTTCCACAAACAGTCTCCTTCCCCTTAGTGCTTAATGCAGCTTTAACTACAATCTGATTCATTATCAGATTGATAAGGAACATATGTATTATTGTACAGCACTGTTTAAAAATGACAACAATTGGACTTAAATATTAACTTAAATATATAAATATGTGCTGTCTCAAAAGGGTTGTTACAAAATAAGATAACGTGAACTTATGAGACCACATGAGACTTTATATGAGATTTGTTTTTGTTTTTGTTTTTTCCCCCTGCAGATCCCTTTGAGGGTCCCAACTACCACATTGCTCCTCGATGGACTTACAACCTTGCAACACTCTGGATGTTTGTAGTGGTCGTCTTATCAGTCTTCACCAACGGTCTCGTCTTGGTGGCCACAGCAAAGTTCAAGAAGCTCCGTCACCCTCTGAACTGGATCTTGGTCAATCTTGCGATCGCTGATCTTGGAGAGACACTTTTTGCCAGCACCATCAGTGTATGCAACCAATTTTTTGGCTACTTCATTCTGGGACACCCAATGTGCATCTTTGAGGGCTACGTTGTCGCCGTTTGTGGTAAGTGGTCACATTTTTTTAACTTTGATGAAAAAGTGTGAGACAGTTTGTAAAGAGCGGATTCTTGGTGTTGCATATGTTATCAGGCTGTGAGTTGAACACATTTACTGAGTGTCCTGCTTCCTTATACAGGTATTACCGGCCTTTGGTCTCTGGTTGTCATCTCCTGGGAGAGATGGGTAGTTGTGTGCAAACCTTTCGGAAATGTCAAGTTTGATGCCAAGTGGGCCACAGCTGGAATAGTGTTCTCCTGGGTCTGGTCAGCATTTTGGTGTGCTCCCCCCATTTTTGGATGGAGCAGGTAGCCTGGTGTTTTTTTAATCTTAAAATACCTGAGTTTTGAATTCATCAGTTGGAATGTAAACTAAACTAAATTTCCTTGCATCAGGTACTGGCCTCATGGACTGAAGACTTCCTGTGGACCTGATGTGTTCAGTGGAAATGAAGATCCTGGAGTCCAGTCCTACATGATTGTTCTTATGATTACATGTTGTATCTTCCCTCTGTCTATCATCATCTTGTGCTACCTTGCCGTCTGGATGGCTATCCGTGCCGTAAGTTATCTTACCTGCAGTTTTATACTTTATATAAAGTAGATCACAGCCTAGCAGATTCTCACAGTGTTGATGTTGTGGATCACAGGTTGCCATGCAGCAGAAGGAATCAGAGTCAACCCAGAAAGCTGAGAAAGAAGTATCCAGGATGGTCGTTGTCATGATCTTCGCATATTGCTTCTGCTGGGGACCTTACACCTTTTTCGTCTGCTTTGGTGCGGCTAACCCTGGATATGCCTTCCATCCTCTGGCTGCTTCCATGCCTGCATACTTTGCCAAGAGCGCCACCATCTATAACCCAATTATCTATGTCTTTATGAACCGACAGGTGAGCATCACAGTCTCATTGTCACGTTGATCAAATTTCTATGTCTAAATCAAATGTGTTTTTAACATACTTTTTCTTCTCTCCCTATCAGTTCCGTGTATGCATCATGCAGCTCTTTGGCAAAGAAGCAGATGATGGCTCTGAAGTATCCACATCAAAGACAGAAGTCTCCTCCGTGGCTCCTGCATAAACCTCCATGTTCTCCCTTTTTGGAAAAAAATGAGAACCATTGTGATTTGTACAGTAAATATCTATTGTTTCTTTTTTTTTTTAGTAAATATAGCTTTCTGGCAAATGGAAAAACAACAAAAAAAGTTACATAAAGCAAATGTATCATTATATCACTGGTCTTTTTTCAGATGAACATAAAAAAATAATGCATATTGAAAGTTTTTATTTGGTGATTTTTACTACCGGTATTGTACATCTTGGTAGAAGCTCTCTAGAAGAACGGTGGTTGGCATAGTATCACTTGTGTACAGTGGCAAAACTACTTGATTGTATTAGGGATTCATTCTGAGAGTCAGGAGCTCAAGATTATGCTTCTCTTTATGCTCCACCTGGGAGTTGGCTGAGACAGACTGCAAGATTGTGACAGCAGGAAATAAGCTCTAATTAACCCACTGTATGCTAATTGCCCAGCACTTAACGACAGACAGAAAAGTTAGCGACTAGCTGGTCAAGAAAGTCAGACTTTTAGGTGCTAAAGACCTAGATGGTTTTCTCGGGACTTGGTGGAGTTCAGACCGGAGATGTGAATCAGGGAACCAAAAACTCCACTTCAGTGATAGCAATTTTATGAATGGAAAAAAATCTACGTGTATCTTGAGAACAGTTAAGAGAGGTCAGCATCTAAAGCAATCCTAAGAAATAGTGTACAATCTGGAAGCAAATGAGAGGAAAAAAGAAACAATTTCAGATCTTAAGAGTTAAGAGGGACAGCATATTTACACAAATCATTTTCCACTTGTTATTTGCTGTGAATTATTTCAAAAGAATGGTAGTTAGGTTTGGGTGACTGATGAGAACATAAACATCTGGACAATGCAACATGCAGTGAAGAGTTGTGGCAGGTCTTCAAGTCACCTTGCGGTTAAATGTATTACCCACCTTGAGATGTTCTTCATATACATCAGTCTGTAATGTTGAATTCATTGCTGCCAGGAGAATGTGCCTCATCGCCACTCAGCTGCGGAGTAAAGGTGTGGGACTAGGAACCAGTCGTCTGACAAGCCACTTTTCAAGGCACTGGTCATAGTTCACACTGACAATCCAAAAAAAAATCTAACTGACATGCAAACATAACATTGTCTTATGTATTACTGACTCATATCAAAATCAGTCAAATTACTTTAATGGTTTAAAATCCATGACCCAAATATAAACAAAGTGACCACAAAATTGATTGACAGCCTTGTAATACAAGAACTAACAACAACTAGGCTAATTCTTAGATTAATGTGTTCTGGTGTTGTAAAAGGTTTATTTGTAACAATAGGCCTAATGTTACTGATTCTAGATCTATAACTTAAACCATTTCACTATGAATGTAAATACAGGCTACCTCACATTTATATGGTCACAGAATTACTACATGGACCTTCAGAGCAGTCATGATAACTGAGCCTCAAATGATCCCAATTTCAGACAGTGAGCCAGTCTGAGATTTAATCCAGGCTGTCAGTAATTCTTACCTGTTGCCCACACGGTTGAAGGTACAAGGTTTACTGACTTTGCCTTTAAGAGTTTAGAGGAAATGTCGGCGGACAAACACACGGATATCTTTGAATACAATGAAGGCAAGAATCATTTTCATTTTGGGCCAGAATTACTCCAACAGTGGCTTGCGTCTGGCCATCATGAGTTACCTGTGCTGGATGGAAAAGCAAAGAGAAAACAAGAAGATGATTCTGGTCATTACAACATCCCTCAGTAACATACAGAATTACACACAAATCAGAGAGTAGGATTATTACCTGATGTGAAGTGAACACAAGACCATAGAAGTAGCAACGGTGGATTCGGTTCACTTCACACAAGCGTAATAAACTGTCACTACACATGTAGGCCAACTGCTTTTCCAACAGCAAGAGTGAAAAACAGACTTTTCACTCCTGTCCATGGTGGTCATGGAGATTCCCATCGGTAGTCGGGAGCAAATCCGAGTTCTGCTAGTAGTGAACCTTAACCAAACACGAATAGTTCAGAATTAGTGGAATTCCATACCTACCCTCGAAACATCACAGCATCACATGGAAGTAGGAGTCAAGAGGGGTCAAAAAAAAAAGAAAAATGAATCAATTCTACAATAAGATGCACACAGACACATTTGGAAATAAAGGACAATAGAGGAAAAGTTGAAAGTCACAGTCCCACATGGGGGTCTTAACAAATCTGTGAGGCGTTTCCTGTGAGGGAACTGGACTTGAGAAAAGCACTGATCCACCGGATTAAACCATTAGAGCAGCTTTGGTAAACCTCGGCTTTACCTTGAAGTGAACTGTCATTCTGGAGAGATTAAAGGGTTATAGCAAACATGCCGGAGATAACTGAGCTGATCAATTTAGTGGAACAACCTGAGGTGTCCCTCTAATCTCATTTGGTCTGCGGGGACATGGGAAATCTTCACCTGCATTATCTAGGGTGCTCAAAGTGCCAGAACCGGGAGACACAGCTATGACAGCTCCCACCCTCAAAAGTACTCTCTAATGCCTTAATTAAGTTTAGATGAAATGTGAGCGCGTTAAGTGAAACAAATGGAGCTACACATACAAAAATCAATACATTTTAGTATTCACTGGATAAACAATACAACAGCATTTTGAATTTATCATTTCAAAGTTTGACGTAGAACCTTTTCATCACAGAACTTACATCTGAGGTGCATCAATGTCTGTATGATGGAAACCATAAAAAAAAATCATCCTTGACAGCACAGCATAATATGAATATTAAAAGACAGTGATTACTGAGACTTGAAAAGTCAGACGATCACCAAAGTTATTAGGACCACAATTTCATGGCAATCCATCAAATAGTTCATGAAATATTTCAGTCTGAACCAAAGTGGTGGACCGACAGACTGACATAAAACAGTACCTATATTTTGTATGGAAAAGTTTTCTTCTGCAAAGTAACTAAAAACTAAACTAAAAAAAGTATCTCAGTAATTTCTCTTTGAAAAGCTAACTCTGAAGCAATTTACAACAAGCTGTTAGAATCCAAGAAGCCATTATTCAAAGCACAATTATAAGCTGAGGTACCTGAAGCTAAATGTTGGATGATGCTGGATTATGATCTTGTTCTCCATTTTGGTTGCCTTCTTTTGCCACCCCTCTTCTTTGACAAGCCACAACTCATCCACCTTTCTCTTAGCCCTCTCAACTCCTCTCCCTCTCCTCTTGCAGCGTCTTCAGCTTGGTGGCTATCTCTTCCTCCCTTACTAGCCACCAAAATTCCCCCTCTGCACTGAACTCTTTTCAAAGGCAATTCTGTTCTCAGATTTCTCTGTGTCTTTAAGCACCATTTCATTTTTCCAAGTGGTGATGAGATTATCCTTTCCTCATCATCTGTCTCACCTTCTTCTCGTCCTTCAGTGTCTTCAGCTCTGTGGTCTCTTCTTCTCGTACGATCCACTGGAGCTCCGGTTCTGCGTTGAACTCCGTCAAGTTGTTCTTGAAGGAAACTCTGATCTCCTTATTTTCCTCGTCATACGCTTCTGTAATTCTTCTTCTAAATGCTCTGCACTTGTTGCCAAATTGGTGAAAATGTTTTCATCATTTGCTTGTGTTTTAGCTATTTGCATGTGTTTTTTGAAATTGCAGTGCATTGCTCTTAGTGCCACTGTAGATTCCTTCATTATGAGGTTGACACTTTTGGTATGGAGTGAAATATCTTTACAACTATTGAATGCATCGCCATGTAATTTGGTACAGATATTCAAGGTCCCCAGAGGATTAATCCAGTAATATTGGTGATCCCCTGACTTTTCCTCTAGCTTCACTACCAGGTCAAACTTTTCACTTTGGTGATTTCAGCCAGAATTTAAAAGACATCTACTGGATGTACTGACAAATGTGGTACTTTCATGGTTCCCAGACAATACATTTCGATGTTTTCAATGCTTTTCTTGTAAGTGGTAGTAGTTTTTGTAAAATGTTGTTTTGTGCTTATGTGAATGAGAATGTGAATGTGTATATGCAGATGGGGTCGAGGTCCTGCGACTCCTGCCTAGCTTGGGAACCAGGTTAGGGATGTTACGTTCTCGAACGATCCGATCCTTTTCATCGGCTCTTTGGTAAGAACGAAGGGAACCGAGTCGTACTTTGTGAGAGCCGTTCTTTTTATTGTTGTGCCCAGATTTCACTGCCTGCCCTAAATTCATTCCCCTTTACGTGAACAGTGAGAAGCAGCCAGTCATAGTGTTGCATGAATTGCAATCAAGGCAAGGCAACTTTATTTACGTAACACATTTCATACAGAGGGTAGCCTAAATTCAAAGTAGTAAATTCACTGACAATGCAGAGGGATGTCACCTTGTGTAATGTTTACAATGCAGATCATTGGCATTAGGTCTGGCAATATGAGTCATTTAGTGCTGCTAAACCTAGTCCACACATGAGAAATGAAATTATATTGGTGGGATGATCATCCAAATCTTACACTATCATTATTTTAGTGATTATTTTGCAGATAAACGTAGTAACCCCCGCCACCTAAAAAAAAGAAAAAAGAAACCATAAGATGAGATCCGGCACCCCTCAAAGAGCCGCAACTCCCATCACTAAACGGTCATTTGACGTTGTGGCCAAAATCTAAACGCTTTTATTTTGACATTTGCCGGATGTTATGGGTGACGTCACTGCGTGCGCATGTCTGCCCTCTCGCCCCACACGTGAAGTCAGATAAAACTCACTTGGTGAAGTAATGTCGAAAGCTAGTACGTATTTCTAATCGGTATTGACTATATGTATTTGCTCACTAAATAACTGTGGATGGTTTTAAATGTATTCTGCTGTTTCTTACATTTTCAGAGCAAAAACGGGCCAAACGTCTCGGCTTCCTCGGGAAATTTAAGGTAATGTTAATGCTAATGTTGTCTGTGGCTAACTCTTAATGCTGGGGCTACGAGTCAACACCTCGGCTGACGTCTGGTGTGCTTTTCTGTGTCTGACAGAACACAAAGAAAATATAGTCTGCTGTCAGGACAAGCCAAATCCCTGGCCTAATGGAAACATTATTGGGAATACACATGCATTTTCCAGCTCCATGTTAGGGTATATTGTAATGGATGCTTATCGAGTATCAGTGGCTCTGACTGCTACATTGCTCAGACTGCCAAGTGCCTACGGGGATGGGTAAGATACTGTCCCAGCTCCCTTCATCATCATACTTAGGTGTAAATTTAGCATTCAGACACTTTAGTGTCACTGTGCATGTCTATAAACAAACCAAGCAACTGTACAGTGTCTGTGGGTCAGATGATATATTTGACATCACATGCTAAAGCACACACACGCACACTTAGCAGAGAGGTTAGCTGAGAAAGTCCAGTACTGATCTGTTGCACTACATTTTACTATACCTTATTACTTTACTCTACGTTATTCCTAAGTTTAAGACTTTAAAGGTATTTTCAGACTTGTTGATTATAATTTGTATTGTTTACTCAGTGAAACTTGTAAGCTTCTTATTTAAATTTCAAAGCCTCACAGATGTGGTGATAAATGGATTGTTTAGCTTCCTCGGTTGCATTGTGATTTATTGTGATTGTCTTTATAATGAACTAAAATATATATATATTTTTTACAATATATGTGGCATGTTTTTTTTGTCAACAGACTACAGATGGACGGAAGGGTGATGCTTCGGGGCGGACAAAGAGTTCAGAGCAGTCATCTGCGCAGCTTGTCAAAGACCATAGAAAACCGGAAGAAGTCAGGAAGCGAAGGGTGAACATTTGAAAGTCTTCCCTGCACTCATAATTGAGGTTACATTGCTGATATTCTTCTTTATTTGAGGTAAACAATCTCAATTCATATCTTTCCTAATTAGCTTCAGGAACTCCAGGAAAAACAGAAAATCTCTAGAGAACGAGAGCTGATGAAGAGGAGGAATTTGCAGAGCTTTCAGAATGACATCCTACAGCGACAAAGACAGTTTGAGCAGAGGGTGAATGTCAGCCTGTTTAGTGGAAATTAGAATCACTGCATATTGTGCAAATTGCCGCTGTAGTGATTTCTGTTTTCGTTTTTGTGTTCACAGGAGACGGAGATGCAGAGTTTGGAGAAACATGTTAATTTTGAAAATGAGAGTTCAAGAAAAGCATATTACAGAGAATTTAAAAAGGTATGTAGCTGCTCCATACATGCCACAAACTGGCCCATATCTGATGAATATTACAATTTTAGAGGTGTATACATAGAATTATCACTCTGCAGTTGGAGCCCTTTTTCTCTTAAAGCTGGAGTGCGGAACTTTTGTCTCCTCCTTCTGGCAGGGAGAGTAATTACACAAACACTGTCGATGCGTGCTTTTGACGTCTGCCTACAGGTGAACTTGCTCAAATTTCCACAGTTCCAAGACAATAATCCATTATTTAGGTAGAGTAAATATAATAGGTACATAGTCCTAATGTTGTACAAAGACCAACGTCTCCAAGAGCAGTAACGCGACATCCGTGTCTGCCCTCAGTCCCTTCTCCTCTTTCAGCGCTCTCCGAGGAAAAGCTACATCAATGCTTATCCGTGTTTGTCCTCACCGTGGATCGCTTTATCTTTTTGACTGTAATCCTTCCTCTCATCGCAGAGTTTCTGATAGGCTTAATCAGCATTGTGTGAACTCGTCTGGCAACAACTTGAATGTAACGGACGTTCATTTATATGTAAAAGTCCCGCACTTAAGCTTTAACCTTTTTAAAAGCAGTCAAAAGACAATGAATGTTGGAGAATAGTTATTTAATGACACACTGCCAAAAATCAGGCAATTGCCTTTCAATAAATGCATTTACTCTCACGTGGTGGATCAAAAATGGGCATTCTCCAGTAAAAGACATCCTGCCCGAGTGTCTGTATACACACACACACACACACACACACACACACACACACACACACACACAGACTGGTACAGATTTTCTGCCTCCCAAATCGTGCTGTTTCCTTCAGCTACGATAGAAACGTAATGGAACAGGGTGGACTGGACTTGTGAACATGGACACTGTGTTTTTAAAAAAATGTTTTTATTTTAAAGGTAGTGGAGGCCTCAGATGTGATTTTGGAGGTTTTGGATGCACGTGACCCTCTTGGCTGCAGATGTCCTCAGGTGGAGCAGGCTGTCATTCAAAGTGGAACGAACAAGAAGATCGTTTTAGTGCTTAATAAAATTGGTAAGTTAGTTAGATACATTTATAAAGTATATCTTTTTTTGAATTGTCTTTATTTGCATTTATTTAATTGGATAACAAAGTAGTTACAAGTGTTTAGTATTTAGTGCTTAACTTACATGGTTTTACTTTGATTTATAGATTTGGTGTCAAAGGAAATCGTGGAAAAGTGGATTAAATATCTTCGTAACGAGTTTCCTACTGTGGCTTTCAAAGCATCTACTCAACAACAGACCAAGAACTTGGTATGCAGTTAAATATTTATATTTGGATCATCTAAAAATCATGGTTTGTACAAAGTCTTGAAAGTTTGGAAAATGCTTAACTTTAACCGTTATGTTTTCAAGGTTAGGAACATGCTTGAATTCGAATATACTCCTTGAAAATGCTCATGCATCATCGACACAGTCACACATGTAAACCAAAAATCTTTTGATATTTGAAATGAAGCGATCCTGTCGTCATATTTGTTTGTTGTTTCCTTTCATTTATAGTAACAATTTTATATGTGATGATAAAGGCTTTGAGAGTCTGGACATTTTTGTTTTAGGTACCTTGGAAGTGCTTGAAAAATGTTTGAATTTTACTCTTAAAAAGCTGTGCGAACCCTGAAAAATGCTAATTGAGATTCAAATAATTAAAGCTGTAGAATAACATAATTTCACATGATCCCTTCCCTCTGTCTCGTGCCATGGACAGAAACGCAGTAACGTGCCAGTGACACAAGCCACCACAGAGCTGCTCGGTACCAGTGCTTGTGTCGGCGCAGATTGCTTGATGAAGCTACTCGGCAACTACTGCCGCAACCTAGACATAAAGACGGCCATCACTGTTGGCGTTGTAGGTAAGCGCCACGTCCAGTAATACACCTGGCTCTTTCTGTGATAATGCCAGGTTGTCCAGAGTGAAATCATTGTGTCACTCCTTGTTTTGTAGGTTTTCCTAACGTGGGAAAGAGTAGTTTGATCAACAGTTTGAAACGGGCACGAGCATGTAATGTTGGAGCCACTCCTGGCGTCACCAAGTAAGTACACAGGGAGTTGTTGATGCTGTACTCTTGTGAACTGCGGCTCGTGTTTCCTATCGGTCTTGCTGATGGGTTTGTTTGATGGATTTCAGGTGCCTTCAAGAGGTGCATTTGGACAAACACATTAAGCTTCTGGATTGCCCTGGCATCGTCATGGCAACTTCAACGACGGATGCAGCAATGATTCTTCGCAACTGTGTGAAAATCGAGCAGCTTGTAGATCCCCTTCCCCCTGTTGAAGCCATCCTTCGACGCTGCAACAAGGCGCAGGTATGTCATGTCGCTGTTGCAACCTTTTTTGTTTTTGTACGTTGCTTGATCGTGTCACGCTGCCATCACAGTGATTTTGCCTCATGCACAGATCATGGAGCACTATGGAGTTCCAGACTTCCACACAGCTCTGGAGTTCTTGGCATTGCTTGCTCGACGTCAAGGCAAACTGAGAAAAGGAGGACTGCCTGACACTGACAAAGCAGCTAAGAGTGTGTTAGTGGACTGGACAGGGTGGGTCAAAATCAGGATTTTGGAAGTTTGACACATGATAAATCAACCAGTGTTCTTAGCACTGTGTTAATTTCAGCCCGTTCTGTTATTTAGGGGAAGGATCAGTTACTTCACTCACCCTCCAGAGACACACACACTTCCCACACATGTCAGCGCTGAGATAGTTACCGAGATGGGTGCAGCTTTTGACTGGGACGAGCTAGAAAAAGGAAACCAGGAGGTTCTTGCAGGTAAGAATACAGCGTCATTTCACCCACATCACAAAAACAATATTTGTTTTTCTCAGTTACTTGTAGTGGTATCTAGAAACAATGTCCCGGTTACTCAGATTAATCCACAGACCTCACTGTCTTTTTGTTCTGCTACTTTCTTTGGTAGTAGTTCCAGACTTGAGGCAGGTATTTCAAAACCTAAGATTATAAACCAGAAGCTATCCGCATGTCTAGACATCACTAGATTTAAGTGGGAACATTTTTGTGACCTGACCCTTGAACTTTTTCCCTTGTGATAATTGATAATTTCATAATGATATAATACATGAGCTTGGAATGCATACAGAAACTCCTAAAACACTTATTTTGAGTCCCTGGTGATTCAGAGACGTCCTTTCCATGACATCATATTATTTGAATGCCCCTCATTAAATAGCTTGTCAACATAAATCCGCAGCTACTTTGTGTGATAGTTTTGCTGATGCAGCTGTAGCACATTTCACAGCTGCATTGGAGGGGCATGTATGCACTAAGAAAATTAAAAGGTTGCTCTACTGCAGTGGTTCCCAACCTATTTTGTTCGACGTACCCCCACAGCCCATGGGCCAGTACACCTTTATCATACCCCTTTGATAGAAGGGATGGTTTTATTTGGCTTTTATTGTTCAGTGTTTGTTTTTGTTTTTTTTAGTAGTTTTGGCCAAGTTTGCATTTGTACTGATGCCATTTGGAGTGACAGAAACTGGTTATTTCAACCATTTACAGCATCTTTACTTTTAGTGTTTCCAACTAGTCTTCCTGCAGTCTAAATCAACAATTGACTCAGACCACCATAGTTGGCAAATTATTGTGAGAAGTACCCCTGGTTGGGAATCACTGGTCTACTGAAAGCTTTTGTTTGGGAAATGTTTTTACTGTGTGTTCACAGAAAGGAAATTATTTATTTGCAGTCTACATTGGTGCTTAAGATGGTAACAGTATCACATTCAGTAGACACTTTCGGTGGGGATAGGAAGGCGGATGGTAATCCTAAAATTACCTTGATCTTGTCAGATTATCTGGCTTGCATTGTTAAAATGTAAAAATTGTAAGAGAAGCAGAAGTTGCTCCAAAGCTAGATTTGCTGTTCGCTGTCTTTCAGAGTCGTCTTGTCCTGATATCCAAATGGGATTCTGCATGGAAACCACTGGAATGACACAAGGTGGCCAGGCTGAACCACCTTCTGACCAAGAAATAGCGGGGGGGTCCTTGGAAGAGCTGGAATTTAAAGACAAACCCGAATCTATGGAGGACAACCAGGACCCAGAGGTGTGAAACGGTGCATTCCTTACAACTAAGTGTCAAATGTGTAAAACTTTATTAAATTACCTTTTTTGTCCTGCTCAAAATAGTTTGGACCAATGACAGTGGAAATAAAATCTCAGAAGTCAAAGACTGACTTGGCTGCAAGTGATGCTGCATTCAGGGCTCCAGGTTTGAAGGATATCTTGAATGTAGATCCTCTACAGCAGGGCCAGGCACTCCTGGCTGCCAGCAAGAACAGGAAAAAGCAACAGAAAAGAGCTGGTTTGTATGAATATCAGTCTCAGACTAATATTAGTATAATTTTATTTGCGGTGTGGTGTGTTCATGCTATGAGTTTTTAAGATTATTTTGACCCTAATCTATGAAAAAGTAAACAAACAAAAAAACTCATGTTAGTTTTGTCATAAACAGGCGTTAATGTAGCTTAGCGGGCCTGAGTTGTGGCCTTATGCAACAGAAACATCTTTCTGTGAAAAACATTCTGTTGGTCTGTAGTGTTTATTTTGTCTACCCCATGTAGCTGATGGTCAAAACATGTGCATCAGTAATGTAATGTAATTGCACACACCCCCACACAGGCAGGCTTCTGATAAGAGTAATGTGTTTCTACCTGACACTGATTGTATTTAATCATGCAAGTAAAATTGGTACATTTTTCTTTTTTCCCCCTCTGCAGACAAAATTGCTACCAAACTCTCAGACACCTTGACATCTGCAATGGACTTCTCATTTTCAGATAGCTGATTAATGTGGATTGAAATAAAAGATTTCAAGAATGCATTATTTGTTTTGTCTTTTTTGGATGTAGCTACAGTACTCTGAATGATGTAAAAAGGTGTTGCAGTATAATCCACCTGCAAAATCTAAAGCTTATTTGACCCTTTATTTATAAAAATTATTGATTTTAGATTATATTCCTGTTTGGCCACTGTTCCTAATAACCATTGGAAAAGTTTTGCTTTTGGCACAAATTGCAGATTGTTTGGGGTTTTTTGTATAGTTGCACCTACAGGGCCCTTGACACTTCCATATGTAAATTGAACTTTAACTAGAGAGCAAATAAATACCTAAAAGACTTTTATGCATCACAATTAAACTGGTTTGCATTTAAATAGTTCGGTGTATCTTGTTCGGTCTCAGGTAAACCTGCACTATGAAGGGCGATTTGAAAGTTTAGAAACCGCGCAGCTGTCAACAAGTTCCGGGTAACAGACGTCGGATGACCTCATCCCGTCGGCCCAAGATAAACAACACTGTTCAGTGCTGTGGCTTGCGAGTGTTGAAGAGCTTGAATTTACTGACTTTAAAATGGCAAAGAAACCGGAGGATTTCGGAGATTTGTGGCTTTGATTACGTTATACAAATCTACTGCCACAGTACGTTTGTATCTTTGCTCTAAAGTAAGTCTATCTAGCTAGGTATCATTAGCTTTTTGGGCAACTAACGGGTGCTAGCCAGCTAGCTATCTAGCTAAGCTGGAACTTCCTGTTTTCACTTTGCCGTGACTCTGCCTTTAGGTACTGCCGAAACACCTCTGTTTTCAACAGAAATAGTTATCCTCCTTCCACTTGGCGGCTGGTAGGTAACTGAAACGCCACTGTAACGCGTCTGCGCTATAAATTCTAGCTTTAACTGTGTATCAGCACTTAGCGCGTTGATGTGGGCCCGTTAGCAACACCGAGCTGTCAAGTGAACTCTAACTCACGACGCTAGATTAGAGCTTTCCAAAAATAGAGGTTACGATAACAGCTAAAAGTAAGCTAGCTAACCAGTTGATTCTGTCTAAATGGCTCATAAAACTACCCAAAAATGAACATGGCATGATATAAATCGGGCTTTTTATGGTACTCTGTCAGTGTGGTTTTCATAGGAGACAACGACCACTTTTCACTGAACTCGCCCATAGGATGAAGCAGTACACTGCAGACTTATCCACTTGTAACGCCGTGTTTTGATTTGTTTTGGAAGCCTAGTGAGTGGACATAGTGCATTAATCCATGTTACCCCGAGAGTGAATAGTCACTGAGAAGTTGCGGTGTGCAAAGTCTGAGTACACAGACCCTAAAAGATACACAAGCTTGTGTAAGAACTACTGGGTAATAACAAGTAGCGTCCTAAGTCTATACACGTTTGGGGACGATTGTAGGTATTGAATATCGATGCAGGCGTGAGGTGTAAAAGCTGGTTTGTGTCTTAAAATCGTTATTAAGTCTGGGAATGTTCAGCTGAAGTGTACCACAAGCTATCTTAAAGCAAGAAGCGAGAGAACTATTAACAGTGGGCAGATAAAGGACCAATTGTCCTATTACCCGTTTTACCTGTTACCAGCATAACGTCAAGATGTGCAACACAGTATCCATTAGATCATGCAGCAGTGGTATCAGCTGAAGGCAATTCAACAAATTCATAATGAGAAAAAGGAAGGACTGAATTTTTCTTTCTTTTCTTTTTCACAGTCAACACCTGCAGGAGGTGGAGAGGGCTTTACAAGGTGCAAGGTTCCTTGATTGTGCTAGTTGGCAGGAAATAGAGAAATAATGGTCTCTAGCCTGTCTAGCTTCACTGTTATGACATTTATACATTATTAGGTATGCTGCTTGTTGTTTTGAGGCAGAAAAGCTCACCGCTTATGCATTTGGATACTTCTGACAGTGGTCTGCCGTTGGATTTTGATAGGGACAACCTTGTCCAGAGTACATAAACATTACATACTAAAATAACAACTCAACCGGTTATCTGTATTTGAATAATTGGACATAGTGTCATAGGGGAGGTGGTGCAGAAAACCGTTTTAAAATGCAGGATGTTGTTGAGCAGTTGGCCTCAAATTCAGATAACTGTTTGGGGAAATTGGAGCAATTACAATGCATTTTGCCGTAGCTCCTCAATTTATGCAGAAAATAATTAGCTGTAGTAAACTTGTCTTGTATAATATAAATTACTTCCGCTAATATGTCAACTGTAAATTCTTTCTCCATCCATTCATCATTTATTCTGGTCAGGGTCACAGAATGTTTTTGATTATAGTAGTTGCATGTGATGTTCAGAAATTGAATTAAAAAAGTGTATTGATTTGTCCAGATTATACCATAAGCCTTTCATCGATATATCATTTATTTTATAATTTTTTTCAAACCAAATATAACATTCCCATTGGAAATCTGTTGTAGAAACCAGTGGTGGAAGTAACATCTGGATAGGCCTCAGGTAGTGGTATCACCTATCTATTATGTTCCTTTTGTTGTGGGTTTGTTTTCCAGCTCCATCCCTAGATCTGGATCTCTCTCTTCAGCCATGTCGTCACGTGTGTTGCTGCGGCAGCAGCTGATGCGAGAACAAGCCCAGGAGCAGGAGAGACGCGAGGCCCAGCAGCAGGCCTCTGCCTCTCAGCTCCGGGCCTCTGACTCCACTCCAGCCATCTCTGTCACACTGCCCCCAAATGCTGCACGGCCCCCTCCAGCACAGGTGCCTGTGGAGGTGCTGAAAGTAAGAGCGTCCTGTTTGTGTTCTTTGTTTAGTGGCAGGGTCCGTACAAAGTGTTTGGAAAATGCTTAACTTTAACCGTTATGTTTTCAAGGTTAGGAATACGCTTGAATTTGAAAATACTCCTTGAAAAATGCTTGATTTTCAACATAATCTGCTGTTTATCGACACAATCACTCATGTAAACCATTAATATTTGAAATGAAACTATCCCCTTGATCATATTTGTTTGACTCCTGGCATTTCTAGTAACAATTTAGATGTGATGATAAAGGCTTAGTCTGGAAATTTTGCTGTGCGAACCCTGTAGCGAAGTCTGATCATGTCACAACATTTAGCCCTTAACAACTCTTTGTATGATCAGGTGCAGACCCACTTGGAGAACCCCACCAAGTACCACATCCAGCAGGCGCAGAGGCAACAGGTGAAGCAGTACCTCTCCACCACTCTGGGCAACATGGCGGTTACTCAGACCCTGGGCGTGTCCCCTGCGCCGCAGTCGAGTTCTGCCCCAGAAGTTGGTCCTACTGCCAGCAGTGCTCCTAACAGTCCCATGGCTCTGCTCAACATCGGATCCAACAAGGAGGAAGTATGGGGAAATTCCTGCTTTCATACCAGTTGTTTAACTTCTCATGTGTGGGTTTGGTTTGCTGCTACAGCATATTACACAACCTTGTCAATAGTTGCCTTTCTGCAAGTATACAGTGCCTTTTTGGAGAAGTTAAATGTCTAACCTTTTGCTCACTTCTAGCTTAATTACTTTCTGTTTGCTCTGCTATGATGTGCCCGAAGGTCCCACTGTGATGATGCATGCCTTGTGTCATCACACCCTTGTTGGCCTGTTGTAACAATAAGATGTTAAATATCGCACTTACAGTTTAACCATGCCAGCACTTCTCCTGCACACATCTCTCTCTCTTTGAAACCAGGCCTCTTTAGAACTGTTACATTGGTTTAAATGTTTAGTGTTGGCATTCAGTCTTGGCAGAGCATACATACATGTGACGATTACTTTGACACATTGAACCCCCCTTTGCTGACTGACTTAGTACCACTGGTGTTT
This sequence comes from Maccullochella peelii, assembly GCA_002120245.1. Classification (NCBI taxonomy): domain Eukaryota; kingdom Metazoa; phylum Chordata; class Actinopteri; order Centrarchiformes; family Percichthyidae; genus Maccullochella; species Maccullochella peelii. The sequence goes on along the minus strand of LKNJ01000218.1, from coordinate 915 downwards.
TCTCTCATCTGCATTATCTAGATTGACGACGTGATCGATGACATCATCAGTCTTGAATCCAGTTTTAATGACGACATCATTACGTTGATTGACTCAGGTCTTCAGTTGCCTAGCACGGTATGAAGAACAATGTATTTATTTAACCGTGAATACTTCCTTGTTAAAGTCCCCAGGTTCTTCTTTAAATGTACAGTGACAGGGGAACACGGTAGATTTCAGGCAGGTCAAACCCACTTTCTTTTTATGCCCACGTTTTTTAACCTGTGAATGGTCTCTTTTCTGTGTGGAATTCTGAAGCCGTTGGAGCACATATACAGTTTTGGCACACAGTTACTATTTGTCACAAAAGGGCTGCCTGGGCGGAGCAAAGCTATCAAGAGAGGATACAAGACAGGGAGAAGTGAGACAAAGTGGATTGCGCTCCTAAAAAGATTGTACACAGTATTTGTCAGATAGAAAGAGCGTGCCGAAATTTGGCCACAAACCAAAGGAAAATGAGGATTATGGTGATGCTGTTAGAGGAAAAGAAAAGGAAGCACAGCGAGGTAAATGCATTTTGTAATTTTTGAGAAAGCACCATGTATTGTTGTTCAGCTTTTAATAATGCAAGAATGTCATATATACATGGTTGGATTTTGTGCTTTAGCCTCAAACATCTGTTAATTAAAGTTTTAAAATGGAATTTAATACCTGCCTTGTTTTCGGCCTGACAGGGCTCCGCTGTGTAACATGCAGCAGCATTTATGTGCTGCCACAGAAACCAGCTTTGATTCAATTTTGAACTCGAGGAACCGGTTGCTCTTAGCGTTTAAGCAGAAAAGAGGAAGGCATTCTTTTTACATATTTGCTTCTAGTCTGTGACCATTTTATGACACATACAGTGGGGCAAAAAAGTATTTAGTCAGCCACCAATTG
>LKNJ01000217.1:281714-389615 GCA_002120245.1 Maccullochella peelii | reverse complement strand
GGAGCCAAAAAATCTGCATCATTTTAACTTGTAGATGCAAAGACGTTCGCAAATGCAAATTAGTCTCGAACCTCTCAGTTCATCGTACGTGCGCAGACCAAACTGCCTCTGGACACAACTGGACAGACCTCCAACCAATCAGAGCAACGAAACGCGTGACGTAGCGCTGAGTGAACCCGGGCCAGGTCAGCTGGAAATCTGTCTGAATGGGAGGGGGAGCAGACGCATCTGCCAGAGCAAATACAACATGAGCTTGCAGATTTGTCTGGTTCCCAGTCTAGCACAGACGGGGCACCATCATGAAACGAAAAATATAGAATTTCAATTTCTTCCTTTCTGACACCTTTAACTCAAAAAAGAAATTTTTAATTTACAGAAATGTACAGACATCTATGCTGTAGTAGAAAACAAACATGCAATTTAATTTCAGATGGACATGTTTTGGTCACTTTGAATGTCAGACTGAGGCTCAGAAAAACAAAGAAAATAAGTATGGAGCACAGGGAAAGACCAGAGATGGAATAGCTCTGTTTTTCTGGCAGCTTTCAATCCCCACAGCCGTGAGACAGAAGCAGATGATGGGAAATACAGTAGCTGAGGCAGATGACATCATGTGAATATGGCCCTGGACATATGGATGATTCAGAGATAAAGAGCCTGGAGCACTCATTAGTATCCTACAAACCATAACACATAAAGGCTTTTTGCTTTCAGCATCAGCTACTGTTTATTTTCTCTGTGTTCAATTATCAGTGTCCACAATGTTTCTAAATTCATGCGCTGGGTTTTTTCTGCAGCTCGAGAGAGACACAAAAACACACGAAAACTCTCAGGAGAGACACAGGGTTTGAGGGAACGCTGGGTAATGAGCTGGAAAACTGCTCATTAATGTTGACCGTCACTCGCCGGACCGACGTGAATGTGTCTGGCTCGATAAATAATGTGTGAGGTGCGGTCTCAATTTTATGGATGCTCCCCTCGCTGACCCTCTCACTAGACTAGTCTATATCTCACTGAGGCTATTTAATTATGTAAACTTACAGTATAGTCAGAGAGACAGAGGAGAGGAGAGCTGACACAAAGGAGGGTAATTGAACTTGAAAAGAAATCACCTTTAACACACAAGAGGAACTGAGCAAGAAGCGCTATCTGAGGTGCTTGTTAGTTGTGTTTGGTAACCACTCCTAATGGTGTTAAATCTTCAAATGCATACAGAGAATGTTTGATTCACAAATGAACTGTGTGGGGGGTTTTTTATTAGCCGGAGTGTGTTTGAAGAAAAACACACAAAGAGGGATCTTCATAAAATGTTCCCTGCCCAACAATCTACGCAGAAGTTGAAAATGCAAGAGTGAAATGGATTTTCCTCAGCAACAAAGACAAGACCAACCTGGGAAACAAGCTTTGCTCTGGTTTGGAAGACAGAGCAGATATCAAAGAGAAATGGAGGGATAGTGTGAGCGATAGAGTGAAGGACGCTCATCAGGATGACAGCCTATTTGGAAAATGTATGCTCTGTGTTGCTCTCGCTTCCTATTAAAGAAACATGGCTGGATGAGAGCAAGGGAAGGACAACGCTGATGTACTCATTTCATTTCTCCTCTCTGCTTAAGGAAACCCCTGCTTTGAGAAAATGCTCTTATTTTGGCAGCTGTGACCCACTTTTATACATTCATTCTTGAGCTATGATACGCGCACTCACACACACACACACACATACACACACACACACACACATGCTGTAACGCATCAGTGAAGAGGAAAACAGAGGCATCTGGAAAAGTCGTCCTCTGGGAGGCATTGACATGATTTGCGGAGGCTCACTGCAGTTTCCCATAACTTTGGTAGTGCAGCGCGCTGCTAGGTGACTTCCCAGTGTGTTCACTGTGGTAACTGAATGCCGCACAACTAATTGGTGAAACACATAAGCTGACCTGTGTAGGAAGCTGAGGAATGTACTGTACCTTACTGTAAGGACGCATGTGAGACCACACAATGTATAAATAATTGCGCATTAATGTTTAACTCTAGTTTAAGTGTCTCCTCAGGAGTGAGGGGGAGCGTTTAAGTTCCCTGAGGCTCAGCTGGAGCCGAATCGACAAATATAATCTTACATGTGATGGCCTTGTTTGTGGTTTTAGATGGTTTTTGAATTCCCTAACACATACTGCAAGCTCAGGTTATTGTTACTTAAAGAGCTCAGAAAGAAACAAGAAGAACACTTCAATACACACATTTGTGATGTGTCCGTGTTTTTAAATCCCCTATGTGTTGGATTTAAAAGTTTGTGACTCTGGTGCCCCCAGACTCGACACTGTGGTGCATTTGAGAAGGGCGAAGGAGTAAATGACGACGTGAAATAGGGTGACATTAATTTGATCACAAACACCAGCTGTAAACCATTACTCACTGAAGAAAAACGAGACCACAGATACTTTGAACAAGACGCTGCAGAGGCTTTTTTTGTCAGTGCAGTTTCTTAATGGGAATAAATTATCCATTTAAAGTGTGCTTCACATGCTGATGCCTCCATGTGGGAGCCAGAGTTCCCACAATACTTTGAAAAATGGGATTTTCAGCTACACACAGAGAGGTGATGATTGCCAACCTGGTAGGTCTGTGATGCTTTTATTTATCAGAGGACACAAAGTGATCTCATGCATGATCAGTGATCAAAATGTGATACACAAGTTGCTTTTCTTCTGTTGTATTTGTTACAGATTAGCTGCACAAGGTGCGTTTGCTGGCAGCATTAGTTGATACATGTGTAATTTCACTTCCAACTCCTGTGGCAAATACATGCTGCAAAACGCTCCACAATGTCTAATATCCTCACCAGCTAGTCGCTAACTTTGTCTGTCTGCTATTGAATATCATACTCAAGTAAAAGTACTATTACTTACTCTTACTATTTGACATGTACTTTGGCTCATGTCCCATCAACTAACATGGATGGAGGCGGCGGGGTTTATGACCTATTCTGCAGCCAGCCACCAGGGGGCGATCAAGATGTTTTGGCTTCACTTTTGGGGAGCCGTCAGGTCGTCCATCTTTATATAAGGTCTATGGTCCAAACCAACAATAAATTCTATTTCTATAGACAATTGCACAGCCTGTGCATACATCTGATTATCCTTGAATACCTTGAATAAAAGTATGGATTTCTCTGGGTTTGTTAACATTTGGGATAATGTAAGTACACAACTCATCAAAATATATAAGATAGGTCTACTTGTTTTTAGACATTTTAATGTGGAAATGTTACATAATATACCTTCAAGTAAAAGCAAAATGATCTATTTTATAATATAAAAATATGTATCTGTTCGTACATTTGGAATTCCCCAAGATTCCCTGATGACAGTTGTAGCAGATTATAATAATCTGTAACTGATTGATTACACTTTGATTGAAAGCTTCCAATTCCTATACACATTCCTATATTCCCAAGGCACACACACACACACTACACCATCAGCTCCCATTCATTATATTCTACAAAGCAGCACTACAGTAATAATCATTTATAACTCCAGCCACTGAGCTCTCTGAATATATGGCCCTGATCAAAAGCCAACACTTAACATCAAACAGGCTCATTCAGTTGTAAGTTTGGCTGTAAATTAGCGAGACATTATAGCGTGCCAGCGTGGGTGCCAGGGACAGGAGAAGGGACAGGATTTTAGACTAACAACACAGTTATGGGAAGTGATGACAGCATGTTGGCAAGTGCCATTACTCCAGACCTGGCCCACTATTCATTCTGAGGAGGCAGCTGGCAAACGACTGAAATCTACGAGAAATATCGACAAGGTTAAAAATCTTTAGTACTTATCAGTACAAAAGTGATGCAATGCATTCAATTGGTTTCATTTGGCATCAGCACACCATACAGAGAAGATATTGTGTGTATTATTCACTTTTACTGACAGCATATGAGGCTAAAGCAGCGATACATGACACCAGAAACACTTCTTCATCTTGTCCTTTTTGGGGAAGTGCTCTGTTTCCATATTAGAGAAGCTGCCTGGGTTTTAATTCTCTGCCCAACTAGACACTCCACCAGCCCAGAGCCTATGGCTTGTAGCCCTGTGGGCAAAAAACAGAGCATTATCAGAAGTTCTTGACAAAGCACTTTCTGGAGTAGGACTCAGCAGCACGCATAGTTAAACTCAAGGGGACAGTTTCTCTTAAAAGCTCTTGTACCATCCGTGGCTCTTTCTGCAATTTGGGATACACAGTTTTCAAAAGAAATTGGGTCATGGTAATGGCAGAAGAACATGGCATGTATAAAAGACCGGCCCCTGGAGAGAGAGCAAGAGGAGTCAAGAACAATGGTGGCCAGCTCAGACGGGGCCACCCTTCATTGCTTCGTCAGTGCTGTAACAGCAAAGTCTTGTCAGCTGAAAAGCTGGTTTTCCTCAGCCTGCCTTTCTGTTTCCTCCACATTTAGGTAACGTGTATCTCAGGGCAGCGAGAAGGCACGGCGCTGATCCTGGGTCATTTCATATACAAATAAGAAGCTTAAAGTGTTTCTTAGCCTCTAATGATTGTGAACTTCAGAGTCTTTTCGAATGAAAGGGGGTCTTTTGGTGATCATGTGGAAAAAAGAGAAATCCAAGGCACTCCGAAAACGTGTCTGAAGCCTTTATTCTGCATGGCTAGTCATAATTGCAAGCTTAAAATTACAGAGGGAAAAAAAGATCCAAGGCACTCAAAAAATCAGTTAAAAAGCCTTTATTCTGCTCAGCTGGTCACTGTGAAGTTTTTAACTCACAGTTATGACTACACAAACAGAAATGCAAAAGCTTTTAAACTCATTTTTGCAGTGCCTTGAATCTTACTTTTAAAGTTGGTGATAAACAAATGTTATAAGTGCCTGACTGTGTCAAGAATAAAATAGAATAGAACAGAAAGGAGTGACGAATAAAGCCCCCCTCTTTATCATTTATAAGAAGTATATGAATAACTCTGAATATTGGTTTATCACAGACTATAAAGTGCTATGTGTTGCCTGAACTTAACCACAAAAAACTTGGACCATGCTTTATTTGCTACGAGCAGATATTAAAACAAATGCCACTACATTTCTCTCGAAATGTAATTCCTGTTGCAAATAAGTAATGTGTAAATGTCATTTCTAGTACACACAGTTGTAAAATAATATGTGTGATTACACACCTGAGCAAATCCTTATAGCATCTGTTAACTGTGTAAATCATTCACAGACAGGTTTAAGAGTGTTTAAATGTGTTTAAAGACCAGTGTTGTGCAAGTTAGTTGAAAACCAGCAGAAAACGTAATGCATTACATTATTTGTTGTAAACTGTTGTTACTTGTTCAGCACAGCTCCTCCAAAGATGCCTATAAAAAACCCCAAATCCTCCACACCCACACCTAACATCTTTTGTATTTAACGCGTGTAGAAATAGAAAATGAGACATTGTGGTTTAACAAGCAGGCAGCCCTACAATTTACTGACCATCAACAGCTAGCTTAGCCCCGGTGACTGCACACAGCTGAGCTGTGGGATTCACACACCCTCCAACTCTAAACAAAACTAGGTGACTCCTGAATGTACACTTACATGTGGCTAACGTTAGCAAGCCAGCTGAGAACATGTGAATAAGACAACTTTGGGAATTACCATGAGTTACATCTCCCCCAATTATAGTATAATGACAAATGCTAACATGTAGTGTAAAAATAGCACAAGTACAGCGTAGTCATAAAGTTAGCAAACTGACTCAGTAATGTCAGTTACACAGCAATATTTTTTGTTCATACCAATTGGTAAATGTTCAATAATGTCCCTTGGCTGTTAAAGTTGCATCTTTGCCTATCAGCGATCTGTGCAGTGCAAGTGGTGACACTTGATTTCTGCAAAAAGTTCATGTACACCTGACCTGCGCGGGGCACGTGGGATAAGTTTGCCTTCAGGGTTGTCTGCCTGGCAAAAATTCCTGAGGGCAAACTTCTCCCATGTGCCTGCGCGGGACTGCAATGACTCTTGGTAAAGATGAGTGAGGACAGCAAACGTGGAAAGGCTGACAATGAAGACAGGCAATTTTGCCACCTGAACCCAATCCTAAACCACTGAAATGACAATTGCTGTATGCAAGGTTGCTAATATCAGGCGCCATCACGAGTCAAAACATGCTAGCTTCACTGCAGCATTCCAATCTGGTAGCACTGCAACATATCTGATAAATATTATTAATGTTTGTTCATCAAGTGGCCCCTGACCTCCTGTCATTTCGCAAAAGTGGCCCCTGGGCAAAGCAAGTATCCCTGGATGAGTTCAACCTTTGATTTGTAAAAAGATCAATGTGCTATTTCTTCTTTCAAAAGTTGCATAGTCTCACTTTACAAATGTCCTATATTTGCTTGCGACTATGTTTATAGTGTTTTATAAACCATTTATTAATTGTTTCTATCATGCTTATAAATGCTAAATAAGGAGGGTGTTGTGTGAAGAGAACAGAATAGACTATATGATGAAAATAATGCAACCAAATTCCATATTCATCCATACAATGACACCACCAGTAATGACACACTCATAAGAAAAAAACAAGGGATGTAGTAATAACACCAAATGCAGCCTCATGTAGAATGCATCCTCAATCATGTTTATTGCAGGAACAGAAATGGATCTGAAACATTAATAGAACACCATCCCAGTCGGTCACAAACCACAGCACACAGATGTAGAAGACTAAAACATTACCTTCTGTCTATGCATTTTCTTATAGAACAGCTTTAGGCCATATCTGGAGATACAGTAACATGGATCATGAATCATGGAGAAGGAGTCAGGTCTGTAATCCTACTGTGTGTCTGTATGTTCTGCACCACTGTGTGCTTTTATTTGATGCTCGGCTTCCAACCCTGATCCATATGTCTCAGAGCACATCTATATCTCATGTTGAAGTCCCGGAGAATAGTTCAGTAGTGAGTTTACATTTTTCATCACAACAAGTATGGATGGCATCGCAAAACGGGGTTACCAAGCATCTGTTTCTCCGCCTTACAATCAGCGGCGTTGTTGGTTTGAGATTCAGACACAAATATCATCACGCTCTCTTTTCCTCCTCTGCATGTCGCTCGTGTGCAAACCCTGTATTGAATGGATTAATCTGATATGTAGTAAATGAAAAAACAAAGTGCTTTTGATCAGAAAGTATTTCAACTTAGCCTCCTGAAGCATAAATCTATTTCCTGAGTCAGTCTATCAACTTCAACCTGATGTGCTGAAGGTGTAAAATCCATTCAGGAGATACTGTAAGTTTTATAGGAAAGACACTTTAAATTAGGATCTTTTGGTATCTTAACCTGCTGCCAGTCACACCACTGGTGATAGAGAAAAAAGATGCTTATGCAGAGCATTTTTCCCCCTACTGTTCCTGTCAGGGAGCTTTTGAAATCCCTTTTCTAATGAGAGCTGGCATTCCACCTTCCTTCAGTATTTCCTCCGGAGGGTTAGCGACGGAAGGATGACAGCCGCAGTCAGGAAAAGTCTTCGGCTCTCAGCTTATAGAGAAGTCATACTTGGGTTTGAGATTTGTCTGTTTTATAAACATTGTCATATGACTGCAGGGCAGCGGTCAGCTGTGTGACCTCCATCTGCAGCAGCGATATCTGATCTGGCATCGCTGGCTGTTCTTGCATAGCTTTGACAGGCAGTGCTGATGGAGGTGGATTTGGGGAACTTTTAAAGGTCCCGTAATAATCAGTTTTCTTTTCTTTTCAATTATACAACAGCTCAGAAAGGATCATTTCTTTTCTTTGTATATTTTGCAAATAAATGCAGTTTAGATACAAATGTTTTAAAGATAAGACTCCACAACCCTGACTTCGCCCACTGGTTCCTACTGAAGATGTAGCTTTTTAAAAGAGGGCCACAAATACATAGTTTCATGTTTTCTTTAAATGTTCTGTGATTGTCTAAAACAGCTGGTCACTGTAGTTTTTAGCAACAGGATCAGCTGTGGATTAATACACATTTGGTGCTGTAGTGAGTATATCCGGCAGGACGGTGTACGTGGGATTGAGTCCAAATAAACTACAGTGTGTGTGTTTATGGTAATGAAGGAACATGTCACCCAGTGCAACAGTGGGGCTCGTTGATGTGTTTTTAATCATTTCTTTAAACAATGGAGCTCTATGGCACAGAGGAAGAAGAGATATCAGGCTTTCGATACACACACACACACACACACACACACTCACACAGTACTTATTAGTATGATACATTCATTGTTGTTTTGGGTCTTTTATGGGATTTGTTGACAATAAGAAAAATAAAGAATACAACATTTAAGCCTTTTACTTGAAATCAACATGACACCTAAGTCTTTACAGGTGAGAATAGTCGCAATGCTGTGTCCTGATTGGCCACTAGGTCACTAGTCCAAGCTGGGGACACACTATGTGATTTAAAGCTTGAGTCTGCACTTATTTGCTTATAGGCAGGTCATCATGGACAGTTGGCACATAGCAGCTTTAAGTAGTGTTCTGACCTCCTTACCTGCTGAGTGCTGGCTTTCCACTTCAAATACTGCAAACTGGCCTCACTGCAAAGATATTTGGTAACTCTTCGAGGCGAGCACATACACAGATCATGCCCACGATTCAAGGATTTGAAATCGAGCAGAGTGGTGGTCATCAGTCCAGTCCAGCTACTTTTCACTGTATATACTGGCTATGTAAATGTAGAGAGTGGGCAACTGGAAACGCTCAGAATCTATCATATGAGCAGTGAAACGTTTGGTTTTTAATCATGGCAAGTCTTTCCACAATCCTTTGGTGTGCCTCAACTCACAACAAGACATTTCAATAACCTTAACTGAATTTGCAATAGAGGAGGAAGGACTTAAAGCTGCATTAGGTGATTTCTTTTTTGGCCACTTGGGGGTAGTGGAATAACCAAAAAACACAAAACTGTCACATAACGTTCTTTTGACGAACTTGTTAGCAAACAGTTGCCTATTTACACATCCAGCAGACACAACGCAGAGTTAGCATTGGTTTGGCTTTTGCTGAAAACAGCGGCCTGCAGCTGCTGGAAACAGCGGTTCATGAGAGCGGAGTTGCGGGCCAGAAAACCAAAACAATGAGCTAAAAAAGGGTCAAATGCTCCATAGAGCTTAGGGGTAGTAGCTGCAGAGTTGGGCGGTAATTCTCTGTGGGTTTATCGATATAAATGGCCCCTTACACATCTTTTAGTATAAAAATGTATTAGTGCAGCTTTAAAGAAATAGCAACAACCTTGATGCCAGTTTTGAGACTCAACATTTTCTGCATCTTAGTAATGATGATGCAGAACTTACCCCGACAACTTTCCAAGTCTGTGCAAAAACTAATTTCAAGCTCTCTCTGCTGAGTATACAGCTCACTGTCCATGACTGTCCATGACTTATTCTGCGTTTACTTCTTTTCCCTGAATCACAACACAAATCACAACTGCTATATATACATTTTGTTTTAATATCAATGTGTAAAAACACATTCTAAAGAGCACAACTGCATCACAAGACTTTTGTCCATTTTCTCTTGAGTGTTGCAATGTACAGTACAGTAGACTGAAAAGCTGCAAATGTCGATTAACTCTTAAGCTTTTTCACTGTTCAGTCTTTTCATTGTAACTTGCAAGTGGAAAAATCTTGTAATGTGTCCGGGACTCGAGGTTGTTATAAGGTTGCTGGAAAATGGATTTTGAAAATGCAATAAGTTTAAACTAAACCACATGAACACAATTACATTCTAACAATGTCTACAATAAACATCCATAATCACATGTTAAAGCAACATTATGCAAGATTTGTTTTTTCTTTGTTTTTTGAGTGCAGTTCCCCCTCATGGACAGCTGTATATGTGCACTTGTTGACAAGATCAAGGATTTGGATTTGGTGGGCTGACTTGGCTTACGATCAAAAATTAGCGAGTCGACAACTTTGCTAACAGCCAAAGATCAAGCAAGTGCAACAACACAAGAAATAGCAAGCCAGCTAATATTACTTACTAGTCCAACAGCACGAAGGCCGGCTCGGCGTCTGTCTTGCAGCCTTGTATTTGGCGAAGCTCTCGCCAACGACTAAAAGCAAGTGCGAAATTTACTGTTGCCCGGCCTCTTGCTCGGTCACTCTCTCTTTTTCTCTTCTTAGCTTCCTCCGTCAACGTCCTCTTCAGTCTCTTCACCTCTGCCATAATGTTCGTACGGAGAATACCAAGTTAGACCCATGTGCGACGTAATGCGTTACGCACTTCTCGCAGGAGATCGTACCCTCTCAACCCACATTACATAGTGCAAGAACAAAATGAAGGTGCCATTCTTCATATTACAAGTCAGCGTACCATCAAAATGATTTGCAAGCTGTTACTTTAAGGTAAAATAGTTGTATAATGTTGCTTTAACTGTATATAAATAAAGAAAAACGTAATCCCTCTAATAGGCTTCCTTAAGATTTTTCTCCTCCTGACTATCTCTCTCTCCTCTGATCTTTACTAGTGCTCCTTTGGCCCACATCATTACAGCCTCCTGCCTGCCAGAAACACTCCCCAGAAACAATGTGCTGCATTCTCATCACATCCCAACCAAGGCAGGTAACTGCAATTTAAGGTCCCGCTCTCACCCTGCAGCTCCCACACCTCTCTGTAGCTGCTGATGTCAAGACGCCTTCGGTAGTTTGTGATCAGGAAAGAGTTCAGTGCAAATATGGTGTGCAATATAGCTCAGTGCTCTCCGACCAAGTGCCGCTGAGAGCAGCTTTTCACCATAACCAAGCCCTACACCTGCTGATTTGGTCCTCCTATTTGGTTAAAGGTGTGTTAATTAGTGAAAAGTCTTTACTGGGAAAAACCTACACTTAATGGTTTTCATTGGTGACCATGGATATTGACGGCTACAGCAGAAAGGCATTTATAACAAGGACAGAGCTGTGTGTGTGTGCTGAACAGCTTAGGTTCATTTCAGTGCATCAGTGTTGAAACACACTTCACTGGCAATTTAGCCCTATCAGTTCTCCATAATCCCCCAGGTGCCATGGCCTGGCTACGGACCAGTATGGACGACTTTATCTGAAATAATGAGACTATTACCCGAGAGAGCACAGCCAATTACTGTTCCATTCTGAAAGCGATGCTTGTTTACAGGCATGTAGCTGCAACATGATAACAGTCAGCTGCACAAAAGGTCGGGGAATTGTGAATGCAAATAAACATGCAAGAGAGTGGAGGTGGGTTTGCAGGAGCCAGCCAGCCAGCAAGCAGCCATGTTCTGCGGACAGAGGTCTGTGCAGCCATTTAATTTAGAAGTGTTAATGCCAATAACCAGGCGTGCTTTCTTGCTCGCTTGGAGGAGGAGGGGAGGGGGTGCAATTTACCGATACTTGGCTGAGTTCTGACGCCAGCACTGAAGTGATGTAAGAGACGGAGGGAGGGAGAAAGCCGAGAAGGAGGAGAGAAGCAGAGAGAGGAGAGATAGAGAGAGAGGGAGAGAGCGCTGATGTTCTCCTCACTTTCGGAGACCCAGACAGAGAGCAACTCCCCAGCGGGTATCCTAACTGAGGTAGGCTGGCTTTTCACACCCCCACCTTTTGAATATATAATAAAATAAATTACATTTGTGCTTGAATTTTATTTGAAAACATTAGCAGAAATTGTCCTGTATCCACATTCAGTTGAGTACAGCGATGGTAGGGTGTGATGCTTAACATGAAGATAACACGCATGCATTTGGAAGATGTGTGGGTGTCATGACACCAAGTTGAATGCGTCGTGCAAACTGCCAGAATGACTTGAGAACAGGATCATTTTTCACGACTAAAATCTGTCAAGTTATTTGGACGTGCAGAAGCCTATAGGCTACTAATTAATAATTAATGACGTGACTCTGACGTGGGGATAACGCCTAATGAGCCCGCTTTGCCTATTTGTTTCTCCAGCCTAACTTCGACTTGAGCAGAACTGATCTGGGTCTCCAGGAAACAGCGACGCACCGCGGCTCTCACACGCCGCTTAGCCGAGGGAGAGCGCGCAGAGCCCGGGCACCCATCAGCTTCCCTCCCGGTCAGGATATGGTGCTCTCCTGCCAGCGCTCCCCGACGTGTCGCAATGGGCTTTAGTTTGTCCACTAAATAGTGATAGCCGAGGATGCCCTTTACAGTCTACACAGAGTTGCATTGAACATGACGGCGGCACAGGAGACTGAGCGAGTAGGGGGAGACTCGGTGGCGAAAGTTGCACAAGACTAAGCCCTTGCATGTTTAACCAGAGTTGAAGTGTCTTTGCCAGAAACATAAGACTTGAAGAGTTCTTCACACTACCATGGGGATAAGGCACGTTTTGTTGTTGCTAATATACCTGGACCCGCTGAGCGTGCTGAGTGCCGCTACAGGCGGTAAAAAACCCAAGCAGGCGCCCAGGAAAGCTCCCAAACCCACCGCGGTCCCCACGGTTGTCCCGCCGAAGACCCCGCAGCCGGCGCCCGCCAGCACCCACGACACCTGCCTGGGCTACTACGACGTGAGCGGGCAGTATGACAAATTGTTCGAGTGCAACAACACGGACCACCGGTACTGCTGCGGGACGTGCTACCTGCGCTTCTGCTGCGAGTACAAGAAAGACCGGCTGGATCAGAAAGCCTGCAAGAACTACCAAACGCCGGTGTGGGTGCAGACGGCCGCCCCGTCGCCCATCCCGACCGGTGAAACGTACGATCCGAGCATGGATCAGACCAACACGGCGGTCTATATCACCTGTGGGATCATAGCCTTCATCATCGTGTTGGGAGTGTCGGTCAAAGTTGCGTACGACAAAGCTACAGAGCCGCCTCAGGAAATGAACATACATAGGTGAGTTTGTAGAAGACTGTTTAAAATCACATATAATGTGAGGATGACTTGTGAATCCTTGCACTGTGTTTGAAGCACAAATATGTACTCTGATCAGTATTTTCTTTCAAATGTTCTCCCCTTGAGTGAGATAGAAAAAGAAACAGAGCCACATAACAAGAGCTCATCATTTGCACCATTAGATGCAGGCTAGAATATGACAGGACATACTGTAATTCAGACAGACAGATAGACCCCTCTGTAGACAGGGGTCAAAGGTCAAGACTCATGTCATACTATTTATATTTAAAGTTCAGGTCAGGGTGTCTTCTTTCCCTATATCAGAAATAATGAATTAGAAATCAGGCTGGCAATGTGTTTAAATTAACTGACAGTTTTTTATCTAAAGCCAAAAGAAGTGTAACTGGGAGCAGGGCCACGCCTCAACCACACCTCTAATCACCTGTCAAGCCTACTTATACCTGGTCCTGTGTGTCACAGCCTCCCTTTCCCTCCCCCTCATCCATTTACCTCCCCTCATCTGCCCATCTCTATTCACATCCTTTCATCCCCTCTCATTCAATCCTGTGCATACGTCTCCCATCACCTCCAGTTCAAATGGGCTCGGAGACGGATCCCCCACACAGGGTCTCCTCCTCCCCGGCCTTCAATATACCCGTCCCAGACCGGCCTAAACGGACACCTTCCTCCCTCTTGTTCATCCCCTTCCTCACATCCATTCATCCACGCTCAACATCAAATACCTCCCTGTTTCATTAAACCTTTAAAATCACACTGTTGTTGTGGCGTGGTCCTTGTTAGTGAATTACATTGATTGTGGTAGGCTGGTGCATCTGTTATGTGTGGGAGTGAGAACATTTATGTTGGATGTTTGTTAGTTTATATTGCAGATGAAATCATGCATTAATCGTGCATTAAAATGGCGTCTCTCATGTTTGAATCTAACTATAGCAAAGATATTTGGCTCATGAGGCAACCAAGTCAAGACGGCCAGCTGTCAAACATCATACTTCACCCCACCCCCACCCTCCACGCATCAGCAAATGGCTTACTGGTGTGTTCAGGTGGGGGGATTTGACAAGAATGTTTAGCAGAGATGGGATACCATGGTGAATTATGCATCTCACCTCCTCAGCTGGCTCCGGCTTCCTCCTGGGGCTTCACCATATGACAGTTATCGTACATGAGTGGACCACATGTTGTAGACTGTACCCACATCAGTGAACAAATGCTGACACACATTATTTCCTCAAGATTGAATAGTTTTTTTTTTTATTGGATGCATTATTCAACACTTGAGCAACCTTAAGACTGTGAATAATGGATAGTGTTAACGTTGGGGCTGTATCAAGGTTGTGTGACATGCATGCACCGCTGCACATTCAATAAGTAACAGGAAGAAGTGGGGTGGGAGGGAGCTAAAATATTAATTTAAAAGCAAAGGTTACGTGGTTACGGTGATACATTTGTCATACAAAAGCTTTGAGCTGCTGCAGTGCTGCAAAAGTAATTTGATTTCCTTTTTCAAAAGCGATGCCAGAAAAAGCAAACAAACACTTTTTGAACTTTCTTTCATCATGATTGCTTCTCCCTCTCTTCCACTCCCCCCCCCCCTCCACCCTCGAGGGCTCCATCCTTCCATATGCACCTGGTGCGGTCTGAAAAACATTCAAATTCAACCCAATTAGACGAGATACTCACACATCCAATGTTTCTCTTGCAAATGAACATTCGTCATGTTCCCAGACGTAAAAGAAAGACAAAAAAAGAAGAAGAAACAGAGCAGCCCTGAATTACCCATAATAGCACAACACTGTCTTAACAATTAGCAGCCATTCGGCGTGCAGAAAACAGACGAGCTATCACTTCATTTTTAACTCAGCTCAGCTGCACTGAGAGAGAAAAACTGTACAAGAAGGGAAACATCTTTTTGGTGCAGTATTAACAGTCGTTCTTGTTTTTTTTTCCCCCCCAGGGCCCTTGCAGACATCCTGAGGCAGCAGGGGCCCATCCCCATATCGCAATACGACTGTGAGAATTTTGCAGCGATGAACGGCTCACCCAAAGACAACACACCAGTCAGAACCTCATCCAAGAACCACTACACCCCTGTTCACACCTCCAAATCCAACCACGGTAAGAGCTCTCCTCTCTCTCCACTCAAACCTCACAGCTTCACAAGCATCCACTTGTTTATGTGTCATGACTGTTGGTCAAATATATATTGAAGGCAGATTTCAGCAGTTTCAGCGCATCTATGTAAAGCATTTGCAATACATTCATTATTCTCATGCAAAATTCTGCACCCGCACCCAAAGAGCACCCACTGTGCTCACCCTTTCAGCAGCGTAATCTCCGATGTTAACATCCAGTAATCATCCGATTTGAGCGAGAGAGCGCGAGGGAGAGAGCGACAGCGAAAAAGAGGGGCCTGCTAGTGGAGATAATTACAGGCTGGCAAGGTAGCGCGGCCCCGCAGTCTCTGACAGGCTGGAAGTGATGACCTCTCAGTCACTCAGTGGGTGAGTCACATGCAGCTCACACGGCGTGATTTAACCCCGCGATTCAGAGAACAGACAGGGAGCATAAATCGGTAATATGGCCAAAAGCTGTGCAAAAAGGAAAAAAACAACAAAAAACAGGAGTCCAAGGGAAGCCAGTCCAACGCCGGCAGGTTCTTCTTCAGCAAAGCAGGTGTTATCAGATCGAGAGAGGCAAAGACACTCAGGGAGAGGGACACAGATGGAAAATAATGAGATATTAGAAACACAAAGGAGTCGCTGAGATGGAAAGTGTGCAGGAGAAGTAAGGAAATATTTCACACATTAGGTGTTGATTTTCTAGCCGTTAAAAATGATGATATGTGTGTAGTTAGCCATTGCTGCTAGCTGACTTATTTAAAAAAAAAAACAGGGCATTACAGTATGTAAAATAGGACTTTTATTAACTCCTTACCATACCCTGGTTCCCTAAAAGCCCCAGATACCTTCTCATTGACCGGGGAGACAGGGAAGCTTGGAAGGCCTCTACTGGTTATGATAGAACTGCAGCTGCATTTCTGAAGTTCTGAAAGCCAAACATCACGGCGCCTGGTACAAGACATGTAGTTGTTACGGTTGATTTGAGCTACAGGACAGCAAAAATATTTTTGCATCTTTGTCTCTAAATAATAGATTGTGCATGCTTCCAGCTTTATTTGGGTTTACAGACTCAGTAAGACAGAATTTGGCCTCTCTCTGCCGCATCGCCATCAGATACTTACTGTGGAGCATTTTCTTGCAGCTCAGTGTTCGCTGCGACCACAGTCTGCGTTCATTCACTTAGTGTCTCCCCCGCTCAGTCGCTGCATCAGTCTATTACTGATGGTCACTAGTCGGCCATGCAGGGGACCCGGTTGATACGTAGCTGCACGTGGCAGGCTGCCTTCAGCACGACCTTGCATGTATTTATACTCAGTAAAGGTCGGGCATCACTTTATCTGTCTATCTGACGCTCAGCTTGGCTGCGACTATTTTGCCTGCTTGCACACAATCACTGCAACTCAGGCCGGCTCAGCTCAGTCTACCCCAGCCAAGCCCCCCACCCCGCCTCCTCATCAGGGACCACAGCAGTCCTGACGGGGTTGGACATGAAAGGCAATGACAGCCCGGGCGAAAGCCTGGTTAATGTGTGCATATAAATTGGGAGCTCCAAGGTGCTATGGAGAGGGCAGCCCACTCACTCTCACAGAAAATGCATATTCATGTGTGCCTAAATGGGCATTTGGCACAGAGCGGGGAGGCAGGCCTCTTAAGGATAGGATCCTTGGCTGGAGTCGTCGCTGCTAAGAATGGCACTTCACATCCAGAGGCTTTTTGAGACACTTTTAAATCAGGTGGAGAGGCCTCATAAAGCAAGTGGCTAAAGGGCCCAAGAGGATCCTATCAACTTATGTCAAGAGTGGGAATAAAGTCAGTTTCTCCTTTGATCCTCAACATGAAATGATGCCCAGTTGCTCTCAGCTTTTTTTCCATCCTCATAGTTTTGTTTAGGCTCAATTCTAAAAATACACTCTGTTTCATTTTTCACATTGCAGGCCTCGAGTGGTGACATGGTACCCTTGTTGCACTGCAAAACTTCTGTGCATTTTTAGAACGATGTATTCCTTTTTAAAAAAAAAAAAAAAGGGCCTAAAGCAAAAACAGTGCAGACAGCATAATATGATACCAGCGCAAGTGCTGCTATATTTATTCGCATCCACTCTGCATTGTTGTGGGGCTGAGATCCTCTTTTAGGCCGGGGTGTAAACACAGAGCGCCCCACAGCCACAACAAGGAGCAGAACTTGAAAGGGAGGAGTAGATACCTTTACAGGAGTTCGCCTTTGGTTAAAGTAAACAATAACCGCTTCTCTGAGTAATACAGTTTGGCCCACAGCTCTCTCCAGATGAAGTTGATTTATTTACCGCACACCACAGGCAAAGATTTGCCTCTTTTTTTTTGGTTTTTGAAAAGTGTTGCTTGGTTTCCTCTCTGACATTTTCTTAATGCGCAGAATGATGAAATATAGTTTTCAGGTAGTGCAGAGAGCAGCTGTTTCCTCTGTCTCAGTTTACTCAACAGAAACCAAAGAAAAAAAAACAATTACTCCTACATAGAACTTCTGCAAAAAAACAAAAAACAAGAATACGCAAATTGGTTTATGAGTTATGGGACTGTGTTTACAGCACGAGAAGAATCAAAATAAGCGGAATGAGAAGAATGACTATAGCTAGGGTGTATGCTCATGCAGAAGCTGAACAGCCTTCAGCCTGTATGTATATATGTATTTAAGCTCCTATACTTTAGGGATTTGAGCAGTAATTTTGTTTGAGACGAACAACCTCCCAAGCTTAAAGGTCAGCTGCTGTGGACAATGATAGAAGGTCGTGATGATAGAATAACATTTCCAGCTATTTAGCAGCTTTGACGTGACCTTCAGATGTTTTTAAAGCACGTAGCTTTGTGTGTGTGTGTGTGTGCTCTCTGAGAGTTACCCTAACAAGAGGTTTTGCCTAAATAACAAAACAGGGATTTAATTACTCTAATTATTCGCCAAAATCATACTCAGTAAGCCCACCACTACCACACACACACACACACACACACACATACACACACAAATCACCTCCCTCTTCTGCCTGCAACCTCCCTCCAATTAATCCTTAAAGTAACATCTCCACTGTGACCTCGCGGGCTCCCCATTGGCCAGATAATCATCACCCACGTGTAAAAAAACAACAACATTTCTATGCTGACTGCGTCAACATGTTTAATAGAAGCTTCCTCCTGAGTGCACCTGTGTTAAACCTCAGCATCTGAGAGACCCCACCTAATTGTCTCCTGCCCTAGATCTCATTATTGCCCCTTATTATACAGCTGGACCTTTGGCCCCCTGAGTGTACATGTGTGTGCGCGTGTGAGGAGGTTTCAGGTGTGGAGGCAGGGATCCATCGGCATCTCTTTCCAATAGCGGTACCAGTTAATTATAGACCAGTGTGGATCAGGACTTACTGCACTGCACCATTAGTTTTCGTGAGAGGGCAGGGTTAAAAGAAACAGGGCATGTATTTTCCAAGGTGGCATTTGAAAAGCAAATTTTTTTTTCCAAAGAGGCTTCAGGGTGCATCTCTCTACAGAGGGCGCACGAGAGGAAGATAAAGATATGAAGATATGCGATGCCGAACTTTATCGAGATGATGTACACAGCTCCATGTCCACTCCAGCAGATCCGCATGTGATAATGCTATAAAATCAGCGTACCATGTAAATGACCTCTGCCTGGCTGTGTTAAAGCTTAATCGACCTTGGAAGGGGGGGCGACCTCTCCGATGTCAGCCACACAGAACCACATCCAGCTTGGTTCATGATATGATTATGTTATTATTCACAATTCAGAGGTGTAGGTGTCCAGTGAAGAAATCTGATTTAAAAAAGTTATTTCCATATGAATCCTCAGCACCGGCTAGTTCCAGCGGCTGTTAATTTCCATGGCACGTCGTTGAGGTGAAAGTCACGATTTTCTTTGTATCAAGGACGATAAATTCATAATGCGTAGCCTTCCCCCCCTGCAGGCTCTTCATGCTACCTCACCTTAATGAGCTGGGAATGAGAGCTGGAGGAAAGGAGGGGATTGCTTTTAAAGGGTCTTTCAGATTCTAGGGTTGTTGCAGTGGGTCGTGGAGTGGCCTACCAATGACAAAGGTGACAATGAGAGACAACAATAGCGCGTGTGTGTATGTGTCACACACAGAATTGCTGGTATGATAGAATGGGAAAATAACCCCAGCAGATCTATCTGCAGCCATGAAAGCAGCGCAGGGGGAGGTGTGATTGAGTTCAAAGTGCGTTGGTATGTGGGTGGTTGAAACATATTGCTTTTTTTCCGTGGATCATCGAGCTATGTTTGCTTGCATGGTTCACTTTTCCACCATTTCCCATCTATCTGTGCCTGAGGGAAAACACAGCAGGGACGTTCTCCGTCTGTCATTTGACACCATGAAAAAGAAACAACTGGGGCCCCTGAGAACATGATGGAAAAGCCCAAACTCTATTTTCTTATCTTTAACCGGTGCCCTGGTGAACGTTATCACTTTATTTTAGCTTGGCGTCTTCCAACCTTTGTGGCTTGTGACCCCTTAAAGGTGAATTCTGGTGAGTTGTGAGGATTTGATGCTTTGCTTTGTCTAGTGATCGTAAACTAAATATCTTAAAGGGGAACTCCACTGATTTTACACATCAAAGTCTGTTCACAGGTGTTGGGGAGTACCAATGCATATGTGTAAAAAGTTGTATAAAGGCCTTTTGTGTCTCCAGAGGGAGCTGAGGGAAGTCTGATGAATGTCCTCAAGTGATCACATGAGTCAGTGTCGGCTGGGGCTGAAGACTACAAGTTTGAAAATGAATAAAATCTGTTGGTGTAGTCCGCTCCTCATCTCTGCTTGAGGCTAGAGGCTGGAGGCTACATTAGCCCAAACTGCAACACACCCAAATCTCTGACCAAACTGTTGCCGGTTGAGTTGCATTGTGGGTAATGTAGAAGAAGAATGTGTGGAATAAAAAAGACGAAATCTCTGGTTCTGCCGCATCGATTTTGATCCATTTTTTTCTTCTTTTCCCGTGTTGTTGGACAAAACAAGACATTTGAAGAGGTAAACTTAAGTTAAATTGCAATGGGTATTTTTCACGATTTTCTGACATTTTATAGACCAAATGATCATTCGATTAAACAAGAAAATAACCGCTAGAACATGACTTAGTATTACACTTCCATAAAGTTGAAAAACATAGAGAAAAAGACAGATTTTAAAAAGAAATTTGAAAATTGAAGCAGTAAACAGTAGACTTTTACTCTTTTTCACTCTTGCCTCTCACGGGCCTGACGTGTGTGTGACCAGCACTGAGTCTGTAAATGCCAAATTCCACTTTGCTTGGGCAGCTATTTTGTCATATTGCCACTATTCTTACTCACAACAAAGTAATTAATTTCCAGAGCGAGATGTGTTTCCATGCATCATTTTTATTATTCAAGTCTTGGTAGCTCATGAGAGCTACATCATAGAGAATTGGGAAGCTGTTGACCGCGACACTCTCACGCAACTGTGCCTCCGTTTCTGAAGGGAATCAAAACAAGTGCAGCCGGTTGTCTCCACGCTGTTGCGCCAGCGTGTCAGAGGACTTCTGAATGAAGCCGAACCTTTCTCATCCTCCCCACGTCGCGCCGCTTTGAGTCTTGAGTCGTGGTTGGTGCCGCTGTCATTTTCAGGGTTCCTCTTCACAATGAATGTCATCCTGTCGCGTCTCCAGTGTTTGAGTCTATATGTGTGATTGGGGGGTTAGTCCATAATATTGCACAAGCTCCAAAAAGTTAAGATTAAGTTAAGAAAATTAAGTCATTGTTTTAGTCTCATTAAGTTAATGTTTTGGTTGGTCTTAGTTATTTTGATGGTTTTAGATTGTTTTTAGGTTGTTTTAAGGTGTGTTTTTGGTTTTGGTGTGAACAGGTCTCCACTATGGAAAGGAGAGCGTCCGGAGCAGTGGAGGCGCTGACCTTCACAACTTCATCTCCTCTGGCTTTGTGACTTTGGGTCGAGGCCATCCGAAAGGTAAAGCACCTTTCCTTTCTTTCTTTTCTTCTCTTTTCTCACACAGGAGATTGAATGAACTCTTCTTATCTGCGAACACTGTTCTGCGTACCTGCTGAATGCTAAAGCGACCCGCGTAACGCCCCGCTTACAACACTGGTGATCAACAACAAGACGCCGACGGGTGTGAAATGTTTCCAGATTCAATTTCCCTCCTAAGCAATTCACATGAACTTCTGCCTCTGCATTTCGCAATTAAATACAAGCCAACACACACTTACCGCTGCTGATGGGGAGACGACGAGGTGGAGAAGGTGACTTCGAACTTGCACACACGTCCACAACACACACATACACATGCAGCCATTAGTCGGGGGCAGAGTTTTCCCGTGGGTAATGCACTGATTAGTATGCAGCCATGTTGGCTGAGCTCTTGTGATTTATTCCCATCCATTTTGGCTCCACAAACCAGACCCTGTATGTGTGTGTGTGTGTGTGCGTGTCACCTCGCGGGGGTTGCGAGGCGAGCTCCTTTACCTGATACAGCTTTCGAATGTTTAATTGAATGTGTTTGCGAGAATGCTTGTCATGTTTCATGGCAGCTGAGTGCTTTAGTAAAAAAAAATGATTGAAATGTAATTTGGTTCTACTGCTGCGTATGTATTTCCACTCTTCCTCTTTGGTCTCAGAACCTGCTGATTTCCTGTTCATCTTCCTGATTACAGCAGCTGATGGCCTGTCGTTGCTTTAATAAATACCAGTTCAGATGTATGTGTTGCTTGGCAGGCATGTGTGGATCTTCTCCCAGCAGAAACTGATGCTCCTTTACAAAGTGTCATGGCTTTGTTTCCGAGTGCACCAAAAAACTGCAGGGGCCTGGAAGCTTCTCTCCACTTTCATTTTTAATGGCCAACCATGGTATTTATGTCTACATGAAATTAGCTGTTTTTCTCCTTGGTTTTTGCTTCGTTTGTTTTCATCCCCAGAGGGGGTACATTTCACAATGGTATTCATATTCTCTGTAGTCCCCCCCCCCCCCCAATATAATGAGTAAAAAATGATTAGGTTTTATGAATCCTGATTTTCCCCATTGTACAAATATCACAACAGCATCACTCCGGCTATATACTCAAATCTGAGTTTTCTTGCAGCGGGTGACCTTTGATTCTTCTGCTGCAAAAACAAATGAAACGTGACAAATTGAGATCTTGGAAAGGTCTTCTGGCAAAAAAAAAAAAAAAAAATCTTAGTATAAGCCAGTTCTTTAACAGTATTCTTTTTTCCAACATCTCTGTTTGACTGTCTTGTGCCCAGAGGCAGGTATTAGTGTGGATTGAATCCTAAAATCAATGAAACACTGGTCTGAAGTTTGGTTTGGGTATTGTTGCTGCTTGGTATTATCTTTAGCATTTCACTCGTGTACAATCACTCCAGGATGGTGGAGGGAAATGAACAGTTTAACTAAGCCTCCCCCGCTCTCTCATGGTCTCTTTACAAGCACTCTACATATCCACAAAAGCAGAATGGCTTCAGCTACATAATATATTCCCTCCTTGACTGATTGAAGGATATAAATTGCTCCTAACTAAAGTATATTCAGTGTTTTTGACAACACACACTCATTTCTCTCTTATGTTTAATGATTCGCAAATAGTCAGTAAATCACTTGACCCAGCATTGGATTTATCCAAAATCTGTGGATGGATTTTAACTTCCTGAGCTGCGAACCTGTGGGCTGATGTGAACTTGCAGTGATGAGATGGAGTCACGTTGAGGTTAACAGCAAGTAAACAGTCCGGCTGAATTTAAATCATACCGGGTTTCATTATTGTTGAAGAGGTTTGCACAGCTTGGTTTGCTCTGGCTGAGAGTAACAATGCTGGAAAAAAAATAATGCAAATAGATGTTCACCGGTCAGTCAGTGGAAAAATTATTTTTCTGGAAGCAGATGTTGCCTTCTTTGCCGCGTCTCACTTGCTTTTTAGTATATATATGTTTTTTTGCCACACTGACAGAACAAGGTGTAGGAGTCATGATGCAGTCCTCTGGCTTGGCTAAGCATGACATCTCTTACATTGCTTAGTTATACAGGCGGAAAGTGTGTTTGGTTGTTAATTATATGGCAAGCTGTGTGTGTGTGTGTTGCAGCGCAGCCCTTGGGGAGAACATGTGAGGTCAGAGCAGCTGGATGCCTCACATCTGTGTGGTGGGGTACAAAACAACCCTGTGCTGAAGTGAGAATCTAAATGAGATCTGCCATGAGCGCTGGGGTGGGAAACTAAAATCCAAACTCTCATACTGCAGTCCAAGAGTTAGTTTGTTGTAATGTACCTTTTTGGTGTACTAACCTTCCCCTCAGCTTGCCCTGTGTAAGTCTACTTCAGTTAGTGGTGTCCTACATTTCCCAAAATGCCTTTCAGCAACCTTTAGAGAAGGGTCATGAACGTTTCGTGGCAATCTCTAGGGTACAAAAAGTTTTCATCTGTGTCCTAATTTCATACTACGTACTAGAGTCCTGCGTGGGACTGTTTTCGTATTTCCACTCCTGCTCCTCTATATAGAATAACTACTGTACATAGTGAGTATTTAATAGTCAATGAGTGAATGATTTGAGACGCATGCTGAAACTAATTGCAGATGTTGGTGAGACAGACAGAAAGATGTTGGAAAACAACAATAAAAGTAAAAAGATCAAATTATGAAATTGTTGTAAAAACGTTCTTTCTGAAAAAACTTTCGAAGGACAGCGATGATCGATCTTTCATTCTCTGCAAAAACTATAACAATAAATGTATATTAGACAGTAAACTCTTTGTACTAATAAAATGGAAGTAGGACGCAGCGCTTGCCTACAGATATTGTTTTTCAAACCCGATTGGAAAAACAAATCCTGTTGCATTGCATTCTGGTCTTTTGAGGATGTAGAAAGCTGTCACTGGAAGATGTCCGACAGAAAAAGATTCATCTCCGGCAGTAGCTGATTGTGGGTTGTTGATTAAGTTCAGCTGTTCAAAGAAGCACATGAATTCATCACATGTAAAATACATTTTAAGTATTTTTTTCACTTACAGAAAACCATTTCACATGTGATGAAAACTGTGATTTTAAGGTGTTGTTGATTTTGATGTCGACATCGTACAGGCACATACGATTTTCAGACATTTCAGATGTAAAAATATGTAATAAAAGAAGAGTCAGCATCAGTAATGGCTGTAAATCAGCAGTCTCTGCTGTTGTAGCATGCTGAATGAATTATCAGTTTGTACAACACAGATAAAGGTAGAGAACAAGACAGATAAAATGACAGAGAGAGAGAACAACCTTTTTTCCATTTCATTCACATGCAAATGGCGTCTTAATAGTCCACTTCACACCAGCTTGCAGACCAGTCATGTCTTCTCAGATGGAGATGAGCGGTGTGACTTTTTTTTTTGTCCCAGCAGTCAAACCACCAGCAGAGACGAGACTTTTTGTGTAAGAACGATTCATTTTTCGCAGTTTCATGACTCCTTTCGAAGCCTTCTGCTACTCAATGGAGTGAGGTATAGTGTGAGGGTGAGGGTGAGTGGAGGAGCATCTTTTCCCTGCATGATCTCCCTTTTCTCAAAGTCCTGGGTTTGGCTTAACAGTGAAATACTGGCTGCAGAGGTGGTTTTGATTTGGGATTTCGAATGCTTTATCTCTTCTTTTGGGGAAAATGTAATGGCACAAACACATGGAGTCACTTTTGTTTGTTATAGTTTTTTTTAACTCCAGCCTAGTGTTTTCTCAGAGTGACAATCTTTTAGTAATGCTAACCTTTATTTAGCATGCACAGCTGCTTTCCTTGGTCCTGTCCTCTCAGCCATCTGTCCAGATCAATGCACCGCCTCACAGATTCCTTTGCTCCTGTGTATTCTGTTGTCCTCTTGTCCAAAATTAGGAGGCAGCAAGGTTGAGGCTTCTGTCAAACTGAGCCAAACTAATGAGGATGCTCACTGATCTGTTGTGTGTGTGAGCTGCTGTCAGATGGGACTGCGCTGTTACACTGCCTTGGGTGTAAAAACTGCAGAACTCAGTTTGAAGCTTCAGAGTCGCCAGTAATTGTATAAAAGTTCTCTGGAAACGTAATCTCAGAAGATAGATAAGAGGGAGCCGGAGCAACTTTGCTTCCCCTTGTTTGCTGGCAGTGGTGATGCAACGCTACACCACAGCATCGCTTCTAGCCTACGCAGACTGAAGCCCAATCGCAGGCTTATATTAATTGTTCTTGTCACAGAAGAACTGCGGTGTACTTTTCTATTAACTCACTGTCACAGACTGAAAAGCCGCACTGTAAATCACTGTCACATTGTCACACACATTTCTCAGTGTGTTTAAGAAGAGAGAAACTCAGCGTGCAGGTGCTTCGGATTGAGAATCGCTGCCACTGATGTAGCTAGCTTACAGCTCGAACACCTTGATTGATTGGAATTTTCTGCCTCAGACAGGAGAGTGGATTGACAGCCAGCATGCAAATTTGATAGTGTATTAAAAATGCAACTTGCCAGCTGTTATTGGTTGAATGAGTCCATTTTAATTATTTTTCCATATGTCAGTCTTGTTGATATGAAACGCAGCCAAGCCACAGCATCCGGAGAAGTGATTACTTCAGACAAAGCCTCCATCCTTGACTTAGCGTGTGCCATACTTCATTACCTTGCTAAGCCCAACTTTTAATTCTGCCCTGCGGAGGAAGTCAAATTGGTTTTCATGGCAGGCAATTATTGTTTTTATGAATATGATGTGTCTGGAATGGTGGATATGGTGGTGTAGCAGCAGAATTAGCGGGGGATGTTATCACAGAACTTTTATTTACGGCACAATTTCAGCACATTAACGAGTGCAAAAGCCACTAATTGGTGATCTCCTTACGTAGCAAGTTGTACTGTACAACAGTGCCATACTAAGAGAGCATAGGCACTAACATCGGAAAGGACTTGAGGAACAAAAAGTAACAAAGCAAACACCAATCATTTGGTTCCGCTGTTAAGTACAAACAGCTGTTTGCCTCTAATTTGTCCTTTTTATTTACCTTTTGTCAAGATCTTGATGACAGGGTATAAAAAGCCCCATCACAGCGCTTCAGTACGTCCCTCTGATTGTGAAACAGTCATCTCCTGTTCCTCCGAATGAATCAGATGCCATGGAACAACAAGCCCACAGGCAGTATCATCATTTCCAGCCCATGTAATCAACACTCCAGGCTGATGAGGCAGAAGATGAAAACATCCG
This sequence comes from Maccullochella peelii, assembly GCA_002120245.1. Taxonomy (NCBI): domain Eukaryota; kingdom Metazoa; phylum Chordata; class Actinopteri; order Centrarchiformes; family Percichthyidae; genus Maccullochella; species Maccullochella peelii. The sequence continues at coordinate 363,407 of LKNJ01000217.1, read as the reverse complement.
TCCGTGAAAACCTTTGGTGTTGTTTAAGGTACACAAGAAAAAACAAGCCCAGGCAGGAACTGATTCATACGGTGACCATGGAAAGCTCCAATGCATCATCAAACCAGATATGTAAAATTAGATCTGATGCAAAATACACATTTTCCAGCAAATCAAGTAGTGTGACACTCACTGACTCCAACCTTCTGGCCAATTTGTCAGCTGCTATTGACTCAGTGACGCTTTGTGCATTTTGCCAGGCTCTCTGTGAGGTGTTGTGTCAGTTTTTTAGCTGCATTATTGAGACTTTTTAACCTCCTCTTTAGACTGCCAAATGTCTATGAAGATAAACCACAGTATACATAATAGTAAGTTGTATCAAAATGATTAATTGCACACTTTATGCTATATGTGAGAGTCTTGAAAGACAGCTACAAGGGTCGTATAACAAATGGGAGTTGCCGAGCTAGCGCTAGTAAACTAAAGGACTTTACACACCGGAGACTTAACGAATACACGACACGAAAATGCAAAATACTTGCCTGCAAATATTAACTCTACTCCATCCAAAAGTAAGCTAATCTACTCACTATCCTGCATCCGGTGATGCTGCTCCACACGTTGTCCTTGAGTTCATCGTCTTTATAATTTACGTTCTTTGTCATATAATACAGGGTGATGAGAAACACAAACAATCGACAGGTCTGGAGTTGTGATGTGACGTTCGTGCTGCACAACACGATTGGTTGATGCCTTTATTCGCTGTGCGACAGCTCAGAAAAATCGAACGTTCTGGAAAAAATAAAACGTCGCTTTTTTGCTGCGTAATAAAAGATAATAAAAAGAGTGTAAAGTGATGTTTTGCTACCCCACTTTTTTAAAATAAACCTCTCACTATTTTCAGAAACAGAAAAGAAAAAAAACAAAACATTTTTGAAACACTCCTTGTTACGGGGCATCTTAGGAAGAGGACCTAAGCACAGACAGAAGAGGATGCTCGAAGCAGGTTCGCACGCACGCACGCACGCACGCACGCACGCACACGCACACACGCACGCACGCACACGCACACACGCACGCACACACGCACACACACACGTCTAGGTTCGGGTTGGGTAGCCAGCAGCACAGGCATTAGGTCCATACACAGGAACCGATATCCAAACCAAGAGGGCATACACCCAGTACTCATGCCTCAGGATATCCAGACATCCACAAAGCAAACCAGGACCCACAACACCGAACACTCATACTATAAAGGTAAGACAAAAGAAACACCGACCATTGCTCACATCTAAACACTCAACATACAGGGCACACGTAACCTGGAGTAATGACGCGACAGAGAACAAAGGAAAAGGACCAGTACAAATAGGGGAGAGCAAATGAGGGAGTCAGAGACAGGTGCGCAACAAACCACAGGTGAGAATAATCAGGACCGGAGTAACCAAAAAGGCAGAAAACCAAGACAACCAAAGAAACCATACTACAAAATAAAACAGGAAACGGACACAGACCACATATCATGACACTCCTTGAGTTGGTTCCGTCAAACCTGTCTCTGATCGTTTCTCCACTGATTAGTAAGTAGTCAAGCTAGCAAGGCCACTGAAAAGCAGCCTCTGTTGATCACCTTACACGTCATAGCAGGCCCTCAAAAGTCTCACATAAGTAACATAGTCTTATTGAAAATTAATTAATTATCATCAAAAATATTGTTTGCTTTCCTTGTGATGAACAGAAGAGTTCAGGCTTAAATTCTTATCTACATCACAGGTCACTCTCCAGCTAAACATTTCTTTTCTTCCCTCACTGATAAACCTTCCTCTTTAAACACTTTGAAACCAGGTCCCACTTCAGGGAGCAATCTGTACCCTCAAATCAGTTTTAAGGGTTGAAAATCCAGCCAGGCTGCTCACTCTTCACTCAGCAGCTATTTTTGATTGACAGTGCGCTCCTATTTGGCACAAGTGTACCTCCTTATGGTCAGGTTCAGGGGAGGTGGCACGGCTGACCTGCTGGCTAAGCACTCTGCGGAATAACCAATGAGAAAGTGTTAATAAGGTCCTGGAGAGAGGAGGGCCGGGCTGTAACACTCATTAGCCGAAAGAGAGATCAAGACAGATTTCTCTTAAACACAATACGGAGAGATGACTGGACATCTCTATCCCTTACCGTGTCTCTGGAGCTTCCTGAATATGGAGGAGATGCCAGGATAAAGACAGAGGCGAGGAATTGTGCTACTGCCTGTAAAAGCAGGAGGAGGAAAGAAGCAGTATTTTTTTGACTGGTAAACACACTGTCTGCTCAGTTAGGGGTTAACAGGGTGTTGGTAGGTAAAGTAAGAGAGTGTGACAGCCTGCTTTATCATTCACTTTGAGCTGCAACAGGAGCAGAGAGGAGTGCAAAAGAAATTGTGGGGTAAAGAGTGACTAGCTGAACCTTTACCGCCACTCTGAGACATCTAATTGCAGTTTTTCTTCACCCTCATTTACAGAACTCACTAGCAATCCTTGGTGTCCTTTAGCTGAGGACTGAATTAATGACTATCTCTGGGTATTGAGAAATTAACACATGCGACAAAGACCTTGTAGCATTTTCCAAAATACCACCAGAACCGAAATATGTTGAGGTCAGTGAATGACAAGCCACCCTACAGTTACTGACAAGACTCACGGGTATCCTGAGGAACAATAGCACTTCCAGATACACTGCAGTCAATTACAGTGATGTGAGATGCGGGGGCAGACAGAGGAAATGACAGTTCGGAGACAGCTCTCTTATCATTGTCCTTCTGTTGTGGCCACTTTGAATCAAGTGGAGCTATTTGTCTGGCAGCGAGGTATGCTGGAGGGAAGAGAAAGCAGGCTTTTATCTCGGAGAGGGACGGGAGAAGGGAATATGCAAGAAATGTAGCGCAAACAGAATATCTGAGTGGTAAAAAGTGAGCGAGCTAAACAGGAAAGGGGATTTCGAGAGCAGGAGTTTGGTAGGTAAAATGGCAGGAGAAGAGATAGAGAGTCCTTGCAGGCAGGTAGTCAGGGACAATGGGCTGACAAGGCTGCTGTGATGTTTGCTCGGGCACGGTAGCGTACTCTTAATGTGCAGCATCAATCAAGATGCTGCCCACCGCACAGCATGGCAACTTTTATCGGCGCTCATTAAAGTAAGTGCAGATATTTTATGCATCAGTTGGAATGCAAGGACTTTTTCATGCTAATTTCCCTCCTTTAGCTTCGTTATTCATCATCTTTGATCAATGAGGTCCTGTGCACAAATAAAGTGGAGTGGAGGCTGTGCGCCTGATGAATCTGGAATCCGCCATGTGCTGAAGCATCACATCCGTGGATTGCTACCGCTGCTTTAGTTTATTTAGCAAGCTCAGGAGTTTAATATATGTTTAATGAAAGTGTATAATATGTTAAACCCTCCTCCAGTTGTTTAACAAGACTTTTCTATAGAGTTGAATTAAAGAAGTGTATCATTAACTTCTTTTTACAAGGGGGTATTTATCATCCTTTAAAGTGGAGAGCAAACAGAGTCTGGAAATCAAGGTTTCTGTCCTCCAACTCTTCCCCTGGGAGCGATTCCCTGATGATAACATAACATTTAACTTTAAATCCACACCTTCTTCGCCCCCACTTCTGCAGGTCCCTCCAAGACTGATAAGATGACTTAAAATGCCATGGCCTGCTCTGAAATAAAATGAACTTTGCCCCAAATATCCATCCTTGTGGACCATTTTGCCTCTCTCGCAAACACGTTAGCAGATGAAAGGAGGTTGGCATGAGCAGTTGAATTGTGCTTTGCGTCTGGTCCCAGTCTTTCAAGCTTCTCCACACTGGGGCTTTTTTCATGCTTCTTCTTCTGCACCGCAGCGTACGCAATGGGAATTGAATCCAGTGTTTAGTTTTAATTGATTTTTTATGACCGAACATGAGCAGTGAACACCCTCTCTCATTAGAGACATGGGCGCAGATCTGAGAGCTGTTAATCCACTGCTAAAAGGAATGTGTCGAGCCTTTGAATCGGACAGCCTTTTTCTTTCAACCTTCCCTATTTAAGAAGCTTCCGAGTCCTGACAACATTTATTAAATTACACAGTGGCAGTTTGGATTTGGATTTTTGTTTCCTCTGAATACCTCTAACCTGGTAATCAGCCATTGTTGCTCCCCACCAGCTGAGAATCCAAAATAACAAGCGTAAAGGCGGCTAAGCCCTGAACAGGAGGGATAAAATGTGTTAAGTGCACAACAGCAGAGCCCTCCACAGCCTGGGTTACCAAATATTTAGCAAGAGAAGCACCAGATATAGCTGGCTCAAGCTGTTTATCATATTGAAAAGCATGACATTGTATTTTGAACAGCCATGTCCTTCACAGAGTTGCTTTGAGTGATAAAACAGCCATTATAAAAAGTCATGTTAAGGGAGTTTTCAGGATACTTCTCCAAGTGTTTTAGAAAGGCCTGGTAAAAGACTGATCTTCACTCTGCCTCGCTGACCTCAAGCAGCTTTATATCCACCTCCCTGCAAGGCAAACTCGCACTCTCATCTGTAATCTATTATTCATAACGAAGAGGCAGAGACGAAGACTGGGAAAGGCAGATAACTTGGTCGCTTTTTCCTCCATCCACCCCCACCTCCGTGTTACTATTATCCAGAGGCCATTGTGTTGGAAAACAAATGGAATGATTGCCTTTTGTTGTATAGGAGGGGGGAGAATTTTGTATTCTGTGCAGAATTTGAATGTAGACTTGCTATTCAGAGCACACGAGCTATGGCTGCCAGTTGCATTGTGCAAATAATGATGCATGGGAGGGATCAAATTAAAATTTATCAGCTCTAGGTTGGGATCCATCTCCAAATCTATTTCCACCGGATGAAAAATTGAAAAGGCAAGGGGGAACGCGTGTTTCGAGTTTGGTGTTAATTTGGACTGTCATTCTTTCTTGGTTTTTGATCAATTCTGGCCAAATGTTAAGAGTCTGTTGAGGCAGAGGTGGTGCTTAATGTTAATGTTGCTTCCATCTCTTCAGCTGAGATATGCACATTTTAAATGCTTTATTTGAATCTATCAAGAATAACCCTTACCAAAACCATAACCAGTACATGCCCTAACCCCAACCATCACCTTGACAGTCCCCTTACACATCCACATATTTACATGCAAAAAACACAGACATCCCCCTGCAAATGCAAACAGACCAACAACCCTATTATGCAGCCCTGGTCTTATTGTAGAGGCTGATAAATGACTCCTGTTGTGATAATCAGTAATCATTATCAATTTACAGTGGGCAATTGTTTACTGAGCACCTAAACAATTTGTTCATTTCGCATTCACAGATGATAAACCATTATGAGACACCTTTTGCTTGTTGCTGTCAGTGAATTAGCGCAGCGATAATCCAATTCGATGAACTGGGCCGACCAAACCTTAAACGTACCTTTTTATTATCTCTGCAATATATTTAACAACAAGCCGAGTCTCTCCACATCTCCATAAAGCAGGTGGTGTTTTCCTGGGCATCCATTTCACACTGTTGTCCATGCAACACACAAGCAGGAGGCACGAGGGATCAACACCTTGTCAAGCTTGGCATTAGGCTCCGGTTTGAAAAATCACACGAGACATGAGAGACTTGACATGCTGAGAGGCGCTCTGTTGGGCTAATAAAGCTACTCGGTGAGGTGTTGGTTGAAGAGAGAAAGCGAAGTCATGTCTACATCTCTTAGCTGTCACTGACTCCATTCCCCCGCCGCACATTACGCCACAGCATTCCCGGCCCCTATCCGACCAGAGCGGTAAATTGCCTCCACATTGTCACCGATGCAGGTTGTATGAACTTTTCACATGGTGGGGCGCTTGAATTATCGCTAATAGTGGCTACAGGTATTCAATCTACACGCCCAGACTGTGGGGTAATAGACGGGGGGGGTGAGGTATTATAATTGAAAGGCCCCTTCAATAGCAATAAATAATGAACTTTCCCTAGGGGCCATTAGGGGTTGGGGAAGGGAGTGTGTTGGATGCAGGTTGGTTCTCACATATATCGAGACAGCCTGTTAACCCCCCTCTGAGTGAGGCATGGAGGGAATATGATATGAGTGTGAAAACACAGGAGGGGGAGTCACTCACACAGCTTCATTATGAATCAACCGGAACAGGTCTATGCACGACGTAACTGTGGTATTACTGTTAGCTGAGGTGTTATTTACTGACATTATAATTTCAGTTATGAGTAGACATTAAAGGACCACCATACCTGTGGGTATATGGTATGGGTATCAGTGGCTGCTTATTCAGTTTCATAATTAATAGAATGGAAACCAGTGGCTTCAATAGTCATTGGTTTCCATTCATATATAAAAATTTAGTAGCAGACTCACACTTGATGTTCACTGTGATGGATTACATGGATCTCAAACAAGTTTCAAAAGGTTCTTATTGATTATCATACTATTTATACATGAATAGAAACCAATAGCTGCCTAAAAGAGTAGAAAGAGTTCATTCAAAAAATCAAAAACTGTACATACAATATTGTATGTAAAATATACATAATTTATAGTTAAAGAGCTGAAAAGTGCAAACACACTGGTATAGTTCCTTTAAATTAATAGCCTGTCCTATGTGATCAGGGTAGGAAAGCCTCTCCAACAGCATTTAGTTCATCATGTGACACTAAAACCACTGACACCTATGCTTAAGAAATTCTATTAGGGGTTCAGCAGGCACATAAATCAGAGAGACCCACCCTATCCATTCTATGTTAGGGATGTCTACGGGATGCATGAGACATTTAAATGGAAATTACATTTTTCAATTTCATTGCAGGTTTTACAGAACTTTTTATGTAGCTGTCAGGGAGAAACCTTAATCTTATCAGATGTGGGCAACATAACGGCTGATATCTTAGATTTAATAAAATGTACACATCATGACATCAGATTTTTATTACGAGCTAAATATCATGACTGGCTTCTATCAGATGTTTCATGAAAAGGTAAATATCTAACTGTAGCCTGTATGTAGTGCACTGGTAGTTCAGTGCTTTGTGGCAGAAGAGGGAACATCATCAAGATGCAAATAAACTTTAATTAACTATTCCACATTACAGCCATGAGAGTCACATGTCAGTGCCTATACTATATGCATATACTAATTGCCACACGCTTGAAGCGCTTTCAAATCAGGCAAAATTAAAAGCATGCTGCCGCTTCTGACAGATATGAGCTTTTCAATCCTCTTCCCAACTGAGTGGAGGAGTTTTCTGTGTCTTAATTACCTCACATTTGGCACAGTACACTGCAGAGCTAGCGGGAGCTGCAGGGAGATAGGGACTCAGCTGAGACGCTCAGACAGCGGTTGGTGACAGAAGCCAGGGGAGGATGCAGTGGAGAAAAAGGCTCTCAGCTAGCATGCCTGGGATGACAGGAGCGGTGGTGGAGGGGGCCAGAGATCCCCTAGGAGGAGCAGAAGAAAGAGGAAGAGCTAGCTCAAGGGAGAATTCCCCTCAGGCACATATGGCAGAATTGAAACATCCATATGCCGATGTAAAACAGAAGATATTCAGTGTGTCGATGCTCTCAGTCTCTCGCTCCCTCTTCCTTTGGAGATATTGTGTACCGGCTGGTCTGTTTTATTTTGCACACAACTTCATATTCCCCAGGAATGCTGATAGTAGTAGAGGCAAGACAGGGATGTTTCAGAAGCTCTAGACTGGGTATACAATGTCATAGTGAGCGTGTGGAAGGAGCTACAAAATATAGGCTACTATAGAACAATTTTTATATCAAAGCTGCACTGAAATCATCATTTTTTGCAATATGTTTATATTCTTGCTGACTTTATATTTTAATTATTTTTCTTCAGTGACAGCAACCCCTACATTAGTGTTCTCCAGGGGTTGTGAAATTTTGGTACTGACTGATGTTGCAGGTATTGAAATTTAATTGGCACAATATCCCTGTGGGCTGGCACTAAAACAGTTTATATCACATTACTTAAAAGGCAAATTACCAGCTGGGGGGTTGATGTTGATTTAAGCACTCCGTATGCTACTGACTTCGGACTCCGTGACTCCGTATGTTAGCACTCCATACCTTGCAATGTACAGAGTGCTGACGTCACAGGACTACCTACTGTGAGTTTTGACATTTGTCATCACACCACATTAGCCGAAAGAAGCAGCTAACGCTAGCTAGACAATCTTCTGTCTATAATGCTGGACAAACAATCACTCAGCAGGTGTTGAAATAACATACACAGGAAGTATAGTGGTAATCAGTGCTAAAGTTAGAAAGCTAGGCGGAGTGCGGAATATTGTAACAGCTTGAACTGCTGACGATAACTTGCTAGCACTATGTGGACTAAACATTTTGTAATGTTTGTAGGCAGTAGACTACGTCATTTTTCCAGTCAGTAGCACCACAAAAGTTGACTGTGTCTTCTAGCAACACCAGCTTTTAATTATTAGCCAACTGATACCATGGGAAATCCCCACTGAGACGTTTGAGGCTTAGACTCAGTTTGCACATATTTGTGCATATATCCAAAAATGGTTTTACTCTCTTTTGAAAGACTGAAAACTATGCAGCTGTATGTAGCTGTAGTACCATGATAGTTTATATTTTCTAACACATTTTGTTACTCTGCTTTAAAACAACATGTTTTGTCTGCAAAATGGCTACAGGGTTACATCCATCGTCAACAACATACCAATGAAATGGCAGAATTAAACAAAATCCTTTCAGCTGGTGTTGAGACACCACAGAGCTCAAGTCACTCAAGGGCACTTAAGTCTTATTTCAGAGTCTAAATCAGTATTTACAATTAAATCATCTCATGGAATCCTCCATTAAATTTAATAACTCCATTTAGGTAGAAACTTAAAATAAAAGACTAATGTGCACATCTTATGCCTAGGCAATTTCCAGCCAGTGTTTTCTCTGAGTTAGTTGATGGTGAAAAAGCACAAAAGGACCCTGCAGAGAGAATTGACTCCTGCAGCCATGGGCAATGAACCGCAAAGGCTGACAGCGAAGCACTTGATGTATTAGTGTAAAAACTGTTCCTGTATCCATGCTACAACACTCTGCTACCCAAGCCCATGTTTGCTTGCTCAGTCTTTTAATTATAATAGTCAGCTGATTGTGGGCAAACCATGCATGGAGACAACAGCAACATGACACTGATGTTGAGATGTTGTGACGCTGCAAAACATAGTTGTCCACATAAACAACTGGACTCGCGGTGGATGTAAAGAGGCGTTCTCGAAGCTGTAGTCTACTGTGTATAGTTTCTGTCCATTTTAAACCACACAAAGTAGATATGCCTCCAGTTCAATTGTGCTCCCTGCACTAAACTGCCTCTATTCCCTTGATGTGCCATTGATCTGTCTACTCAGAGCATTGTCTGTGCCAGCCTGACCAGCGCCATCAATATTGCATCAGGTTCAGTCTAAACAGCTCAGAAGTCTTTTGCAGTCCATCTAGGTAGGGGTAATCAAACTCATGCCTGTCTTCATTCCCTATAGCTATATTTTGTACACCAGAGGACAGAATAATTCAGACACTCTCCTTTTGTGCCAAGAGGTGAGGTTAGGAAATGATACTCTTTGGCCGTTTAAAAAGTGACTTTTACATTATTAATCACCTCAAACATTAATTAGTAATCTCCGGTAATTAGTATTTGGTCCTTTCATCATCCAGAATCAGCTGTTCCGAGAATAATTAAATGTTTACAGGAGAGTGAGTCAATATTTGCTCACTGGAAGTGAAACTGAATTATCTGAAGGATTGCTTCTGAGCACTGAAACCCACCTGAGCAGCGTAGGGAGTTGATAGCGTCCAGCTCTGTCCTCTGGAACACAGTTGGACCAGATTTTGGCCCAAACTTCACCTGACTTTTCATTGTTCCCTCCTTCGCCATCTCTCTCCTGACCGTGGTGGTTTATCTGGCAGACAAAGCAGCCTAGGGAGGCATGTAGATATTAAATTAAACCAGGAGGAATCAGCCATGCAGCTGCCATAATGCCCCCTGGAAAATATAGTAAACAAAACAGTGTTTCCAGAGGATGATATCTTCAGTGCTGGCAGCTCATTGACTTCAAGCCATTTAGCTAGCTTTTAGCTATAACTGATCCCGCATGTGGCTTTATGGTCGTGCTGATGTTTTACTTTATTGCTTTTAATTAATGGCCTGAAGATATGATCTCAAAACCCACAGTGTGCATTGTTGTGACACAGAATGGAATTTGATAGTGATTAATGCACAATTAGGGTCACATGGCAGACTTAATGTCTAAATTGGTTGTTTTGGTTGAGCAAAGGGACCAATGCAATAACCCTGGGCTGCCATCTTGAGCTCTATTTTAAGAACACTAATTGAGGAAATGTCATTTTCCCATCCACTAGAGAAGTGAATCCTCTCAATTTGATAGGCCACCCATTTGCATGGTAAAAGATCTAAAGGATATAGTTATAAAAAAACAGGTCTTATGTAAGTGTTCTTTGAAGTAACTCCCTCTAATCATTTAATAGGCCATCACTAATGTACTCTAATTTGTTCTAATTGAATTTGACTATGCAGTTTGACTGGAGCAGATGCGTTTGTGTAAAGAAATACTACTTCTCTTTTACACTATCATGTCCATACACCATCCGAAAGAAATTAGAGCTGCAGTATCAGAATAGGTTGCTCTAATTTGCACATTTGAGTGATAGTTTTGTTATGCTGGAGTTTGCATTATGCTTTTAGTTGAGGATTTTAGTTAAATTCCGCTCATTGGTACCGCTTTATAATAAGTCACCCTTTATAAAAGGTTTATAAGCAGTAAATAATGGCTTTATTAATGCTTAATAAATATTTTACTAATACTTTATAAAGCAGTTATGAGCCATTAAAGCCCCCCAAAGGTATCAGGTATTTATTATTAATTGTTTCACACTTAAACACTCTGGCAAATCTGCCAGATCAGGACTGTGGGTGTGATTTTATCAGATTTGATGGACAGTGACCAAACAACCCTCCAACTGTCGCCTGATTCTGAATCGAATGTTAAATCTTGATTGGTCAGTATATGACGTCACCTCTTTTCCAACTGAGCCCCACCAATTCTTTCTCACAATCAGTGAGAATAAATAAATAAATAAAAAAACAGCCAAAAAATCAAAACAGAAATATCTCGAAAAATAACCGAAACTGCTCTAATTTTGGCAGACAGTAGTGTGTTCATGTAGGACCCCATCACTCAGTAAAAAGCTGATTGAGAAAACAAGTCTTCATTTATTTATTAATTACTTTATTAATGACCTGACTGTTTATGACTCATCAGCCAGAGACACAACCAAAAGCTGTTCTTATTAATGGCTTTCAACAAATGTATAAAACATTCATAAATGATTCATCAACATTAGCTAAAACATGTTGGAATGTGGGAAAAAATTAAATACAATTACTGTCACTCTGATCTGCATGACCCGTCGCCCCACTAACGCAAAATGGTGAAAACTAGCAACAACAACAATTAATTATTACACCAAACCATGTTGGCGCCAGTGGAGGCGCCATGAATGAACATCGTCAGTCCTTTCGGCGTAGTTCAGGATTAGGCTACATGGGTTGCATGCATAATTAATTCACACAATATACTGTGTGTTAAATGTTATTGTTCAAACTTGATTTCTTGAAATAGTGACAGCCTAAACCTGTCAAACAGGCTGATGTCAGTGGATGTTACCTCAGTTAAAGGGTCAAGCTAACAGTTTGTCACTGTTGCGCTCTCTCTCTCTCTCGTTGCGAGCAGAGGCTAGTCAAGGTCAGAACAAACATATTCCTCCCAAAATACCTTTGACAGGTAACACAATGACATGCAGGAGACAGAATGTGAGTGATAAGTCCACCAGCCTCTTTTATAAATAGCACGGTTGCTGTCTGTCCTTCATGACTTCCTTCCCCTGGCAGGCTGATTGATAAGAATGCACATAATCCATTACTTTGGTCCATTGATTGAGCCCAGCAGTCAAAGATCAGTGTTGTGGCAGAGGTAACCGGACCCTCCTATGAGACGGCTCCGTCGCACAGGCGCAAGCAGAGGTGTCAGCCGCCGGCCTACTAATCATCCTATGCTGTGAGTAATGGCTATGGAAACAATCACAGGGGAAATGCATCATCTCTACAGACCCCCGATCTATCAATCTGACTCGCTCTCATTTGACTGAAATGCATGCCAACGTGAAATATGACGCTTTGTCAATGGCAGAGTGGGCACGTTGGCTCCGGAGCTGCAGAATGTAATAATTAAACACACCCATAAAGACCCACTGTATTTCATGCATTGACATGTACGTGTTGTGCATTTCTGAAGCAGTTTCCCTGGGTAAACACTTCATGCTTGGCTCCGGTGCATAATTACAATGCTTCACCAGTTTATACAGAGTTATACAATATATGAACAGTCATTTTCCAATTCAGTCATCTTTCAATTTGTTTCCCCACATGATATCAACAGAGCAATAGTGGAAGAAGAAAAATGCCTCGCTTGCACACCATCAAAAAACTATTTGTCAGATAGTTTGATGTGTTTCGCCCAAACAAAAGCCACAAGCAGGCATCCTCAGCTAACCGATCCTTTTGACGGTTTGCATTATGAAGGGGAGCAGGAGTAATTCTCTGGTTTTCTTTACAAATCTGGGATATTTTAAGTTGTTTGTGTTGCAGTTTGGGTGTGCAGATGTAATTTCACACAGCGGGGAACGTTTCCTCTCCAACCACAGGAGTCCCTGGTCCCATCACCTTGCAATCTGGAGGCTGGCCTCTTCCTGCCCTCTTCTCCAAAGTGCCTCTCCATTATGCAGCATGTTGTTAGTCTCAACAGGTGCCCAAAATATTTGCACAAGAAGCCCTAGATTTGCTGGTTCAGGAGTAAACTGGAGCTAGACGGCAACATCAAGGCAGAGTTGGAGTGAAAACTGCAGAGGACGCAGACAGAGAAGTGCTAATGTGCCAATTTAGCAAAGCAAAATGATCAACAATGTCAAATGGGGTCCTTCACCCCATAACAAATTCAGAAGATGATTTATGTTTTTGTACATCTAAGGAATGCAATGTTTGTCATTTTAAAACAAATTGCTGCTGCATCTATGAAAATGAATTCTATAGATTTTCGTCTCAGCTCATTCTGGTTTTCTCTCAGCGAGGCTTATTACTTAATTAGATCGGAGGAAGGCTCCGTCAGATATCTCCCTGCCTCAAAGTGAGACTCGCCTTACCTCAGTCGCTCACGTTGAATACTGATCGCTTGGCAGGCGCTTTAATCAACTGCTTGACATCAATAAAATATGAAATTTGAACATTTCCACAAAACCTGTTTCTACCTTTTTTTCCTTGTTGTGGGGTGTCACAGTTTTTCAAGGTTGGATGGAATTTAACTTCAAGTTTTACTGCTCATTAGAGAATACAGCAAACTTAAAATCCTTTAATTGAAATCCTTATAAGTAAAACTAAATATCATACAAAGGAAGGATTCCCACAGCATGACACAGCAGCATGACATTTTCATGCTCATGATGTTCATATGTGGTGCAGTAAAGATCGTAAAGAACTTTACGGTCTTGGCCGAAGTGTACTAAATTATCATCCAAAAAGTTTTCAGTGATTGCTGAATTTCATTACCTGATTTGTGTAAAATTGAAACAACAATTGTGTAAAAGAAATTACCCTCGTCAGGGTCAGCTTCTTCCAGCTGACTTCAGAGGCTCCCACATGTCTTCTGACAAACTGTAGCATGTCGTGAGCTTTGTTAAGAGTGGCTTTCTCGCACCCAGCCAATTCTTGTTGTATATACATACAAGTGTTTATTGATCTCACGCCCACATCAGCAGGACGATGTCATTTGCCTGTGCCTTCCAAATTGCGTGTTATTTTGTGACAACGCTATGGTTAAGGTTTGGTAAGGTTTAGGCACCAATATGACTTGGTTAGATTTAGGGAAACCTTGTCCTTTGAGTTAAAATGGCTGCTTTGTTAAGGTTAAGGAACCTTTGTCATCATGGTTACAATAATGAATACTTAGTTGAGGTAAGGGAACGATCGTGGTCATGGTTTGTTGGAAACAAAAACCAAACAGTCTCACGTGTGAAAATCCGACAGATGATTCTGTCATTTTTCTTGTCACGACAGTCTCGAGTTGCCATAGGTCTCTTGGCGTCCTCTCTCACTAGTCTCCTTCTTGCACGCTCACTGAGTATTTGAGGACGGCCTGCTCTAGGCAGATTTACAGCGGTGCCACACTCTTTCCATTTCCTAATGATTGATTTAACTGGACTCCAAGGGATGTTCTGTGCCTTGGAAGTTTTGTCGTATCCATCCCCCGACTTGTGCCTTTCAATCGCCTTTTTGCAAAATTGCTTGGAGTGTTCCTAGTATTGCCACAATACTGATGCACCAAAAGTTGGACCTTCTCAATACTGCACTATTTATTGTACAATCAATCGACTACACACGGGTGATCTCCATTTAACTAATTATGCGACTTCTAAAACCAATTGGCTGTACCTGTGATGCTTTAGGTGTGCACTATTAAAGGGGTGAATACATATGCAAACGTGTATTTTGTATGTTATATTTGTAATTATTTTGATCACTTTGTAGACATCTGTTTTCACTTCTTTATTTTACTATCTTTATTGGTTTATCAGTGTCAGAAACAAGACAAAGAGTCTACATCCATGATAGTGGCTCTGTGAGGCTGTACTTAGGCACAGTGGTTAAGCGGGTATAATATTTACCATGTTCACCATCTTAGCTTAGCATGTTAGCATGCTAACATTTACCAATTAGCATTAAACGCAAAATACAGCTGAGGCTGATGGGAATGTCATTTGTTTTGCAGGCGCTAGATGAAAAGTCAGGCAGTCAATAAGGTTATTACAATTTATCCCAAGGGAAACATGAATGTCTAAACCAAATTTTATAGCAGTTCATTCAATAGTTGAGACATTTCACTCAAAACCACAAATGTGAGCCTCGTGGTGGTGCTAGAGGAAAGGATTAGGATTCATCATCTGGGTATCATGGATAGATATCTTTTCAAAATGTCATGGCAATCCAACTTATACTTGTTGAGATATTTCAGTCTGGACCAATGTGGTGGTAACCGACCGACAGACAGATTGCAATTGCCATCCCTAGAGCTTACTGCTAGCATGGCTAAAAATGACACATTAAATCTACTTTGATTCAGTGTTGTAAAACAATAAGACATGAAAACTTCCAAGGGGGGGTGAGTACTTTTCATAGGCTACACAAGGTGTGCTATGTGTGAACTGAAAAAAGAAAAAAATGGCAAAAAAGAGAAACGGATTTACTTCCCTGTGAGATCCAAACATGATGAAATATTAAAATGCCTACATATGGTGCCATAAACGGCATCCCAAGTTACGCTGGCCCACATAGCTGCCTCCCATCTGATCTGATGGGCCACTAAATTAATCACAATTGCTGTGATCAGTGCAGTCAATGTGACTAGTGGCACTTTTCTGAAATGTTAATAAAGCCATATTGAATGGTGCACTATTCTCGGCAGGAAGTCCGTAGCCTGTGGCTGCTCACTACATCTCAATGACTTCATTAACTCATTACCATGAGTCACGGCGTGCAGTGCCAACAGCAATTAAAACACGACAGAAAAGAGCGGTGTCCTTGGGCCACTGTTCTACTCGCGAGACTGATGTGCTTTACTAGATTTAGCAGGATGATTGACATATCAATAGGCGCTGAGGTGGATTAAATGGACTCAATCAATATTCAGATTTGTCTCACTCAGACCTCGCTCCTGAAGCAAATTGTGCACACCTTGTCAAGAGCTGTCGGCTTTTGTGCTTCAGGCTGTGTGGCAATGCTGCTATTGAAGCAGGATATCCTTTCTGTCACATCCAGGAATATGACGTGCCTCTTGAATTTTTAATGCTGAAAATTTTTTTGACTTTTTAGCTTATGGTAATTGAAAAATGACCAAAAGCTAAACAAAGTGGAAGTCTGTGAAAAAATACTGGAGGGCATGAAAGGTCACCAAGATTTTCTCCCGGTACAGAAAAGATTGGTTAATATTCATCCGATTCTTTTGTCTTTTTATTCCTTATTTCAACCAGGGGGCCATAGGAGGCGGAAAAATCCTAACTTTCAATGAATATGTCAGGGCTTTAATTCAAGTCTCTCCTCTGTCTTTTGTAGAAACACATTTCTATTCATGAAGCCAGTCCTCCGTAGTCATGACACTGCATACTTATGTTTCTTTTGTAAAACTCCAGCCGAATGGTAATTAAATTGCAACTGTGGGCTTCTGTCCCCTATGCAGACTTAAAGAAGCCTTTATCTTAGCAAATGACTGACAGTTGATTATGAAAACCCAACATTTCTTTTTTTTTTTTTCTCCTGCGTGAAGGCAGTCCACCCACACCTTCTGCTTTTGTGCGCACTATTGTTATGGCTCCATTGTTAATGAGTTTAGAATTAACTGGCTGTAATGACTGGAGACTGGAGCTCCTGCTGAGCCTGATTGTGCTGTTGAATGGGGAGCTGGAGGAGTAATGTATGGATGGATGTGCACACAGCGTGCAGGTGTCTGTTGCTTGCTCGCTGGGAAAAATGCAAGCGCTGCCAGAGCTGGGAGGGTCGTTTTCGGGACGGTCACGCCTCAGTGCTCATTGCTGCTGTACAACCTGACATCAGGATTGCTTTTATTGTGATTTTTGATATCAGGCAGACATCAGCTGGTAAAGCTGTGGCCTCAGTCAGCAGGAGGCATTAGACTCTGCCCAAACTAATCCACTACACTCTGAATTAGTGCCATTAGCTCATTCAGAGACATTTACTTGGCATTAAAACATTGTAGATGTGGATACTTTTATTAAAGAGCAGAGTAATATTTTCTTTCGGTGTCGTGTTGGACAGTCACCCATTCAGTAACGACATTACAGACTATATCCACATATGCCTACATCCAAGACAAAGGATTTTGAAAATGCTGTTGTTGTCAGGTTGGTTTTGTAAAGTTGTCCGTCCACACTCACACGCCTTAACAATTAAAAACAGGTAACTCTGGTGAGGAGTGGGACAGAAAAAGCCCGTTTAATCTTTTGAGTCTCAGCGTGGCTCTTAAATGCTGCCTGTTATCCACTGCGCTATACTGAGCCGAGACATTGGTCACAACACTATTTTATGATCGTGAAGTCGTCTGACAAAATAAACATAAATGACGTTTTCCAAGAGCTCAGTTTTCCTCGTCCACACTAAAACACGCTGCTGGCGTTTTTAGATTCATCCACTCTGGAGAGCATCTTCAAAACCTCCATGTTCGGTGAGAAAACGCCGCAAAATGTAGCCACCTTAGTGTCGATGTACTCAAAGTAATTATATTGCTAATTATAACACTCACAATCCCACAACGCTCGGTTACTTCAATATTGTGGGGGTTTGGTTTTTCAGGAGTTTGATGGGAGGGTTGATATCAATTTCATCTCTGAGTGTTCAGTGGAGGGACAGAAACGAACATGTTAGCTTGCCGCTGAGGCTGGAGGAGAAATACACCTTCCAGTAACTCTTAAATTGTCTTATTTACATGTTGTGTCTTGTTAGCTGGCTAGCTAGCCACCAGAAAGCGATAAACTGGGTTTCATTCAGAGTTGCAGGGTGTGTGAACCCTTACTATGAAGACAGGTGTTCTGCATGCAGTCTCCACAGCTACGCTAACGCTAGCTGTTGATGTTCAATACAGTAAATACATCTAAACCATGAGTTTACTGCTCTTTAAACCTAAGTGTTTCATTTTCTTTTCTTACGTGTGTTAAGTACAGAAGATGTGGCTGTAGAATTGTTGGGAGGGCAACTTTGATGGATCTGAGCTGAGCAATGAAAATCAATGAAATGACAAATGCATCTTATTACTACAACTTACGAACAATGTCCATGTCACATTATGTAGTATTGAAGGTTGGGGCTACATCGCTGGGAAATGCGTCAGGGTTGAAGCAAAGGTCACTATCGCATATTTACAACATCTATAACATCAAGAAAGGTTAGCGGTACATCAGTGCTTAGCAAAAAAATTGTATTAAGTACACTGTAGTGTAGATTTTGGTGGCTTTCCCTGTATGCCTCTTCTGTTTCTCCTTCTCCTCTTCTTCTCTCCCCCTCTGTCCTGCAGCATAATTCTCTATAATGAGCTTGTGGACAGGAGATGAGATATGATTCTTGGAATTAAAACAGCATTTTCTACTTTGATCACCCAGCAGTGTGTGAAGCACTGAAATAAGACTCTCCCCTTCTTTATCGAATCTTTGCTCTCACTCTCCCTCTCTTAATCTTTCCCTTGCTCGCTCGCCCTGCTCTATCTGAGCTTGGGGGATTGCTGTACAAGATGGAGAGTTAATGAAGAAAGCTTTTTTTTTTCTCCCCTGCAAGAAGACCGGTAAACTCTGGCAACTTTGTACTCTGCTTTTGTTTTGTTTGTCACGATCAGCTTTCATGCTTTACAATCCCAACCAAAGACCCAGTTAAGCATACATATTTAACATACTTATTTTCAAGTCTTAAAGAATCGCATAAGCTGCTACACAAATGAATCAGAACTATTATTTGCTCCTGAAGTTGGCCGAACAGCTTGAGTCCTTTTCCATGAAAACAATTCCAACAGCATCATCCCCTTTTATTCCTTTTCTTTACACACCGTCTTATTTTACATCACCATCAGGCAAAACAGCAGTCACACGGCTCCTCGCTCTCACACACACAGTCACTGCAAGTTAGATGCAGCATTGTCAAAAAGCCATTTAAGATGCTATCATCTAACATGGAGGCTGACGTGGGCTGGTGCTGGCAGCGTGGTTATGTAAGCAGCTTTCTCAGGGACTGATAGCAATCCAACACGCCCAGCAGGGGAGCGGTGGTGTGTGTTTGTGTATGTGTGTGTGTGTGTGTCGGGTGAGGGGTGGGGTGTGTGAAACAAATCACACATTCAGTACGCTACATAACATTGCACCCAGTGTTTTGCCACAGGTACAGAGAGAGGCACTCCTTCGTGCCAAATGATTTGTTAATATGCTAATATAGCGTGATTAGCGAAGCAAGAAACCGAGCGCGTCTTCGCTCAGTGAGGTGTTGATTGAAAGAAATCAACAGCCAGGGTGGCAGATGAGAAAGAAATGCACATTTTGGAAATTAAAACTTTGAACTCTTTATTGTAATTACAGGCCAAAGTAGATACTTAAATTATAGGTTCAGATTTTTTCCAGTCTATCTTAATACAGTACTCACATGTCATATCTACACTGACAGAGTCCTCTCCATTCTGGCTATGAAGCGATATCTCTGTAAAGCGATGTTAGAAATAGAGGACAAAATCCACAGTCTTTTTGCTTAAATTTTGCAGATGCTAATATGTTCCCTCTTTGTGTTACCCTGTACAGTATTTCCATGCTGAGCCACAGCGGAGGGATGCTTCCTGGTAGCCTCCAGTGACAAAACACCAGCAACAAACTTAACCTTACATGTGACTACCAGGCAGAGAGAACCACTCAGTTTGGCCAACTAAGACTGCGAGAGCTAACATGAGCTTCATCTTGCTGTTATTTTTTGTAATTTTGGCAATAATTTCTATCAGTTATAATAAAATAATAAAATTCTGACCAAAGTAATTGTGAGTAACATCGCTACAAGTCCAACAGAAAAACAAACACAAGCAGTCATAAATCAGACAGGTTGTGATCGAGCTTTCAAGCAATCTACAGTTTAGCCAGATTATCTAAACCAGTGCTTCCCAACCTTTTTTGTCCGATGTACCCCCACAGCCCTGTCAGATGGTACCCCTTTATCATACCCGTTTGATAGAAGGGATGGCTTTATAGTAATGTTCAATGGTATTTTTTAGTAGTTTTGGCCCAGTTTGCATTTGTACCACTGTCATCTGGAGTGACAGAAACTGGTTGTTTCAACCATTTACAGTATCTGTACTTTTAGCTTTTTGTTGTCTTTTTTCCACCTAGTCTTTCTGTAGTTTAACTTACAACTGACTCAGGATGGTGGAAAACTGAGGCATGTCTTGTGCAGTCAGTCTACCATAGTTGGTAAGTCATTGTGACAAAAACTATAAAGATCAGCATCACACAAATGTGTAATCTTACTTGTGTATCCTAAACACAAGCATGTGGATATATATTATCAAATCATAATTTGTATTTTTTCAAATTAGCTGAGCTTCACGTACTCCCTGGTATCCCCTGGGTGGGAATCACTGATCTAAACTACTTCATTAGGAGGAGAGTACACTCAAAAAGCTTTGTTCTCAATCTGCAATCAGCTTGATTACTACTGAGTGAACTGATGGCCAAAACTACGAAAATAAGACCCAAACTGTAATGAACCAGAAGCACTCTTTAAATCATAATTACAGGAGTGTAGCTTTCCGCCTCCTCAGATTTTGTAGCAGTATGTAACAGCAGCCTTTCATGCTACATTGAAAGCTCAGAGTTAGCACATTACAATGATGCATTTGTGGCGATGAATGAATGATCAGTTTGTTTGAATGCGGTTTCAGCTTCCAGGCTCATGAGCTGAATGCATGAATGCATCGACACCATTAGCAAACATGGTTTATGAGATATTACATACGCTACATTATGTGTTAATATGAATTGCAAAGAGTATGTGAAGTCTTACAGTGTTAAAAAAACATTTAGCTTTATTGCGACATACATCACAGTATGGCAGCAGCCCCTGGAGTCACTATTCCCATCATGTAGCCTTAACATTACTGATTACAATCAATGAAACTCGCAGCTATGATTGTTAGATTAAGTTTAAGCAAAAATAGATTTACTTTAATGTATTTTGTAAATTATATATTGCTAAATAAAGATCAGAGTGGGACCCAATAGCTTTCAACTGTGCATAGTGTCCTACAAAAGAGTAAAG
This sequence comes from Maccullochella peelii, assembly GCA_002120245.1. Lineage (NCBI taxonomy): Eukaryota > Metazoa > Chordata > Actinopteri > Centrarchiformes > Percichthyidae > Maccullochella > Maccullochella peelii. The sequence goes on along the minus strand of LKNJ01000217.1, from coordinate 342,454 downwards.
TGTTGCCCTCAGTTCTTCTGGCTGAATTTGCTTCTTGAAGACTCATAAACAATCCTTTTACTTTGGTTCTATGTATATTGTGAACGCATGACACGTTTGCAGCTGAACATTTTAGCGGGCTGAGTCCACGTCATTGATTCCAGGAAATAGCCCCGCTGATATGTCAAGACCAGCCGGGGTAAGGGTGGCTGAAAATGCAGCGGGGCCCTTGTAGAACAAGTTACTTTGGGCTGAAAATCTGAGCAAACATTGTTAAGTTCTGATGGTGGGCATGCTGGCAAGTAGATTTGCCCTGGGAGGGAGGTCTCCTCAGTGCACTGACTCCTCTGCAGCTTTTCACTTGCAGTTGTCTTTCCCCTCAGTGGTGCTGCACCAGAAAGTCAGGAATTTCTGCCTGTTATAGCCAACCTCACTCTTGCTGTCTGTATGTAAAAACAGTCCTATTTAAATTTTAAGGAGCATAACCAATGCTGTTTACTGTTGAGCTGCCGAACTACTCTTGTCATGTGTAGCCCTGCTTTAAAAGTCATTTTTGTAAATTTCATCCTTCCACTGACAGTCAGTTTTAAACCTTTTAATTTACCCCCTCTCCCTGCATTGCATAAAAATTGTGCATCAAAATAACTGACTGCTTTAACACTGTGGAATGAGACGATTGTTTGCTTGTGCAGCGCTGAAGGGAAATGCTGAATCTTCCTGTAGCACTCAACCATACAAGTTTCTGTTGACTAAAATACTGCACACATCATAAATATACTGCATAATGTTGAGTCAGGAGAACTGTAACTAATGCTCGGGCATCAAGGTTTCTTGTCACATTTTGGTTCTAAATAACCGTGCAGGTTCACTGAGGCCGGTAAACGGATGTGTGAAAGACCACGAATGGATCAGTTTGGTCTTTTGCAGCTCATATAGCAGGATCACAAGCAGATGAATTGCCTGCATTGCCTCAACCAAAGCAAAGGAAATACATTCTGCAACTACTAAAGCTGAAAGTTTAAAGCAACTACAAATTTCCCCAAGCCTTGAACCATACTAGAGTTCACTTGGTACCTCATTATCCCCCCCTCACCAGGCATAAGGCTTCAGATACGCAACAAACAAAGGATGAAGGAGTGTGTCCTCTGGGAGAAACACACCGCAACCATCAATACATCAGCCTTGCATTACATGTCTGATGGATTTATCAAGCCATCGATAAGTTATTGACTGGAATACCGCTCAAGGTTATCTTGTTGAAATCTCCAGTAGCCCTGCTTAGCACAGTACAGTAAGAGGTTAATGTCAGTGGTTTTTTCTGTCCCCCTAAGGTTCAATGAGTACAGATTCAGATTTCACTGCCTCATGAGGTTAAAACGACATAAGAAATCTAAGGGGCGTTATCAAGAGCTGCTAATCAATACAAAGTATGGAAGCTCAGGGCTGCTAATATTAAAATAAAATAATTTAGCCAAATTGGAATTTCATTTGAGATTTGTGTACTCAAAGTGTATAACAAAATTATTAAAATAAAAAATTAAACTATTGCTATTTTTCACTGTAATAAATGACGTCTTCAGCAGACAATTCTGATGGATGTTTGCTCTGTTTAATTAGATTGTTCTTCACTAATGTGAAGATGCAACCTCATTATTTCAACTACTTTGTTGTAGTGTGTTTAATAATGTTAATAATAATAATTAATAACCTTTATTTATAAAGCGTTTTTCCCCCCAAAAAAGTTAACAAAGTGTAAATGGTAAAAGGTAAAGACAATGAGATAATAAGCACTCGCGCATAAAATATTCAAACGCATATATTGTTCTGTTTTTTATTATAAAATTTTTTTTTTTAAGTGAATACAAACTTAAAATGAAGACTGACTGACTGATGTCATGTGTATGTATTTTAGTACAGAGATGTGCTGTTTGCAGATTTCACGTAAACCTCCCGCTGTTATCCGTACGCTGATGTGGACAAATCTGTAATTCATGCTCATCAGTGTATCTACAACAGCCCTTTCACCTCTTATCATGAATGTACTCCAAACTATAAAGGTTAATTTTGTCACTGGGTTTAAGGTCAAAACTGACCCAGAGCTGGGGAACGCATCCCTGTAGCTGTGTGTCGCTGTGTGGGAGGCAGCAGCGATGAGAAGCTGATAGTAAATCGATAGTGATGGATCAAAGTGCCGCATGGCTGGAGCCCTACAGTGTCAGGGCGCGGGGAACAACGGTGACTTTTTACACCTCCTCCCTTCTTCTCATTATCCTCTCCTCTTCTCCTCCTACCCCAATTCTCTCTTTTTCATCTTGAAATTTCCCCCACCCCACTTGGTGGCATTTTACGTGTGTGTGTGTCTGAATGTGTGTGTCTGGCATGAAAGAGAGAGAGAGCAGACTTGATGCTTTGTGTCATGGTGTCAGGTGGCATCAGCCGGTAGTTGATGGGAAGATAAAATGTAACACAATCGATATCCGAGCACTAAAATTGTTCTCATTTCCAGCAGCCTTCTGCACTACGTGTGTGCACATATCTGTTGCTGTAACATGTGGGCAACATTTGACTCATAAAATGAAGCAATTGTACTGCTATATTGTCAAATGTTTGAGTGTAACAAAGACTGGTGTTAATAAGTGAATTACTGTGAATACTGTAACTGTGGATGTAATCCTGTTCCTTCTTTTCAGTGCAAATACAATAACTGCCGGTTGTTCAATGTGATACTATTATTATATTACCATACAAGTAGCACAATCTAATAAATAACCACTCGGTTCTGTTTTCTAGGAGAAAAACATTGGCCGGTCCGCTCCCAGAGTCACCATGGTAGGGATGGCTGTTCTTTCTTAAAGGGTCAAAGCTGCCTCTAACCACTTCTTTATGATTTCTGTATTTGTTTTATTATGAACCTGTTAATGATTAGTAGTAACATCTGGTTCCAGATCAGTGTTTGGAGGCAGCTTATACCTGGAGTGTTAATTGTAGTGCAGTGCCTTCCCGTTGACATCTACCTTATCTATCTATCTATCTGTCTATCTGCCTAACCTGTGTATTTTCCCTGTGATATTTAGCTCTCCTGTCTGTGTGATGAGTACATGTGTTCTGTTTGGTCTGTGTGCGCTGGTTCTAGGGGTGTAACGGTACACATAACTCACAGTTTGGTTAAAAAATGTCCCATGTGACAAGTGCAGCGGGTGTATATGCCAAGAGTTAGATGAGAAGGTCAATACCAAGTATATGGACCTTGAACCAGGAGGCAATTAGCCTAGCTTAGCATAAAGACTGGAAGCAAGCGGAAAGCTTGGGTCCGTCCAAAGTTCAAAATATGTCTACCAACATCTTTGAAGCTCACTAATTACACATTGTACCTCCATTTGTTTAATCTGTACACAAGCCGAAATGTAAAAACGACAATTTGTGTGGTTTTTACGAGGAGTTACAACTGCTTGGCGAACAACAGCTAGCAGCAGTGACTTCACGAAGTCTTGTCACAATGAGGTTGCCAGGAAAGTGCTAGATGGATCGATATACTGTTATTTGTCAGGAAATCGTTACATTACGTTACTCCCTCTAGTTTTTACACAGTTGGGTACCTCTCTGTGGTCCTGAAGGTCCATCTATTGAAACTGAGCGTTTCCTGGTTGAATGCAGCTTGTGCTTCTAGCCCTGTAATAGACAAATACCAAATCGTTAGCATGTTTAATTGTTTCTGTTTCCAGAGACATACTGTTGCTCAACTTCGGTTCCATGGGTCGGCACACAGTTTTTGTACGATCCACCTCTCTTTGTCCAGAGTCGCTGTAGCTTCCTGGGAAACCATAACCCTTACGAACGATAGCTCTCTCAGCTGTTGTTTCTCATTTGCGTTATGAGCTATCCAACCTGGGGCTAACCCAACTAGCATGGTCTAGCTGACAGACACCAACTGTCTCACTGCCATAGCTCTCCCAGTGGGACGCTCTTTGGAATTCCTGCTGTCCACATAATAAAACGTAGACCAATTTAGACGGTATTAAGCTAATACGGAATGACAATTCTGGGCCAATACATGTACCGTTACACCCCTATCTGGTTCTGTTAAAATCACTGGTGTGGTGATGTGGGCTCGCTTACAAGGAAACATTGTAAAGAGGAGATTTCAGTTGTGCTACATTTTTTGTTTTCAACCAAGAAGTCCATTCTATGAGTAGAGTGTGAGGGCCTAATGAATGAAAACACTAACCAATCTAGGACAAACTGTATGTAAATAAGAATATTCTGTACCTCTTGATGTTTGTTGCAGCTAGCCCACATTGTTTTTTGTTGATTTTTTTTTTTTTTCATTGTGTTGTGCCTTAAAACCCAACTGGTCTCATTTCACACTGTTCTAATTCCTGCCCTTTGAAATGTATGTTTTTGAACTGTTTCACTGAAGCTTTTTCTATGTGTCGTCCACTTTACTGAAATGAATGTCCTAACCTCTATGGTGTGTGTGGTCTTCGACTTTGTCCGTCTCAGTGGAGAGGAGGGCTGGTCTATAAAGGCATGGATAAAGGCAGTTTTGATGATGTTACTTCTTTTATTTTAAGAAGACATCAGATAAATCTGTGCTTATCCTTGCTTAAGATATACGGACCCTCCTCTTCCTCCTCTACCTCTTCCTCGCCCTCCGCCTCCTCTCAAAGGAAGTCTGCTTTTCAACAGCCCACAAATGGAGTCGGTTGGTATGTCAGTCAACTGTTGAGAGAAATGGCTTTTTTTATTAGAGTATGATTCCTACGATGTGACATCCTATGAAAATGCCATACTGTTAATGTTTGATTTGCAGGAAAGATTATTACCTTTAAACCCAGTGAGTCACCTCTGCTTTGTAGTGAGAGAACAGAGTGAAACCAGACGGGCTCTGTAGGAACATCATGAAACACTACTTCAATAAAATGGATCTCTTATTGCCTTTTAACACACAGGGTCACAATAGTCCACGGTGGGTTCACTGTCTATCACATTTCAAAATGAACTGGATATGAAGTCCATCTCAACCTCCTGCCCTTCCCCATCCCTTCTGAGACTATCATGGCACATTTGTCAAGCTGGAGAGGCAGTGACATGTCAAGTAACTACTTGGCCTTTGGTGTCTTGGCGATGAGTTATGAGATAAAGAGCGATACTTACTGGCAATATGGATAAAACCAGTCTGGTCTGGGGGTTTATTGCACTTGGAATAACACAGGAACTGTGCAATCTGCAGCTCTAGTGACTCATTAATGGAGCTATCTATGAATGCGTAATGATATCTGAGTATTTCAGTGTAGCTATTAATTTCAACCAATTCAAAACGTGTGTTAATTGGTTTTCACTCATTAGCAGACACAAGATGTAGATTAACAGACAAGCACAGCCTTTTAGCAATAGACTGTAGTTGCAGACTTTCAGTATGCAAATGGTTATAGCAGCAATACAAAACCATATAACCAGAATCTCAACTATGTTTTAAAAAAATTGTATGCTCTAAAATAGGGGCCTCTAGTTTACCTGTAAACCGGCAGGAACAGCTGATAGCGCTGCAGTCGTACACTAAAGTGATCTAGTGCTATAAATTAATTTTATTTTTTTATGTTTCAGTACGTGCTTTTTGTTATTTTATATTCACACAGAATAGGAATCAGTTAAAGCTGCACTGATCAATATTTTTACATTAACTTTGCAATTATATAATGAGAAATGCTTTAGTGACTAACCCACAGGGAAAGTTGGCTAATAAAAAAAAGGGCGAGGAAATGCCGGAAATTCAGAGAAAATCCAAATATCGCAAAAAAGTTTTTACGTTGGACTGCGGTGGTAAAGTTGGTATATTGATAAAAGCAATGGAAACATACTTACCAAATAACTCATGACGTACATGTGACTTCCACTGAAGTTTCTGCTCCACTGGAGAGATGAAAAATTTGACTTTGATTTGAATGATGCTCTTTTAATTACGTCATCTCATTGTGTCCTCTCGGATAGAAAATTAGTGCCACTGATGGATTTGGTGGTGGGGAATGGAAATTTGCAGACGTTAAACTATGATGATATCTGTAGCTGAGATGGCTGGTAGAGGGACGAAGCCCACATAGCTCATTATTTTCAGTCTTGTTACCGTTGGCTTTGCACGTACATCGTTGCTGCTCTTTCTGCCATTACATAGCGCTATACCACACAGTTGTGAAACCTGCCACTGTATTATATTTTATTTCTATATTTTAATTTCTGCACTATGTCTTATGTCTTAGGTTTTCATTCCCAATGACTGCTTCACTGTAACTGTTGTGCATGTGACAATAAAGAACTTGAAAATGAGACGTGTACTTAAAGATATAATGTAGGTAGCTAAGTAGTGAGTCCAAACTCTGACTCACAGTAGCCATTCAGTTAAGAATGAGCAGTGGAAGCTAAAATTAGCAAAGCTAGAAGTGCTATAAATAAAACTTATAAGCATTATCACCAGTGCTGCAATTGGGTCAGAGTTAATCCTCCTGCTCTGCCAGTGAAATCAATGAGGAGGTGGGAGCTACTTCTGTCTGGGGGCCTAAACCTTTGTCCCCTACTAACCGAATGAAGTGGGGCTATTATGGCAGTTAACATTTACCGATTAAATGTGAACACTCTTTGTCAGTTGTTAAATGTCAAGCCCACGGTGGCTTCCTTTTTCCCCCCGCTTCCTTTGCTGCGAAGGCAGGGGCGTGTTGGTAGCATCGTGCTGTCAACAGAGCCAGTGGGACAGAGACACCCGCATTCATACTTGTCACACACATTTTGCACACATACTTGCAAATACACACATGCACAGTGCATCTCTATGCCCCCACCACCACCACATCCACCTCCTCTGGGCCTTTCATAACTCCAGTAGCTCCACTTGGCAGGGCTAATGGGATGGCAGGGCTGTTGGTTTTAGAGAGGGATGTCATGAAGAGAGTGGAGCAGAGAGCTGAGGATGGCTCTCTAATAGATCTGGGGTGGGCGGTGTAGAGTCGGGGGGTGGAGGGGTGGAGGGCTGCCTTGTGATCACTGGCCCATGTTGCTATTTCTCTCCTCTTTTCATCCCACTGCCCAACAACATCCTCTTTTCATACTTTTCCTTCTCTTATCTGCTTTCTGTCTCAGTTTATCCTGTGTCCGCTATATTTCTGTCCCCCCAGCCCTTTACGCCCCCCCATATGTTGTTGAGAGATACAAAGCCTTTAGGGTTTCCATTACGTTGTGCCTGTCTGTCTGTATTGTCAGTGTTTTGAAGTCTGTCTGGGCCCACCATGATTGCTTATTACTTATAGTTTGCATTTTCAAAGCAATGAAAGCGTTTCCTTCTTTTATATGCTTAATCACATCTGGTGCATAAAGCGGATGCTGCTGCAGAATTTCATTTTTTAAATTCTTATAAACTTCAACTTGCGCATCATGGTTAAGATTTGAGGGAATGAATTGTGTCTTATGTGTTAAAAAGAAGGAGCGACACATTGGTTACAAATTAAAGATAACACCAAACATAAAGTGTACTTCAATCGAAGTTCTTGTTGGATTGTCAAAACGGCGTCTGAAACCCCTTCCACACCTTTCCAATTTCAGAATTGGGGGGACTGCGTCAAACAGTTTTTGTAATTTTCTGTAATCGACAATCCAACAAGCACACCCACTTCACACAGCGACTGGCCAAGTGTGCGGAGGTGCTTCCATAAATACTGTCCGAGAGTGTGTGCCTTTATCCCAATTTGAATGATTATTGTGTCCCACCCCTTTCTATGATGGCAGGCTATTCACTTACCTTCAAGTGTGTGGACATCCGGAACAGCTATAAACACTTTTGCCTTCAAACGTAGTTCTAAGATATGTCCTACAAACTCGATAGTTTCAAGCATTCCCCTGCCCTTAGTAAGGTGTTGGGCCATCGCAAGCCTCCAGAACAGCTTCAATGCTCCTTGCCATAGATTCTCTGGAGATCTCCTGGGGTGATAAACAGCAGTCTTCCAAAAAATATTCTCTCATTTGGTGTTTTGATGATGGTGGTGGAGAGCGCTATCTAACATGTAGCTCATAGATGTTCAATAACGTTGCATCCTCCTGACTATAAGGGCCATAGCATGTGATGCATATCATTTTCATACTTCATCAGTGAGCCCTCACACCATCTATGGACAATCCTATCACCAGACAAGAACGCTGATATGAAACAATTTTGTAGAACCCTGAATTAGGGCATTAAAGTTAACATTTTCAAAATTCTTTCACTCCACAATATCTGCAGTTGGCAGCTACAGTATGGTTATGGTTAAGGAAGCATCATGGTTATTACAAATAAACTATGTTAAGGGTGTGGTTAGGGTTAGGCAACTAAAACACTTGGTTTAGGTTAAGAAAGATTGTGGCTAGGGTTAGGGTTATCTGCACGTCTGTGACGGGATGTGAACTTCAGACTCCTGCATAAAAGTTAGGCTCTCTACATACAGTATCCACCCACATACAGACCCCCAACCCTTACATTGCACCATGCTACATAAAGAACACACTATTTCCTGCATTGTATTCTTCAATTTGTCACCTGTCTGTACATGTCACTTATATGTGGCCCATTGTGTTGATATTTGGGTTCTGCTTGGGTCCGACATTTGGGAGCTCACATCTGGAGGTTCCTCAGTTGTTCAAGCAAATACTCCCTCTTGCTCCCTTTTAGTTTTCACAGAGGGCGGCTGTGGTACAGAGGGTAGTGCGGTTGTCCATTAACCCCAGGGTTGGTGGTTCGATCCTGGCTCCTCCTGTCCACATATCGAAGTATATTGGGTGAATTAGACTACTGTTAAAAAAAGCTTAGATTACTGTACAGTGCTTTGGGAACGGTTGAAAAGCGCTGTAAAAGTCCATTTACAGAGATGATTGTTACTACTCTCAGAATGACTTCCCTATTCATAGAAATATGAGAGGCCAAACACACACAATCCCTATCCACAGAGAGCTTACTGGATATCATGATATGGCTGTTCAGTTGTTGGACAGAATGCAAATTCTTAGAAATCAATTTTCTGATGGTTTCCAAGATACCTCTGAGTATCTGACCGCAATCGATTGTGCAAATGCTTATTTAACCTTGGCATGGGGGTTCAAGGTGTTTAGTGGTCTTCTCTTTTCTCCCCTGTGTGCTGTACGTGGATGTGATGTTTGGAAGTGTGATGTGAAAGAAAATGCCATGCCAAATGTCAGATTACTGAGTCACTTGCGTGCCATCTGGATGCTATTATGCAAACGGAGGTATTCTCCGGAGAGCAGTTATAAGCACAGGAAAATTTAATGTGAGTAATCTTCTCACTGAGGTGAGGGCGACTGTATCCAGAAGAAAGGCCGGGCTCTACAGCCCACCGATCATAAATATGTGGTTGATTCAGACTGTAAATCTGACTGACACCATCTGACAAACACACAGCTGCGTCATCAACATACTGACAGAGAAACATCCATTTAGCAATTTAGATAGGGACCCTGTTTAACCCAACAATCTGGAGAGCATGTCAATCATAAATAATCAACCCACTGTATGATTAGACAGCAGCACTGGCTTTGCATCCATTTTAATATGCCAATTTAAACAGATGAAGGAAATACTGATGGGCAGCAGTGTATCCAGGGGGTCTCATCCTCCATTGTAAGCTCCCTTCATCATTGACAAATAGGGCGGTCCGAGCCGATAAGCAGCCTTCAGGTTCTTAATGAGCTACACTCTTCTGCTTCTTCTCAGTGGCTGTTTAGTGGCCACTCAGACCAGGCTTTGAGTGGAAATCACCAGATTGAGACGAAACTTCTTAGCTATCAAGAACATTTCATAGTATTGGTCCTCGGCTGGGTTCTGTAACTGCACTTTTAGAGACGAGACGAGAAGGAGAGTTCACTTGTCAGTGGGGCCAGATGTTTTTTCTTTTTCTGAAGTTTGTCTTTCTGTGGTTTCAGAGAAGCTTTATGTTGCATAATTAGTGGATCAACTACATTTCCCAGTAGCATGTCACAGTTCATAGTGACCTTTTATGTGTTTGTTTTCCTTCAAATATAACAGGGTATATCAGGGTGGACTGAAGCTGCTCATCGCATATATATATATATCCTTGTACATGGCTGGTGATTGACTGATGAGATGCCCTTCAATAAATACATGCTGATATATGCTGGACGTGACGAATCAATGTTTTGATTGAATGACATCACAGACAATCAAATTTTGTGTGAACACAACTACATTTTCAGCAGTTTTAGCAGTAGTTTCTTTCTACTGGAAACATAATATGCAATATGTTTTTTTTAAAATCTGTTGCACATCCTTTATGTCGCAGGAACAGCATGTAAAAGCTTTTACATCCTGGCTGTAGGTTTAATTACTCGTTAGACAACAGACAGTAACTAAACAGACATATTTATATTACAATGCTGTTAATTTAATATATTCAGTGTAAATTTCCCTCCTTGAATCATTTCTTCTGTGAGAATCACTGTTAATATGAAAAAAGAGAAAGCCAGTGAAAGAACACACAGAAGACACATCCCATCTATCTCCATAGCTCAAACAAATATTGAAACCCATGATGTGAGAGCGTCGGGCCTCCCTCTCCTCCTTCACTTTGGTGACAGATGTAAATGGACGTTTCAGCAGTTGTCTCTAATGCATTTTTAAACAGACACAGCAGCAGACGGCAAGTGAACGTGTCGCGACGGCAACACTCTATGATCTCGGAGTGTCTCCATCTATTGCTGCATCCTCCTCACATAGAAACATACAAATCCACGCTTACACATACACAACGCACACACACGTACACACACAGTGCTACACACTGCTGAGAATAGCTGTCATTCATCAACTTTCTCAGTACAATGGGCTCAGTAAAGGTCCCATCTTTCAACTAAAGCACCGCCACACTGTGGTGCCCTGCCGAGCACTGTACCACTGCATCACTTTCCCTGTCAACCGCAAACACTCCTGCACAGTAGGATGGATAGATGATTGGGGTGAAGCTGTTGTTTATTCTCCGAGTTGAAAATTAAAATGGCGCTGCTTTCCCAGATGACAACACCAAAGACTGTTACTGCTGATTAGACCACACTCATGCACAAAGAGAGCCAGAGAAAAAAGGAGCAATGACCAGAGACGGAGGACGAGAGTGCTCAAAGGCCCAATCCCAATTCCCCCCCTTGGCTACCCCTAGTTTTTGGAGTGCCTTGACTGGGTAGTGGGCTTTCAGAACGGAGCTACAAGCGGTAGGGGTTGAAACCTTTACCTAGGAAATGGGACACCACTCGTTACGTCATCAGTAGCCTTAGATGGCCCATACTTAACACACCAGTGACGAGGCTGTATGCATTCCCACAAAGGTTTCCACAATGCCGACACCAGAAAGAAAATTTGCTGCTGGACGATTTTTCAAGCTTCATACACTGGAAATGGAAATAACTGTACTGTCACTTAAAAATGCTCGTTATAATGATCCAATGACATATTCCTTTGCGTCTACATTAAACTAAGATATATGTGTGTGTGTGTGTGTGTTAAAAATGACTACATTTCTCTATTTTAAAAATAGAAAAATTAATTAATTAAATGCTGAGACATACAGTATATAATTTCTTTTTTCTTACACACCTTAAAATCAAAAGGGCCCCCTGTGAACTTTTGACGACCTCAGTAGCGGTTTGAGACCCTCATGTTGGTGAACCAGTGATTTAAATAACAATTAGAACATTGAACAGGAACCTTATACGTTATATTTTTTGTGTAATTGCGGATGAAATGACAAATTTTGACTAAAAGAATCATGTTGTTTGTGTATAGTCAACACATATGTAGTTAAAACAGCCATTAATGGGAAACGTCCATTGGAGTGGCATGCATGGCATTCATGTACAGAGTGGTGAACAATTCAACCAATCATCAAGATTTCAGAAAGTGAATTTCTTTTCTTTTCTCTTATTTTTACAAAGAAGACATACTAAATAAAAATATTTTTGCAGCATTGTTTACTGAAGTACATTTATTTGGATCACATTAGTAGCAAATAACACATTGATTCACAAACAGTTAGTAGAAAGTAATACAGTGATGTGAGGGGTGTGCTGAATGGGTCTTGAATAGAACAATGAAAGCCCAGGTGTGTCCGATGCCTTTAGGTCCAGCTCCTGCAGACAGAAAAGCACAGAGCAGCAACGTGGCAAACAAAACAAGGGGCAGTCACAATAGCAACAACTATGAAAGTTGTTTTTTTCTCTCTCAATTCATCAGAAAAGAATCATAAAAGAAGTTCTCTCAAGGCCTTTTTCATACAGAGCAGGTCTAGACTGTACTCTACACAGTATTGTTTAGACCCAACAAATCCCACCATGAGCAAGCATAAGGCAACAGTGGCAAGGAAAAACTCCCTTATGACAGGCAGAAACCTCGAGAAGACCAGGCTCTGGGTGGGCGGTCATCTGCCTCGACCGGTTGGGTTGAGAGAGAAGGAGAGGGAGATTAAACATTAGCCCTTCATCAGCACACACACATATATTACCTACATACATACAGTTGGAGAGTTTTGATGTTGATGTACTAATATTATAACATAACACAAAATTACACAAATACCTCCATAACTACAAAATCAAATCTCTAAAGCTTCTATTATCAGTCTTTTTATTTAACAATCAAATGACTGCTTGTATGTGTGAGGGGTTTGCTTGTAATGATGAACCCAAAGATGATTATCTCCCGACTCTGCGGCTCCCCTCGGCTCTACGGAGCGTTTCAGTGTCTTTCAGTTCCTTGTTTTGGTTTTACGGCCCGCACCTCAACTCTGTTTTTGAGTAAAAAGCTTGGATAAACCAATACGTTGCCTGCTAACTGATCTGATTAACTGAGCTAATCGATTGCAACATTTAACCGCTTCTTCCTTCTTCTTCTTTTTAATGTCGAATTGCAACCGGATAGTTATTGCCAACATCTGATCGCCCCCCCCAAATATCTGCCGGGTTGTTTGCTCACTTGACTTCACTTCAGTTTCATTAAAAATGAACGTGCTTTTACTTTTAGTGCCGTGTTTCACCGTAACAATCACAACTGCCGCCGCCATTTTCAGAGGTTGGTGGTCCCTCTCCTTCCGCTACGTAGCCAAGATGGCGACCATTGAGGGTGAGAAGTGTGCAGTGTTCCACACAACTTTTTGACCGTTATGAGTACACCATCGGGGTACATTCTGTGTGTGTGAATGCACTCAAAATAGCAAGTGTGAGTACGGAAGAACACAAATTGAGACACAGCAGTATACTTGTATGTTGTTTTTCCTCTCCTCCGTAAGGTTTCTGCTGTTGCCTCTGACTTTCTGGATTCTGTTTGATGCAAACATGTTTTGCAGGGAAACACTGAAGTTACAGCAGAATCCACCTAATGCAGTTTCACTCATGCCACAATCTCATCTCTCTTTATGTCCATTTCCTTAATTTGAGGAAATTAAAGGGATATTTCACTCACTAAATAAGTTTGCCAGCAATTGTAGAATGGTTAATCGTGCCTTGTGTACACTATAAAAGTCAATTTAAAATGCTCACATTTCTCCACATAAATCTGTATTTTGTAAATTATATAAAAAGCATATTTCAAATGCCACCAAATGAAAACATTACCAGCATTTTAGTGAATTATCTCTTTAATTGTCCCCCTCACACTGCTGATAGTCTGTATTTGAGCTGATGCAGAGCATTCCTCATGGGCACTGAACGGGTCTTTCATTGCTTTTGTCATTGCAGGTACCCATCAACACAACTATAACCATGTGGCTCTAGGTAGCCCTACACGCACACCTAAGAATGGTAAGACAAACTAGCGGGAGAGGGGAATATTCAAGTGAATTCACAGCACAGTTCAGTGTTTGAGTTGAGGCCTGGACCTGAACCTAAATAGTGCTTCACATAGATGTGTGGAAAAAAAAAAACCCTTCACATGGTCCCTCCTTTCAATTCCCCCAACATGAATCCATTCTGTTATTGAAAATGAGGCTTTTGAAGATTGAATCATAGAAGTGTCACATCCCATAGTCATAAACACTTTTCTGTGAGCGGTATCAGGCCACAGTCGCTGTCTGTCTCTTTTGTTTTTTTTTTTGTTTTTTTAAAGGGAATACAATTGGCAGAGGATCAACTTAATGTTCTGTCGAGGTCATCCCGTCCTCTGGTTCACAGAGCGTGTGAAACCTGCGATCTTCCCTGCTGTTATCCCAAAAGCAAAAGCTATCACCATAACCTCATGCTCCCCATGAGGAGCATCACCGTGAATCGGTTTTTATTACTGTTGTCATGCAGCGGTTTGTTCGAATTGTTCTTGTGAGCCGAGACTGGCCCTGGGTCACAGACTGGCAGATGTGAAGAGTAGCGGTTGCATAATGACGCAAGGTGGAGGCTGGAGAGAGGAAAGACAGCAGCGATAAAAGGAAAGAAAGGAGGCCATAAGCTGAATATTCACTGCCTTGGGTATTTATTAAAGGGAGTGTATCTCGCTTCAAAACAGCTATATAAACACGCCAAAACTAATGGTTATCATTTTATATGATTTTGAAGGTCTCTTAAAAAAAATGGTTACAGCTGTGTTGTTCCGGGTAAAATCTTACCCGGCAGAGAATATTGTAGAGTCTGGGTTGGATTTGAGCCACAAAACTACCCAGAATGTTTTACTGCTGCATGCCATACTATGACTCCAACCATTTGATAAGTGTAGACCTATTATATTGAGAGCCATGCAGTACTGCTGGGGAACAAAAAACCCCTTCGACGAGTTCCCACAATAACCCGTGTCATATAAAGCAAAAACAGAGCTGGGGAACATCTTTTTCAGGTTCCCATTATGTGCTGTTTAGAGCTGGGGAACATAAGAATGACCCCTTTATGAAGCCACTCTGATCTTGCCATTTGATTTATATTCTGTTTGTTTCAACCACAAATATAAAAAAAATGACTTGCTTGCAGGCACTCAGGGGCTATGCCTGAATTCTGCAGCCAGAATGGCCACTTCTTTATGAACAAAACTGACCATGTGGTCCATTTCTCTCTCTCTCACACACACACACAGATAAGCAAACTAACTATGGAGAAATGCCTTAGAGATCTATTGAAAACATGAAAAATCCATTTCAACAACACATCTAACACAGAGACTTTGATCACAGCCCCCCCCCCCCCCCCCCCGAAAGGCTTTAAATTTCAGCACACAGTGTATTTTCTAGATAAAACCCGCTGCCATGACCCCCATAGCAGCCTGTGACTGAGACAACCAGGAGATACAGCTGCAAATCACAAGAAGAAAATGTGCAATCGCACACACAAGTGTACAGCACATGCCTCGGGAAGTAAAAGCTAATTTGATTTGAATACATATTTGAGGGGGGGATTTTCTGTACTAGTCATGCTGAATATGGAGTAGGTCTTTGTAGGTTCTGTTTTCTCACCATCA
The DNA here is from genome assembly GCA_002120245.1 of Maccullochella peelii. Taxonomy (NCBI): domain Eukaryota; kingdom Metazoa; phylum Chordata; class Actinopteri; order Centrarchiformes; family Percichthyidae; genus Maccullochella; species Maccullochella peelii. The sequence goes on along the minus strand of LKNJ01000217.1, from coordinate 327,009 downwards.
ACATGTTTCTGAAATATTTGTTTTTCACTTGGGTTTGGTAGCTCACCGATCATTGAGACGTGGTAAGTCATACATACATGTTTAATTTAGTGTAAACACTCATTCATTACATCCCAGCACACATTTGTGTACACATACACCACAAAACCAACCCCTACGTTTGTGTCGTCTTGTCTTCCACTTCAATTGGTGTGTTTTCAGGCCTGATTTAAGTAGCATTTGCTAAGAATTCTTGCAGTTTGAAATCCTTTTGACCCATGTGTCAAAGTATATGAAAGTCAATTCATGTAATTGCTAATGTACAGGAAACAAGCTGATAAAGTATAATTTGTCTTATTCTATATTTTTCATATTGTCAACAAATCCCACAAAAAGACCACAACTAACAATTTGTTAATAGTTTAACTACTTTCTGACTTCCCTACCCTTCCCTAGTCCATTGGTTCCTACTATGGACATAAATCTTTGAAAAGGGTTACAAATACAGTTTCTTTTTTTTTTTTTTAAATGCTCAGTAATTTCCCAAAACATCTGGGCACTGTAGATTTTAGCAAATGGTGCTTGAACAGGAGGAAATGTGCGTTTGTTGGGGGCTATATTTACCCGTGGATTAATAAAAATGTTGTGTGCTTAATGGCACCAGCACTGTATATATTAGCCTGGTTCCAGACCTCAGTATAGACGCTCGCATCTTTTTCAATCCATTTGTTCAGAGATTCAAAAAGGTCTGTAAGGTCGTATTGGCGGCCAATCAGAGCTTTGTAGTAAGGTGTAAGAATGGTGACATTACCTCCCTACATGGCTGGCTACCTACCTACCTAGCTAAATCCATGAAAAATAGTGACACAAAAATGGCAACAAGCATAGATGAAATTTACGCAGCTCTACATGTTGTTGTAAATCAACCAAAGAGTGAAAATGGACGTATTTCTTCAATTGTTGAGAAAAACTGCTCTTAGCAACTGCTAATGCAGCTTCCATATTGACTGAAAATGGGTTCGGCACGTCATATATATCATATGCTACTTGCTATTGATAAGTTGGGGCAAAACATAAAACGTCAATTCAGTCTGATTATCAGGACAGGTGTATGGGAGATTGACTTAAAAGAAACTACACTACCCAGTGCCCTGTACCAGGCTTTGGCTAGAGAGGCAATACTTGTAAGATCAATTAATTGTTGGGTTTGGTCATTTCATTGGATTTGTTGGAAATAAATAAAATAAAGACTATTACCAGACTTACCCTTTAAAAACACACGCTCAGATTTGCAAACGCTATTTGAGTCAGGTCTGTGTGGTCGTACTGTCCGTCGTGATGAAGCAGTGAAATGTGTTTGGTATTGAGATAGCTAACAGCATGCCACAGTCTGAGTCGATTCTCCCCCTTATTGATGCAGCGTGGCAGCCAATCCACTCACAGATCGTTCACATCCTTCGAAGCCCCTCCCTGCAGCTCCCAGGACCCCCTGCTGTCGCCCGGCCCTGCTGCCACCCCTCTGTCTTACTCTCTAAAGCTTCCTCGTTTTACCCTCCTGTTTTCTTTTCTTCTTGTATTTCAGTCTCCTTTTTTCCCCCTTTTAGATTCTCTTATCTCCATCTCGTCTCTTTACTTGCCTTCTCTCCATCCTGCAGCAGTTACTAAAGCCCTATTTTTATCTGTCCACTGGAGGCTGGTCTGGAGCCGCACCCATGACCGCTGCTCTGCACTGCGTGACAGACTCACAGCCCACTGGGGAAAGCGAGATAGAGCAGGAGTGCAAAAGAAAATGAGTGAGAGGGGAATACTGAATGGACAAGAAAGAATTAAGGAGCGAAGGAAAGTGGGTGGCAGCATGTTAGGACAGATAAGATTGACAGAGCAAGGAAGACGGTGGTGAATGGGACCGACTGCGGATGTTTGTGTGTGAGAAAGACAGATAAAGAGAAAGACGAGAGCGAGAATAAAACAGGGCTTTGGTCCAGTCACCCCCCCCCATGCGTCTTCCTGGCGTCATATCACGTCACATCAGCGACAGCCAGTCCAGGCATTGCCCCCGTCCCAGATCACATCACAGCACTGTCAGGGGCAGGGTCACTCTCCAGCACACATCTGTTGTTTGGTGTGTTGTCTCGTTTTCTTTTTTGGACCGCTGTTTACTCCTGTCAAACTGCCACGTCACCTGTCAAGTCAGTCCCGCACCACACGCTCACCGAGTGCCTGATGTGACCGCCTAATACTCCCCCCCCCACCCCGCCACCAGCAAGTTGGAGTTTTGAATATGCAACCATTTCTCAAAGGCTGACACACTGAACTCATTGGCTGAGTTAAAGCTCAGGCAGAGAAACAGTTGAATAAGTGATGAAGTTAAACTTAAAAGACAAGAGGAAAAAGACTGCTTGTGATACAGACCTCGTTGACCTTGTTGTTCTATCGTATATAAAGCCAACAACCAGCCAACGTAGCCAGGATTTTAGAAATACTGAGGTCATGAGTCCAAATTCCCCAAGTGCCAAACACCCCTATATTTGTTGTTTGCTAGTCAAGACAAGTCTTTTATTTTTTCTTCACGTTATTTAATCACTCAACTGTTAAATTACATTTTCTGTTTCTTTATCTTGAATGATGTATCTAAATACGGTTTGAAAGCCCTTTCCACAATGGCAGGACATAATTCTGGTGGGGATGTACTAAGTCCCTTTTTAATTTAGTTTTTGGCCTAAAAACATCTGGGGTTGGATCCTGATAACTAGTCCCATTTTGAATACAGTTCCAGGCTAACAAATCTCTTATAGAGTCTTTAGTTCTCCTCCTTCTGATTTATTAGAACACGGAGCACAAAGCATTCAGGTAGCAGGCTTCTCATTTTTAGCCAGCACTGACAGTCACTTTTGCTTGTTAAAATGGCAAACATGCGCTGCGGCAGGTTATTTGATCTAGGGCTGTCAGTGGTTTAAACAAAAACCTTCAGCATCAAATTTTCCATATATGATGCTGAATCCCAAAATGCTGCCTCACATTCCTTCTCAGGTTGTTAAATGTCATGATTAGCCATTCAGCTGTTCGGTTTGTTAGTTTTCTCCATTTTGCCTCAGCGAAGAGATCAGAAATAGCTTCCTGATGGGGCAACAGGGCATGTAATAAATCAGAGTGACTGTGCATTTTAATAACACTCCCCACTGGAGTACAAGGCATGGACTGTTGCGCTCATACAATGAGAAATTTGAATTTGAACAGACGATGATGAATGTTTAATTTTCCAATAAAAAGTGACGGCGCTAAAATCTGCTGTAGCCGATTAACTTTAATGCTGAAAGTAGCCAACCTGCCAAAAGACCAAAATGAAACCTGGCTATCGTCTGTGGCAGCCAAAGATCGTTTCAGAAAATGAATGTTGTTGTAGTTCAACAAGATGAACAAAGTGGTGAGTTTACTCTAGTGAAAGGATCGAACTGATAGCGTCAGGTGAATTTCAGGAATCGGTATCTCCAAGTTAAACTTTCATGTATATTTTATTAATAATAAACGTATCAACTAAATAGTTATGAAAAGGGAGTAAAGGTCCAGTATTTGGAGCAAGTAACTCATGGCAATAATGAGTGCAAAAGTAAGCAGGATAAAATGCTATTGACACCCTGACTGACTGACACCAAAACAAGCCTTAAAAAGTTTTATGTAAAAATGTACATTTCTCCTCAGGTCGTTACAACCCCGGAAGTGCCAGAGACAATACCAAAGGCATGTCTTCTGTGTCCTCAATGGTAGCTACAGTCCTGGCAACAACAATGAATTATTTACACCTCTCACTTCTCAAATTATGGTATCTATATTTTAACCCAAATTTACTTGCACAATAAAAACTGTGCTACCACGAATTCTTACTTCATACCAATGAGATTCATTCTGAGATTTTTTTTCAGAGCACTTCTGCCTCCAGGAAATATTTGTAAAACTAAAACTCCAGCCTGCCCGCCAGCTCAGTCTTCCCTTCTCTTCCTCAGCAGGTGGTCTTCCGTGATGGTCTGATCCTGGCTTTTTTGGGGGAGGGGTTAGGAGAAGCCAGCCTGCCCATTTTTTTTTCTCTTCCCTTTTCTGTGTCTGTATATGTATGTATGTGTCTCCAGAAAACAATCGGATAAGCGGCATCCTGACCTCGCAGACGGAGCCCTACGACCTGTCTTTCTCACGCTCCTTCCAGAGCCTGTCTCACCTGCCGCCCTCCTATGAGGCGGCCGTCAAAGCCGACCTCAACCGATTCTCATCCCTGAAGAAACTCAGTAGGTCCAAGTTCACTGCACTAATGCAAGAGTAGGGGTAGCCCCGATGCCCTGCATGATAAAAATACTGCATTACGTGTGCTTTCCTGACTCCTGACTGGGACTTACTGAGTAGCTCCGAAATATTTCAGCTGTGAAAATGATTTGATTGCTGTAATAAGGGCATCAAACAGTCGAAAGAAAGTCTAAAACACATTTTACTGGAGATTTTTGCAACTCCCCATTAAGTCAACACATTGAGTGGACTGAGGTCCCTGAATCAGGATAATACCCATTTCTCAATTCTGATCCTTCATGAAATCAGTTTAGTCATCTCTGAACTATGAGTCATTGAAATTCCATGCTTCCATCGTCTCCACTTAAAGGCTGCAGCCACCATTTCTCTTGGAGCGTATAAGTACATTAAGTGGCTTCTTGTGCCTGGCCCGGCTCGGTATTGATTTAGTGGTGCTACGCTGGATTTCTGCTGCGTAATGAGTTCTCATCTCATGGTATTCTCCGAGTGGAATGCAAATATTCCTTAAGGCTTGTGTAATTTCATCATGACTGCCCCACTTGACTGCTGGCTTGCAGTCAATGTGAAGGATGACGATCTACAACTCATCCCGTCAGGGCTCGCTCCACACTGGCTCCCACTCGTAGCTGCCAGGCACCATTGCAAACTAAATGGCAAAACGGGTTTGTGGGATTCAGTGCTATTTACTGGTCTTTAGTTGTATTGGGAGAAGAAAAACGAAAAAAAAAACATTAGCGTCCTTTTGCTTGAAGAATGCTCTTGAGAATTAACATAATAGTTTTTGATAAAACAAAACCAAATGAATTCAATTGTCAAAGATTGTACCCCACAAAAGAGATGCAGTGTTAAAATGGAAAAATATCCTTAGGCAGTGTCCCTCAGTCTTCCCAACTTACTTTCTGCTTCCAAAGCAAATTATTTGTTGCAGCAAATAGCCAAAAGGCTCTGCAGTTTCTTTTTGTTGCTCAACTAGTGTCTGCACACTGATAGATCATGTTGAATTGTGCTTGAGGGAAGATAGAGCAGCATTTTCATTGTCGCGATAATAAAAGAGAAGAATGCTACTGCTTATTAATGCAAATTGGTATCAAACTGAAGAAAAGCATTTAGCCCATTGCAGCACAGGACAGTATACATCACGAGTTATTCATTCACTCTATGGTAATATGGTTGATGAGTTTGCAATGCCCTGCCCAGATCTTGAAGGCTATTATGCTTGAGAAAGGAACATCTTGTTTTTATTATCTCTCATAATGAATCGATTTGCAGCAAGCACCCGTGGCTCGAGGCTAAAGGGGATTTTGGCTGAGTGTAATCGTGACAGGTGGTGGGAACGCTGCTGCAACCATTATTGAAAGAGACAGGCTCAGACGTTCTCAATCAGGTTGAGAGGTCTGCTCTCCATAATTTATCCACCATATAAACGACATTAGTGTTCACCTCTGACTTGGTATGATGGTTAAACATTCATTCTGGTGTTCGGAGGGAATAAAGAATTGGCTTCGTTGTAACAATGGACTTGACATTAACAATGTTTTCATTTATGAATGGTTTATGCTGCATTTTGTCTCTTTGTGTTTGAAAGAGTTTTTGTAAATGTGCGTCACTATGTGTGTGGTTATGTACTCAAAGTCTTTATGCATGGGTTTGTATTGCGTGGCATGAGGTTGATGCTACTTTCACTCCCACACTCTACTGTCTCTAGTAATGTATTATTGTCTTTTTGATCTGCTACTAAATGCATGTTATAGTTTGTACACTTGAATAAGGATAGAACATCCACTCAAGGACATTAAAACACAAAAGTGATTGTGCAATAATACAATTAGCTTTCCAGCATGTATATATGAGGTGCCTGCGTGCTTCCCTCCATATCTGTATGATATGACAATGTTTATAGACTTTCACATGACCTTTGAAAAGTTTGCCCCCACAGCCAGAGCTGCCTGTAGAATCCCAGATGAAGCCTGGATGTGTGGATGTTATGTGCCTAGCATGTAATACAGTCTGACTGTGACTCCTCTGTCTCTCTCTATTTTCTATTCCCCTCCATGAGCTTGGAAAGGTGAAACACAGATGGGTCCGCCAACACTTCTCTGCATTGTGTGCAATGTTTTCCAGTCCCACTTTATCCGATTTCTCCCCTTGCATTCTAACACCTACCCGTGTTTTCTCTTGCTTTCACTCCCTGAATCTCCTTTTCACCACTTGCTTCTCTTTTTTTTTTTTATTCCCATCTCCTCTGCAGCAGATAAAGAAGTCGACGACTACTACACTCGTAAGCGCCACCTGCCCGACCTGGCAGCGAGAGGCACTCTTCCCTTGCATGTTCTCAAAATCAGTCAAGACCAGGTGGGTACACAAGTGCTTGGTTTTAAGTGTGCAGGCGTCTAAACAAGGTCATGCTCTTTTCTTTTTATGCATCGATGAGGCAAAGCAAGTGTGCCATCTCTGAGTCTCCAGATTTGAATTTGTTAGAAGCTATGGCTGGTCTTTCGCTTCTTTCTGCAGTGGTGGGTGGCAGAGCCTTTTACCCCTCAGCTTGTGAATAAACTCACCTCATTCATCTTTTGTTCAACAGCACCGGGAACAGCAGCAGCAGAGCCAGCCCCCGCAGCCCTCCATCTCGCAGGCCCCTCCCCAGTCGCAGTCTTCACAGCAACAGTCTCAGCAAAGGCAGAGACCCCGTCGCGTCCAGAGGGCCATGTCCCAGGACCGCGTCCTGTCCCCACAGAAGGCCCCGCAGCAGGATTACAGCACATCTTCTAATGGTATGTCACCATACGGAGGCAGGATCCTCTCAGACGAACAGCTCCTGTCCGCCGAACGTCTTCGATCCCAGGAGCGCCTTCTTCCACAGGACCGCCACACCTCCCAAGATCGTCTGTACTCCAAGGACCGTATTTACTCCAAGGACCGACTCCTGTCGCAGGATCACCTCTACTCAAAAGACCGCCACTACTCTCAAGACCGCCTGTATTCACAAGATCGCCTGTATTCACAAGACCGCCTCCTATCCCAGGATCCTCTGCTCTCGCCAGACAAGCTGATGATGTCGCTAAAGCGCGGCATGGTCAGCAGCATCTCTGGCGGGTTTCGTGGCAGCGATATGTCAATGTCGCGCGCCATCTCACACACAGACGTGTTCATACCAACCACGCCTCTTATGGATCGCTACAAGATGACCAAAATGCACTCCCATCCAAGTGCCTCTAACAATGGCGGCGGCGGGGCAACGGGAGCTGGAGCCTCTGGGCACTCCAACACTTTAGCCATGAACCAGACAGCATCTAAGAGGCAGGCGTTTGCCTCCAGACGGACTCATACTGTGGAACAACTCCACTACATACCACAGCACCACCAGCAGCAGCAACAACAGCCACAGCACTACCGCACAGGCAGCAAGACTGAGGTGACTGTGTAACGGCAGCCAGGACTACCTGAACTGCACAGGAAGAAGCACTGTTTTGTGCCGGGGGGGTGGGGTTGATTGAGGTACGTGGGTACACTGGCCTTCTTTTAGAGTAGGATGGTGGCGATTTCACTGTCTCTGACTGAGGTTCCTGCAAAGTCAGAGATTCCAGGACCAAGAACATCCACTAGCTTACTGTGAGAGACCGGAAAAACTAGCTACACTGTACACTACATACACAGGCCCAGCTAGATCTGAAGCCAGAGAGGGTCGTGGATGGGGGAGGTGTGGTATTATCCAGCTAACTTGCCTACTCTATTATTTCCACTGTCTTGATTACCTTATTCATCCACAGGCTACAGCCTCATTCTGTGTACGTTTTAGTGAGAAAACACTGATTGTGTCTGTTTAAGCCTTTAACAACCCCCTTTGTCCAACAAATCTGTTCTGTGACCTTTTCTGGCAAATGTAAAGGGCTTTGCATGGTTAAACACATAGACCAATTCCTCCGTGACATCTGTTGTGCAACACAACACCGCCACAGGTGATGAACTAGGATGAGCCTGTAATAACTTTATAAATATATAAATAAATGAACAAAAAAACAACCATTTGTACGCCCTGTCCTACTCATAGCTCTAGAGAATCTCAATGAGAGAAATTGAAATGGATGTTATTAGCACTTCGATTTGATGCCTCTGACAGATGTTCCATTTCTAAAAACCAAGTGGTTTTGTGGGTTACAAAGCACAATCAATAAAAAAAATATTCTGTTCTGTTTTTGATTTTGAGTTTGAATAGTGACGGCTAGCTTGTTTTGTTCTTAAAGCAATGGCAGGTTTTTTGGGTTTTTTCGTTGCTTCCAGTAGACAATTGTAAATAAGCTATTCTAGAAGCAGTATAATGGACAAGTCTGTACTGGATGGACTTTGTATTAGACTGTCTGTTTTCAATAGATTCTTTAAAAAAAACAAACAAACTATAAATCATCACTGTTTCGTGAGTTCAGAATAGAAACCCACTTAACCAAGTATTTGACGGGATAAATTAATACTATACTGTGTGTGTCTTTGCAAAACTGTTTGTAGGACGAGAAGTGAATGAATGTGTTGTTGATAACAGATATACCACTGTTCATATTTGGATGTAGACTGTGTTCCATTGACATCAGAGGAGTTGAACATCATGGAAACTGATTATAATGCTTGTTATAGTAGGGTCAAATAAACCATCCATATTTTTCTAAACATTCAACATTGTTCCTTGAGAGATGTCTGTGTTGTGTGTTTGCTTCAACAAAATGGATAAACCACCGTACCACTGTGAGTTCCAGGTATACAGTGATATGTCTTATAAGGCTGGAGGTAAGGAAGGAGGTATGTTAGACACCCTAGTGGTGTGTTTGCAGTCTACGTAAGCAACCAACTAAATGGCAAAACAGGTCATTTCTCAATGCTTTCCAAAACAACACGAGTGTTTTACTGACTTGGTGTCTCATTGGTAAGATGAAGACACGTCAGCAACCTTAGGCAACAAAGATTGCTTGGTTGAGGTAAGGGAAACATTGTAATCATTGTTATAAGAAACCAATGTTAACTGTTGATCCCTCTAAGAGCAGGGGCTGTTCTGCTAACTCTATAACCATTTCCAAGTGTCTCTGACTGGAATGCAGTCAGAGACAATATGTCTAGCTTACTATATGTAACCTAGACATAGAGTTGATCCTAGTTTTAACCTAAATGTACGTGTTTTGACCTGCAAATCTGGACATACGCTTCGATCACCCCAATCTCCTACTTGAGACTTTTCGTAGCACTACACAAATGTCACTCTACCAGATGTCCAAAAAACCTTCAACCAAGTGTACCCTGGTTTTAGCCTAGACCTCTAGACCTCTTTTGACATGCGTATCAGAACATGCTTACTTGGCATGCTCTTTGATCCACCTCCTACTTAAAGGAGGTGGATCCAGCAATTTTTAGGAGTACTACTCAGCTTGTGGAAACTGTTGTGTGTATAATGTCTTTTGTGGGTCTGGAGGAACTTTCCAAAGTCTGACAAGCGAACTCCTGATGATGCCTTCAGGGGGTTATCTTGAATCAGGCTTGGGGACTACAGCTTTAGAACACAAAGCCTGCATTAAAACTGGGGGCGTGGCGTTTGAAAAGCTTGGACAAGGAGAGTCTACGCTATCGAGTTGCATTATGGGAAATGTAGTATTTTTTTGGAGCTTGACCCATAGAGACTAAAAATCAGGATATCTCCGCCTCTGCTTATTTGATTTTGACCAGTCTCTTTCAATCCGTCTCTCATTAGTCCCCCAACTGAATGGAAGTGCAATAGTAAATCTCTAGAGAGACCCTTTAAGATTTCTGCAGCAGTATGAGAATGTGATGTGTGTGTGCTTTTCCGTTGAACATAAAAATAGGTTGTTTTAAGCAGTTTGAACAAGCGGCCAATGCTGTCATTTTTCTAGTGAGGATAGTTACTAAGATAGTTTTAAATTCAATTTCTTCTTCATAACCTCCAGTTTTCGAGCTTGCGGTGTGTAATCATCCCTTTTGTCCCTGCCCACTGAGGTGTAACGCAGCCACTGAGATTATTTCTTCCTCCAGAGCAGCTCTGCCTCAGAAAAATGTATAATACAACTCCAATCTGCCAACTGTAAAGGCTTGATTTTCCACAGGTGGGGGTCTCACACCTTATCTGATAGTATGTCACAGCCAGATTTTTAACTGACAGTGTCACCATGATAAATGGCACCGGTGTTGGCCGGGGCAGTACTTCAATTTGACATCTGAATTAATATGATTAACTTTAATGCTGGTCAGTGCAATTTCAGACCTTCTTTAAATTCATGACAATCCCGGGGTGCGAACGACAATTCTCACAGCAAACAATCGCGCCTGCAATTGCACTCCTCCACAAACACACACGAGAGAAAAAAGGACAAGAAAAAAAAGGCAGAATAAGTTTGGGTTTCCAATTTACACTGATCCTTTAGCCCATCAGCATTTAAATGAAAATATGAGTCTGCAATCAAAAAGAATCTATGGACGGGAGAGCCGCTGAAGCGTGAGAGGTAAGATGGCTACAACAAGCACTGCAACTCAAGCGGGGGGGAAGAGGAGGAAACTGGCCAAGAACAGGGCTTTCCATAAAATAATCAGCAGCTTTCAAACTGTCTTTCCATATCTCACATGGCAGACGTTTCTTCAGCAATGTATTTCATTACCCGTCTCTTCCACTTTTAATGTAAACATGATCTCGGGCCAGAAGTCTTATTTTGTTGGTTAAAAATTTAGTTTGCACTCTGTACTTCTCCATTTATCCCTTGCTTTTGCAGTCCCGGTGGTGCCGTCAGTGAGCTCTGTCAGAGAGATTGTCCTGTCTGGATTTGAAATATAAAGAAGTCGTTCAGTTTTGATCCTCAGAAAGTTCCTCAGTGACATTCAGAGGATGTAGTTTCGACAAACCAACTCACAGTATTTTCTCACTTCTGGCCTGCAAACTCAAGAGGGATGAAAAAGGTGACAGGACTGAAACCAGAATCTTGTAAAATGAAAAGCATTCTGGTTCACTCTGAGATAACAATAGAGGGAAAAGATTTATGTTGTTCATTCCCCCTCCCCCCCCAGTTTTTAAAATTAAAGCTTCTGTGGATAGAACATGACAGTGGTCCGATCCCTGCCAACATATCCACCGTATTGAACAGGCTTCAACAAGGGTGTAGGTGTAGCAAATAACAAAATAACAAATTATGACGAAAATGGTAATTGTGCTTTCCAGTAGTATTTAAAAAAAATTCTACGTATGTGTGCTTTAGTTTCCTTGATAGCCTGATACTTTGTGATAGATAATGTATTTACAACAAAAGTCTGTCCTTTAGTGTTTTTAATATTTGACTAATGTTCAATTCTGGCAGTTTTTAGGAGAATATTAATTGCAAAAATATCATTTTTTCCCCCAAAAAACATGAGTTTTGATATGACAAACGTGACTTTTTTCAGCCCTGATACGTGTCTGCAGGTCTTTCTCTTAGCCTTTATACATCCCCAACAAGGTAGGACAGACTGTATGTAGCCCGAGAGGTGAAACCCAGGACATAAAGTCCTCATAGCACTCCTTGCACCACCTCTGCTCGTTAAGCTAATTGCTTACCAGCATGGTCATAACTGTATCAACATGTTGATCAGCTCATCTGGAGTTTGGCTGCTGGACAGTTAGAGGACTCGGTTTACAGAGATTTTAGTAAGATAATCAACCCAAAACTAAAAGAGTGAGGGGGACAAACACAGGATTCTGAAAAGTGAGGGGGACATGTCCCCCCCTACCCCCAGTGGAAATGCCGCCCTTGCACTTCAACGAATAATAAAGAATAATAACTGCTACTATACTGGTCCCAAAAATGTCAGTGTGTGTTAGTACACAAGTGCCAGCTTGAATGTGGATGGAGAAAATCATTGCCATTATGAGTCACAGTAAGCTCCTAACATGCACACAGTAGGTGCTGTTGCTGTGGCTAGTTTCTGCCTAGTTTCACTGTCCTCTCCCAGCTTATCTCCCTGCATGCAGGACCCAACCCCAGTTATTTGTGATAATCCACAGATTGTAGGCAGACATTTGTTTTATGACAGATGCCAGATTCAGATAAACATTTAATTAGCAAATCATCAGCTCTGTCAGAGCTAATTACCCCCAGTCTCCAGCCCTAGCCAAAAGCAGCTCCTCTCACAGTTGGTCTGCACAGCAGCTGACTCTGCTGGCTGCGGCAGGACGCGAGGAGCCAGAGGCAGCGCGGAGCCGAGGCCCCCATACCGTACCAGGATTGTGAACAGCTAATCCAGCCATTCTGCCACTGCCGACTTGTGGGTCAGAGCAGTAAGGAGAATGGTTTACATAGAATTACAGGCTGAGACAACATTGTGCCATTTATCAGCAATTAACACGCCCGTTGTGAAAAATGACAACTAGCGAGGTTTCTTGGCAGCGCTTTTGGTTGTCACGACAGCACATTTCTCAGCTCTCCGAAGGAGTGAGATGTGAATTTTGGGAAGCATGGTGGACACACTGTTTGGCTGACAAGTGACCTCTGGGAAGTGTAGTGCGAAAACAGCACAGAAGTGAGCGCTTAGCAGCAACGACTCAGGCGAAAAAAAGAAGAAAAAACTGACAGAAAGAAGTGATAGCAGTCTGTCTTCCACCAAATGACCACAGGATAATTAGACTGCCCTCCTGTTAGATGATCACTGTGTAGCTTTGTATGCATGTAGAACATGTGAAGAATGATATGGTGGATAGCATCATATGGTCAGAGAACAGAGGTGGGAATTGAAGGCATCATCTCCATGGCTTAGATCTTGTTGAGCCCTGCAATCACATTTCACTGAAATTAGAACTCTGCATGCTTACATATTATACACACCAAGGCATCTCTATAGCATTAGCAGCTTCTCTGCACTGACCTGTAACCTAGCAACCGCCCGACGTCTCACACAAGCAGATGATTAAAGGTACCTTCTTTTCCATTCCGAGCATGAACCCTTTGATAGATTTCCCCCCTTTCGACTCAAGCATTCTCTCCTCAGTGGCATGCCAAGAACACTTATATTACTTACAAATATGAATCACCATGCTGTTTTGTAGCCTTTTGAGACCAAGAGCCTGCAAAGCCCCATCATTAACTGCTCTGGAGAGCTGTTATGCATCTGGCTTTTCGCGTCACACCCAGGCAACAGTCGGTCTGCAGGGTTGGTCGGAGGACTCTTGGGTCCAAAGAGAAGCTCATATTCTGGGCCTGCACTCCATGAGCATGAATAAACGACACACAGCGCTAAAGAGTTTGGAAGGTGGTGTCCTTTTTTTCCAGCCTAGGCAAAAACAGTCAGCTCTGAAACATAAGCTGCAAACATTGGCATGCCCGACTAACAAGCTACAGTAGTAATCTAGTGTTACTTTCAAGGAGCATATCTTTAGTTAACTAGATTATTTTGTGGGATTACATGTAACCTTGGTAAAATTATCCCACTGCACTTACTCTAGGCTACGTGATTATGGGACGGCGGGTGTTACTGACGTGGGTCTGCCGTGGTCGCTTTAAATGTTGCTGCCGCAAGGAATTGTAGGACAGCATCATCTCCTTTCCTTTGGTAAAGGATGGTCCGGTGTATCCTATGCTAAAGGATATTAGAAAGGAAGCACCTTTCCTTAGGATTTAGAGAATTCGACCAGCTCTCATCATGGATGCTACTTAGATACTTCTGGGTCATTTCACTCAGTTAAGAACTTTTCTAAACAACAAACAAAAAGACTGTTCGACTGCAGCCTCAGAGTTTGAGTTAGACAATTAGCAAATACTAGCTACCTACAGCTGATAAAATCTGCTGCTGACGATCCTTATTTCAGCCAACAAAATTGACATTGGCTGGTATTGAAAAGCCTGCTTTTGTTTACTTCTGTGTGAACTCTCAAACTCATTGTTTTACAACACATTTTGAGTGATAAATCTGCCACCGTTATCATTGCAAACTGCATACGGCTGTGCTGGAACAGAAAGCCTGACAGGCATAGAACGGTAGCTAAGGGAGTCTGGTTAAGCAAGGGGTCAATTGGATGAGTTAGTAACACTTCAACACATTAACACGTTTTTGCAGCACCACAGGTCAAACATATTCCTCCTGTGCAAAGCCACACTACAGTTGCACGTGTACACAAGCAGAATGTTTTCATAATGCTACATCAAGGTGTAATTTGGGAGTTCTACATAAATTGCCTCAGCCTGCATCATTGCTTTCCTCCTCCTACTTCGCATTGTTAAGGCTCTCCAATAACCAGATAAAGGAGACACCGGGGAACCTGGGCTGAGACAGCAAGAGAACGAAGAAGAAAGAAAGAGGTGGGGGAGAGATTTTTAGAGCTGGGATATGATGGAGTGTGTGTGTGTGCATCTACTGTACATGTTGCACTTTGTGCTTTGGAAAGGGTTTAATCTCAAATGGGGAGGAGGGAAGCAGGAAGGAGTGAAGAGGAAGGAGGAGGCGAGAGAGAGGGGGAGAGAGTTGGTCTAAAGACTTGGAAGAGAAGAGGCAGGACTGGCAGAGTGGAAACGGGAGATAGGGGAATGACTGCATATTGGCACTAAAATGGGATATATTATAGAGTACGTCAAAATAAAACCAAATGCACAATCTGGAATGACGAGATAAAGCATCTTTATTCTGGACGTTTTCTGCAAGAAAGTGGAAATCAGTGTGAAATGATTTGCATACTTGATATGTTATTAGAAAATGACTACATAGTGTAGGTAGTTGGATTCAGCTTTAATGTGTGAAAGCATGCAATAGTTAAATTTATTCTATGATATTCCCCAACCAGTTACAGCTTAATAACACCTCCTCATACAGTGACTCACAGATCTATGATATTGCGAGAATGTCTCCTCAAACACATACAGATAATTAGCATTTTAATAACTTCTAAACGGTGGTTGAAACAAAGTCTACAAATTAATCACGAGTGATTTTAACAGTCTTCAACTGCTGAAGGCTCAGAAAGCTGCATTTAAAGGCAAAAAAGATAATCTGAAACTGCAATACCCAGAGTAACTACCAGAATAGTAACAGAGAGGCAAGACAACTTCTGCTGGTGCTTTATGTTTCTGCCGGTTCTGAGAACCTTTGGATTTTACTCTTGAAGTGTGATGTTCCACTTCCTGTGCGTGAGAAGAGGGAAATCGCCTGCCACTGGACATGACACCAGAAATGAATTTGGGCAAACAGAAAACAATCTACAATATGTGTGGAGATCAGATGTGCTTAATAACGCAGTGAGATGTAATTTTAGCAAACCTTTGGCCCAGTGTGGCTTTAAAGTGAGTGTCACTGTGGCCACAGGGGGTAATTACAGGATAATGGCACATTGAAGTTCTCCTAATATCCAAAGATTCTCTTTAGTCAGGTTGTTTAAAGACAACCATTAGCCCACCTAACTTGAGAGTGGGTGGAATGGGGAGACCCTCAAGGGACCAGCACAATAAGCAGGAAACAAGAAGCATGTCTCCCCAATATATAAAGATTTAGTGTGTTTACATGTTGTTTTACTTTTGTGATAAAACCACTGAAATGTTTATCTGTGACATGCTAAAACTAAGGGTACCAGTAGCACATGTAGAGTCATAAAGTCAGTAAACTGACTTAGTAATCCGTCAGCGACACAGCAATATATATCTAACATTGGCTAACATTAGCCACCATAAGCTAATGCTCATACCAGACCAAGTAAGGCTGTAGCAACAAAACCCCTGAGTGTACTGAATTGAGGAAGGATGCATTTGATTTCTTATGAACTCATCTTTTCATTTGTAAGGGGAAGACTGGATTATTTTTTATTTTAAAAGTGACATAGTATTGCTTTCAAATATTTGGTCCAAATTTAATCTCACCTTGACCCTGTTGGCACCATAACTACCACAATAAAGCACTTGAACTCCTGCTAGATCTGTAGAAGCAAGGCCACTCCAGCTAAAGTCCACTTGGAAGGATTTTCTTTGGTCTTCAGGTTGAAGGTCCATACATATGTGGGTCCCCTCTGGCGGGTCTTATAGACAGGACACTGATACACATTCCTGTTCTCCTGTTTGTCCACGGGAATGGCCCTGATGAAGATGACCGGGATGGTCGGGGTGAGCTCTTTCAAGCGGGCATCTACAATCAAGCCAGTCTAAAAGAGAACGAAAGTTCAGAGAGGAAAAGAATGGGAAGGAGTGAGGGAGGGAGTGTGGGGGCGAGGATGACAAGCCAGTCAAGCAGAGACAGAAACATTTCAGAGAGCTGAGGGAAGTTATACATTTGTTTGAGGGTGCAGTGAAAACTTCATCCAGACGCTGTACTTGCCATTGAGGCAGCTTTTAATAATGTTCTTTTGTAGGAGAAAAAAATAGATGTTTGACTAATCTCGGTTGGCACAAGCGATGTTAGACTTCCAGTTTGCAGAGCACAATATTGTGATACCCTTGAAAAGTGGTGAAAGTCAGCAGAGTCGAAGTCAAGCTGCCCTGCCTTAGAATACACACTCTATAAACACACTGAAACAGAGTGGTCTGTCTCATTAATTAATCCTGCTACACTTAGCGCCTGACAAACAGAAGTTTCACCATGCATGCACAGTGACTTTCAGGAATGAAAGTAAATCCCGACGACTTTGGAAAGCGCAGAGGACAAAGCCCTAATTGCATCTGCATTTGCTATCAAACTTTAAAGAGGCCTTAAATACCAATAACTTTATGTTTGGATAAATACAGATGATGGGTATCTTAAAGTAGCCCATGTGGGCTCATTGAGATTCATTATACATTAATTTAATGACATTGTATATACACTGTTACTAACAGATATCCATTTTAATTTTATAATCTCACAACATATTGAAAGAATAAAAATGTATTACAAAGCTTCACCATTAAGTGGTGTCCATCACATAAACACACAAGTTTCCCCTGTGTAATGTCTGCATTGCCATCATATCCATTCAGCACACAAGGTGTTTAACATATACATTATCTATCAGCTGCCTCTGATGTCTGAAACCCCTCTGAATAAAACGCAAGGTTCATTAATATAGATGAGTAGGTTTATCATAAATCTCTGACTTTTATCGCTGCACAGAGCTGCGTCCAGATGGAGCGCTGCTTACGCTTCTATTCGCTCTCCGCTGCTCCTAGCCAGTGGCACAGAGCTGGCCTTGGGGCTGAGAGGAGGACATGAAGAGAGGAGGAGGAGGAGGTGTAAGGAGAAGCTGCCCGGTCCGTCTGTCTATTTGCCTGCGTCTCCAACTTAATGAAGAAAAAAAGAACCACTCCTCCAAAGGGCGATCTAAGTGTTCAAGTGCACACTCTGCACATTCCTTAATTAAGAGGTCTACAGGGATGCTCCTTGAAAGCTGGGCGCAGTGTACAGTAGCTGTATGTATGTATGTAGATAGAGCCCTGGGAAGCTGAGTAATGCACTGCGCTCCGAGAGCTCAACGCAAGCAGGATGCAAAGCAGAAAATTAAGTCACAAAGGGAATGTGGAAGCCCTGCAGGGGGAAAATATCGAAGTTACTTTACCCGACTCAGTTTAAAGATGCATTTTGAGGTTAGCTCACCTTATGTTCACGTGTTAGTCTGTCATCAGAAGTAGTGTGTAAGGGAATATTTCTGTATAAGGTGCTTGTGAATCAAAACGTGCTGTTTTTGATTTTGTATCCACACCTTCCCCGGAGACTAGACGTCAGAATCATTTGCTACCTCTGGGACAGTCAGCTGAACAGAGAAATAAATGATCGACTCAGGTACCTGTGTGTCCCAGCGTGCACCCTCCATGTACAGCCCGTGTATGTAGGCCCCTTCACGAGGCGGTACACTGAAGTCCTCACGGTTCTTCTTGGTGACGTCACACTGCAGACACATGCGGTCCAGAGGCCACTCGTTCCTGTCATCCAAACACAGGGACATATACTGTGTCACACCAAGTGGTTTCGATTACATTTCAACCCTTGACATCTTGATGCAAAGCAAGCCTACCTTCGAGCCATAGCCTGCATGATGGCTGTGAGGAAGGACTGTGGGTTGAAGAAGCCAGCCAGCCACACCACAGAGGGTAAGACGAAGTCCGTCGACCAGGCTTCCAGCTCCTTGATCCTGGCCAGCAGGTCAGTGAACCACAGGGCCAGGCCACACATGGAGGGGTAAGCCCGCTTGGTCCAATTGTCTGGCACCATGTCCAGGAAAACAGCATTCTGAAGGTTCTCCATGTCACTGGTCATGGTTAACTCTCCCTGAAGGGTGGGGCCAGAAGAAATGAAGTAACACTTCGTTAAGCCCTGATCACACTAGAAAGTGAATTTCATGTGTGTCCTCGCAAAATAGACAGTGCTAGCAGCATTGTGAAGTATGACTACTCGTACAGGGTTGGTTGATTACCTGCTGTAGCTGGAGAGGTAACCTCTAAAATGTAAGACAGCTGTGCAAGCTAGCATTAAGCTAAGGGTAGCACAAGGCTAAGCTACAACAGCTTCTTCGTTTTGGACTCTGGCTTTCCGTTCCCTCAAAGGTCAAGTTAAATTTGATGCAAAAGATTTTCATGGATTCATTTCGTCCCTGTGAGCAAATCCACTGATTGGGGCAAATCTATTGAAATGCCATTTTAAATGCTAGCGTCACCACGCTTCGAGTTCGGACTTCTGTGTACTCTGTAATGAGAGGCCTCATGTTTGTAGATAAGGAGAAGTCGTTAGCTAGAAAGCTAATTTGGTTTGCGGTACAAAGTCCGTGGCTCTTTTTGTGTCGTGTCATGGCTGCTGTCTGACTAAACATTTCACCCTTTTGGATACTTTATATTTTGCTCGAAGAAAGAAAGATCTATGTGCTGTAGCAAAAAAACAACATGCAATTTAATTTCAGGCGGACATAAACTTTATTACTGCTACAATTAGAATTTTCCAGTGTTTGCCGTACTTTGATGAACAGGCTCCTTGTGGATATTAGAAAAATCTGTTATGTAATTGGGCTTTCATCCTCTTTCTGATCATCTGGATAATAGCTATTTTAATTAGGTGCTGCTGGCAGATGCTGCCACTTTTGGACAGAAAAGTTCTTCGTTGGCTTGTGAATTTTCATTACAGGAAGGAACCAGGAGTTCAACATGTCACTTCCTGTTTCGTCTCAGCAGCTCAACATTGGATGTGACACCTCCCAGCCATATAAGGTGTTTGAACGGTAACAAGCCCTCAGAAACTGCTGATGCATACATAAACATAAAGACAAGCACGCCATGCCAGATAAGGAAACATGCTGTAAGATAGCCAAGAGAAGATGGCAGTGAAGAGTAATGAGACAGCAGGCAAGTGAAAACAGTGGTGTCCTTCACCCACTGATACTGGAGCTGATGTATTGCTGATGAATAGATACCCAAATGTGACAGTCACAACAATTCTTTATGAGGGTGATAAGGTTCAGTAGATTTATCTACATCTGTGCGTTTACCGTGAACCTTTCACCTTCGCAACACACAAAATAATCCTAATCCGTCAGTTCAGCCACAGCACACTTTGACAAGCCATGGCACTATGAAGCTGCACCATCTCACCAAGGCTAACGTTCTGATAGTTCCTATTTATTCCACTATAAAGACGAAATATGATTCCATTTGCTGGTACAATAGTCTACATGGCTTTTAAATCACTGAGCTGATTTATTGAGGCTTGTAGTGTCGGGAGATCGAAGTCTCATAACTCCTGACAAACGCTTTTACACCCCCCACTCCCCCATTCTTTTTCTCTTTTCGTTTCTTGTTAACACACGACTCAGTCAGGCTTGATACACAGATCGCAGACGTCTCATTCCTTTTCTGCTCCTCTGTAAGCCAAATTTATGAGTCATTCTGAAAACTGGGCTTCTGACAAACAAACAGAGAAAAGGGTTTAGTTATGCAGTGCAGGAATACTAATGCAGTAGCCCGTCAACAGCAGCCGAGCCAATGTGTTGTGAATTTTAGGTGTTGACGATAATAGAAGATTTTGAGGTGGATTTTGAGGGACAGTTAACTTATTTTACATTTAAGGTATTTAGCTCTCAGCACCATCCCTGCTGGGCCAGTGGTTCTCAAGATGGGACCTGTGGACACCCGAGGGGGATTTAGGTAGTTCCAGGGAGTCCCCAACCAAATGAGAAATAACCTCCACTCGGACGGGACTACGGGGGGGAAGTGGAGAATGACGTTTTTACTCATCATTCAAGAAAAAAACAAAAACTTCTGCTGAGGTTAAAGAACCTCAGAGTGTTTTCATGCCACATAATGAGAAAGGCATGAATAGATTTCCAGTCAAAAAATGATAAACTTGGTAGAACTAATTGATTGTCACAGCTGATGATTGGTTATTTATACTTTGATATTTTTAGCTATAAAATGCCGGTGGGGGAAGAAGTACTTTACTTAAGTAAAAGTACTAATACAACAATGTAAAATACTCCATTACTCAATTCAGAAAAAGTTGTGCATATTTAAGTAAAAGTACAACTAAAAGTATTATCAGCTTAATTTACTTAAAGTATTAATAATAAAAGTACTTTTTTAAAAATAAATATTATTATTACTGATGCATCATGTGTAAGCAGCATTTTGCTGTTGTAGCTGGTCGAGGTGGAGCTAGTTTTAACTTCTTCATATACAGCTAGATGGGTTATTCCAGCGGTTACCAAACAAGGTTTTAGCTTTTATTCACAAGATAAATATGACACTGAACAAAGAAAAAACACTTTTACACCATAAAATCTGATTCATTTTTCAGACTTTACTCTTTGCTTTCTTGTGAAATATTGGACAATTTGACCAATCTTTGGACCTCAAACAATCAATTAAATGAAACAATGTGAGGAGACTATAGGTAGAATCTTTTGGTTTTTGTGGACCTGCCATCAGCTCAGAAACACCTGAAACATGACAAGAGGCCCCAACTAGACACTGCAGTACTTGAGTATAAGTACATTACAGTCTCCCCACCTTGAGTCCCAGGCTGAGCTCGCGGAGTGAGCGTCTGATCTCCTGCGTGAGGAAGTTCATGCGCTCACACTCCTGCAGCGCCACCACCTGGTAGGGAGTCCTCTCCTCCGCCTTCCCCAGCAGCTCGGCCATGTTGAACTCCTCTGGGAGCTTCTCCATGATCTCCTCCAGCACTGCACGCACCTGATAATGTGTGAAGGGATGAAGAAGTGCGTCAGTGAGTGAGTGAGAGTGAGTAAAAACACTGTTTGATCCGTCTTACTGTTACAATTAAAAATACTCAGGACAAGAGACACAAAAGGGGAGAAAATGCTTGTTGACATAAAAAGACTAACGAGAGATTGGGGTTATCTGATCAGATAAACTCAGTTCTGCCAACGTTGAAAGCCTGAGAAACTGTTACAGTTTGAACTAGACAGTCCCATAAATATTCATGAAGATATATTTTGCAAGGCAGCTCTTTGTTTTCAATAACAGTCTAATCCCTCCACAAAAATCAATGCTCACATCATATTTTTGTGGGTAAGTGATGAAAGCCAACGCATGTGTCAACATTTTCCCAAGGCAACCAGCATTGGTAATCAATCAGCGGATTAGGTGCCAAACAAAGGATATGAGGTCATCATATCTATGGATTTTTCAGTTCAAATATCTGATCTGGGTTCGGCAGCTACTGCATACAGAGTGAGCCTCGTTGGTAAGCTCTGCATGGCTGTCATCTGTTAGGACGGGAGTATTCGGGCTTCTGAGCCCGAAAGGTCACACATCATAATACATCGAGGAATGGAAACACACACACACACACACGCAGACAACATGCTGTGCGTAACATGGTTGATACTAGAGGCGTGTCTATTAGTAACACGTAGAAAGTAGTTAAATTAGGCTTACTTCAGTAAATCAGGGTTATTTTCAGGAAAAGGTAAGTTTCATAAGGGACATTTAAGTTACAAGTCTGACCTACAGTAAGTTACCATGGAAACGTTTCCGTCCAGACTAGCTTGGTCCAGTGGCTTATTGTTAAAAGTCTGTCTTGAAAAAAACGTAACAAACTGAACCAGGATTAAGCTATTTCACAATTTCAACACAGGGCTAATGAGACCAAGTCATGTCTGGTTTAAGAATTGCTCATGGCGTTGATACACAGACGAAAACTAACATGTTACATTTTAAACTTATGATATAGATTAATGAAACAAAAAATGAACTAAACCACTGTAAGAACAGAGTGGTGAGCTCAGACTCTGACACAAATTGAGATTATGCAAATCCCACGAGTAATCTGAAATGTCTTTGTATCATTAGTGCTGAAAGATAAATATATGATTAATTCTAAGATTTATTAGCATTAACATTGTCTAAAAAATCCTCAGTTGGATTTTGCTACTCGGTTTGTACAAGTAACATAACATCCTCCATATGGTGGAAATATTTATCAGATAGCTTTAGATTGCCATTTCAGGGTATTTATCTTTCAGAGGAACAGATGATTCTCACCGTGACTAGACTGTAATGCAAGTACGTAAGAGAGAGAATAGCAAACTGGGGCTAAACCTAAGGAAATGTCAAAATGTAACTTCATCACTCCTAATTTACACTGTTTTTGCACTGAACAAAATGCAATCATTAGGATTAATAGTGTTTTAATTCATGCTTAAGAACCACCTCATCATTCACAAGCATAAACGTAACCACACCCTTATTAAAAAATAAGAGATTTTAGAAGAGAAATCAGCCTGTAACATAAATCACATTTTGCTGCTTGTTTCAAGCAACAATAAGCATAAATGACTTAAAGCTAACACTCAGACAACCAATACCCTTATTTATGATATTAATAAAGTGACACTTGCTCCATTGAGGGAGTGCACAAGGCTGCACTCTGACAGAATATATGTTTGAGCTTTTACACTCAAATTAAGTTTATTTCAGAGCAGTACTGAACCAGAAAATGGCATCCCTGTAAAAAAACACAAAAAAACAAAAACTAACACCCTGAGTGCTGTCGGAGGCCCCAAACAGTTGGTGTGCAATTTATTTTCAATTCAGTGTGTAGCAGCTACAGAAAATGTCATCTGTTGTCATCATACATTTAAGATTTGGCGCTTTAGTGAGACAGTTGGCTTCAACAAAGGCCTTGGTTTACGTACGTGCTCTTGATATCCCCGATGTACGAGGGCTTGACTTTTCAAAACAGAATATCGTATCAGAATCAACTTCAGTTCAAATGCCACCATTTTACCCCCCTTAAACCTCACTGACCTGCTTGTTGATTCTGTCATAAAACATTCATGCTGTGCACACAAACATCGTTTTTTTTTTCCATTCTGAAGGAGATCCAAAGTACACCAAAGAGAACCAAATATGTTGTTTTTTGGTGCGGTTAATATAAAATGATCAGAGATGCCATATTTGATTAATAACAGTACATAATATACTTAATTTTCAACTTTATTTTAAGGATCCTGCTCTCTTTTTCTCCCATGAACACATCTTATGTAATATTTACATTAAGAATAAGACCTTTAAGTCACTTTTTACCAAACCTGGCAAAAAACACTTCTTATTAGAAGAGCCACATGTACCTCTGACCTCGGCTTTTCTAAAATCCTACCCGGATCATACAACGTCAACGAGGAGCTGGAACGAGCCGATACTCTACATGCCACACTCGAGACAGTATGCTGAAAACTGCTGAGGGAAAAAGAGGGGAAAACTGTATGTTATGGGTTAAAAAACTGTCAACTGAAAATTGTGAAGACATTGTTGCTTTTGGAATTCTTTGGGAACTACGGGTCAAACTAACCAAACAAATCCAATGAAAAATGACAGAGCGCCCCCAGATTTCCCACGAGGTTTTGAATAAGTTATGTCTAAAGTGACGATACAAGTATAATCAAGATTTGTTTTTGTCATGGCAAAAAATGATGTTCAGATCCTAGAACAGTATGAAGAAAATAAATCAAAGAGTAATAAAACATACTTGAATCTGAGATAATTCAGATCAGTTCAAGCCTTTTCATGAGAACCTGTGTAGCATCGATCAAACATATTTCATACGGCTGAAAGTATTTCCCTGTTAGAGCTGAAATGACAATCATAGCGGTCATTGTAGTCACTTTTCAAGCAAAAATTCCAAACATTCACTGAAAGCAGCTTCTCAAATGTGAGGATTTGCTGCTTTTCTTTGTTATTTGTGATAGTAAACTTCATCTCTTTGAGTTTCGGAGCGTTGGATGAAACAAGACATCTGAATGCATCACCTCGGGCTGTGGGAAATTACAGTGGGCATGTTTCAAATAAATGGGCAAATCAACAGATATAAAGTAAGAAAATGCCAATATCAGCCAATACACATATCAGTCCATCTCTCCTATCTACAGATTTGTTGTAGGAGTTGTCTTCTTCTTTACCTTTTCCTCACGCGTCGTCCCACCACCCTCACCGACTCCTCCGTCTCTGGGCTGCATCTCCAGCACCGTGCGGAAAAGCTTTTCGGAGGTTTGTGTGAGGAAGCCGATCTCGGCGTTGGAATGAAGGCCGTACAGGTAGGGCGACTCGGCAGGTAGGGTGTCGTCAATGTACTGGAGCAGAAGAAATCCATGTCAGAACTCTTAACCCACATTTATCAATTTCTGTTTTAAGAAGGTTTGAAATTCTATGAAACTGGAGCAAAAACCTGAACTGACCTGAACCAGAAAATATTTTAACACTAACCTCAATTTACACCTAGATTATTTTATATTAACAGCATAAAGATTGGCAAAACCAATTACTTCCAGACAGAAAAATGCCAAAGTCTTTTTTTCTTCTTCTGAAGTTCTGCTGACAAAGGACAAGAATGGAACCATATAAATGATTAGATATTTCTGGGTAAGATTCAAACACTCAGGATCAATTGACAGACTGTTAATGACCATAACAAGGGGAAGGAAATGTGGCATTTTCCATCTGCTGGTCCATAATGAATATCAATATGCTTTTAAGTTAGTGCAGATGAAAGTGGGAGCTGAGAAAGGCTGCTTTTTGTGGGGCACTTACATTAAATAAAAAAACGCTCTTCTAATCATAATGTCCTGATGAAAGTTTTGATGGAAAATATATTGGCCTTTAACACAGAAACACTTTGTAGTCAAGCTTGTTTGATCTCTTCCACACTTGCTAGCTAACTTTGGCTGATTACATACACCTGTATATTGTTGAAAGATGAGTAAAACTGCCGAGTCACCTTCTGTCTTTGTGCCTATCCCACCCTCTCCTAAATATACTGTTTGCTCCAGATGGTTGTGAGGGAGGCGATGGCCTAACAGACCCCCGGGGACCCACAGGCCTTTACAGCCCCTGTTCTTCAGCCAAGTCTCAACCACTCAGCCCTCGGGCTTGGCTGTGTTGTGACAGCCAAATGTAAAACGCTCCAGCCCTTCCCGCCGGAGCTACTATGACAGCCAGGATGAGCCCGTTGTGAAGCGCCCAGACTGAGGGAAAATTAAATACAAGTTGTACCCCCCACTCCCTGTGCCTCACCAGGGACCTCATGGGGAAAAATCTGGACTGGAAGAACACTGTCATTCATATAAATGTTGGCAGTTTTACTTAAGGGACACTAGTGGAGCTGGTTCCTGTCATAAAATGAAGCTTTAAAAAAAAAAAAAACACATTCAGCCCCCAAAAAACAACCACTCCCAATTCCAAACTGAAACGAGGGAACGAATATGCTCTGCCTTGCTTATTTATTCATTTCTGAGAATGATACATAATATGTGAGCCTTTATAGAGCGCTGCAACAGTCGACACAACCTACCTCATTTCTGATTCCACCCTGTCAATCAAGGTTTGTCTTAAATGATAAATAACAATACATGACAGACAAGGCGAGGTAGACTGAGGTGAAGCAGTAACCTCATGATGCCTGGAGCTGTCACGACACGTGTGTGAAGTGCTCTGAAGCAAAGTCAGTCTCAATCATGTCAACATTATTAACGGGGATCATGGTGATGAAGCTGATGTATGTTGTATGTTTATTGTGAGCATTTTAAACGTTTAACTACCAGGGCAGCACGGGGGATCAAGCTCCACACATCAAGCAGGCATGAAGCAACTTTAGCATTTATTTGAAGTTGTGTTTTTGGCTAAATTAGTCCAATATGCTCTCAACTTTTAGCTCTGTTTTGATCTCCACCAGCCCCTGAGAAACACATGCACACTAGCTAGTTGCTAACTCTGTCTGCTGTTTGGTGCTGTGCGATTACTGGACTGAAAACAGCTGCCAGGTGTGGCTCTAACTAAAACACTGAAGTTGCGGCTCATGAAACCAAAATAATGAGCTGAAAGATCATTAAACACCCTGTGGGAAACTGTAGAGTTGGGTAATAATTGTCACC
The DNA here is from genome assembly GCA_002120245.1 of Maccullochella peelii. Taxonomy (NCBI): domain Eukaryota; kingdom Metazoa; phylum Chordata; class Actinopteri; order Centrarchiformes; family Percichthyidae; genus Maccullochella; species Maccullochella peelii. The sequence goes on along the minus strand of LKNJ01000217.1, from coordinate 300,407 downwards.
TTCCACATTACACTTATCTTAATTAACACATTGTTTGTTTTTTTATATATATATATAAAAATGTGATTAGTGCAGCTTTAAATTCTGCTGAATTCTGCGTGTTTATCTACATAAATGATAGATCTGCAATGGACTGGTGTTTGTTATTTATCCTAAGGCATGCTGGGATAGGCTCGCCCACCTTAAGTTTAGTCAACGGATGGATAAGTACATAGCTGCTAGCACAAAATCTATTCTTTACACCATTTTGTTGTGCATGTGCATGAATATTTTGTGAATTCCATGACTCATCTAGTTCCACTTATTTTGACTCTCATGCCTTTCAACTTTCCCTGTTAGATGACTTCGTAATCTCTGTTTGCTAACATTCAAGTCTGCCAGTTAGACTTATTGGCAAACGCTTTCCACCCACAGAGCAGCTCCACCTCAGAAATATTTATATAACTCAAACTACAATCTGTTATGTCCCAGGGACCCATATGGGAAGAGTTTTATTGTTATTGATTTAGCATTGAACTGTAGAACTCACAGGGAATAGTTATGGTGAAAAAAGCTTAATTATAGTGATTCAATTTTAGCAATATTAAACCCCCATTAATTTGCTGGCAGCTCCTGCTAAGACCTTAATATTTACTTGTATTTTAACAATGGGTTACATTGTATTTATTGCCTGAATTCTCCATTTGATCCTGCTTTTTTCTGTTGTATTCTTTTTATTGCTGTAATCTAAGAGCTAGGAACGGCCTGATGTGAGTCGCAGTCTTGCCCGCCTCACTTGATGGTAGCTGTTGTAGTCCATGTTTCCAGGCAAGGGGAAGCCAGGCGCTAGGTACAGCTCTCCCTCCATCATCTCAGGCTTGATAAACTCCTCCAGGTAGGTCCGACACAGACGGCGGTCCCAGTCATCCGTGATGTGACCCCCGTACATGATCTCACCAAACAAGTAGCGCAGGTCATCGTACGGCACCTGGGAATTAGAGACAGAGGGGATTTTGCTTTGCTAGAAGGTGGCCTGTGGTGTTTAACTGAGGTCACATGTGTTTAGGTTTCCAATTACGATTACAAACGGTGGTCTTTGTAATCCTTTCCACAGAAATAAAAGAAAAACAGAAACACATCTACCTTAGGATTGGCCTCCAGATAGTTGTAGAGGACGTTGATAGAAATGGTGAGGTCTCCAGTGTTAAAAGGGTACGATCTGTTCCAGCCCTGAGGACCAAACTTCCTCCTCTCTGCCACCACAGCATGGAAGTAGCACAGGGCAAACAAAATGCTCTTAAACTCATTCTCCCGTGCACACATTTCCAGCGTGTCCTGGCAAACACAAAAACAAAGAGTGACACGTTTAAAAGTCACACACTCGAATCCTCCTGAACTGTACAGCTGCATTAATGTAGCCACGTCGGTGTGTTACAGGTAAAAAGTTGTGGCAGGCAGTCCTGTGATCAGTTTTATTTTGTCAAGTCCCTGGTGCTGCGGCGCACTAACAGACAGACAATGAGATGACTAGATGGCAATAGACCCGACGATGAGATTCCCTTTTAATTGTCACAACTTGTCAGGCGCTTTCAGCCTCCAACCGTCTCCTGGGCTCATTATTCCAGACAGCCAAATAAAAAACTGGACGTAAATGGCATTGTAATCTCTGGGGGGAGAGACAGTTAAATAAGCATGCCAATAACCCCTATGGAAATAGGAAGGCTAAATTCTCTTTATTCCAGCATGTGTCATGGTGAGTGTCGCGGTGAAGGCCCTTTCACTTCCCTTGCTGCAGTGCCCTGGAGAGCTGACTCGTACGATGCACACGCACATACACACAAGTACAGTGAAGACTGGCTACTCCACACACACACCCCCTTTCGGGGGTTTAGTTAATATTCTGCATGGTACTCCTCTGCTCAACACAGCTGAAAGAGATGCATAGCCTCCCTATTCATAACCTGTGGACTGGAGAGAAACGACATGCAGTCAGATCGCTGAGAGAAAGACACAAACACACACATGCATGCACATGCACTGAAAAACAGACCTCAATGTCTCTGAATAGACAGAGGTCAAAGATTAGCACCAAGGTATGCGTGAGTCTGAATAACCTGAACATTTGAAAGATAAACTGAATTGATCAGTTTCAGCAGACTGGGAAGTGCAGATCCATAACAGCTTATTTAACAACAGTCCAAGTGTTATCTCAGTAAAAACCTAAACCATTTTGCCAGACGTTAACTTTAGCCCACCCAGACTCCATCCTACAGGCTTCTGAGGATGGAAATAGGCAGTGGAGCTATACGCATCTCACAGTGAAAAGGTCAAGAGGAAAGAAACTGTCATTTCTCTGGCTTAGCGCTGGCTTTAGCCACGCGGGTGGGCTATTACAGAGAGTTAGCCTAACATTGATTAGCTTTCACCGAGTACACATGACTGGAATATTTCCCCCATCCTTACCTCAGTGGGCCTCCCTGAGGCTCTGCATAAGGCAGGGCTCACTTGCACGTTGCACTTATCAGGCAGATAGACATCGGCAAACTAAGGATCGTGGAAATGGACTGGGAGGATGCCGAGCAGTCACGTAATGGTGTGGAGGAAGATGCATTGGCAGCGAAGCACTGAGGTAATGGTATGGTTTAGATAGAGAGGAGAACTGATAAAGTAGAGAAAAGCTGGGAGAAGCCATTGCAGCGCACTGATCCATTCTAACTATAGGGGCTGTAGAACGACCAAGGAGCATGATATTGTCTGGCCACTCTCTGATGACACAAAAAGTAGCAAATTGACTTTCTTCTCCGTCATTGCGTAACACCACCATCTCCCTGCAGAATGTAACCACACAAACTTTTAATGTTAGCATGTGTTACGTTCACATCCTGTCCTCCATGGGTCAGAGGCAATTCCAGGGTGACTGAAAGGTGACTCTCCCCATCTGCTAGCTCCTACATTTCTGCAAATTGGCAACTTGATGGGAAATCTGGAGTCAAAATTGGAATGTGTTGTGCCACTCATGGCAAACATGAAAATGAGTCCTTCTGAGGAAGGCAGCATGTATCAACTAGAAGTGTCAGTTTCCTGCCTTTCATTACTTCCTATCAAATCAAATTGCCTTTCTCACCATTGGTTTACGATTAAGGTCCACAAGTAAATGTTGATTAGTGCAGCTTTAATTAATTTATATACTGTTGGGTATCTCAGTCTTTTTATGAGCTAATCTTATATTTTGTATGTAAAAAAGTAACTGAAAAATATAGCTGTGACATCAATGTAGTGGATGTAATGTAAAGGTAATGGAAACGTGAAAGTAGTATACAATAGAAATACTCAAGCATTGTACTTAAAAATTGTATACAAGTAAATGGTTTTAGCTATTTTCCACCACTGAAGAGTTTAGTATCATGTGACCTCCAGGAATGACATCACACCTCTGGGTGTATTACCTGGTTGAAGTTGTCCAGGGCCTTGTGCAGATTGGCGTGCATGCCAGTAGGAGGTTCATTGGTGATCTTGATGGAGTTCTCCAGGATGCCCTGCGGGATGATATGGCCCTCGGGACTGGAGGAAGGCTCAGCACTGACAAACACCCTGAAGTTATCGTGGCTCCCCTCTGCATGCTGCTCCAGAAGTTTCTCTAAAGTACTCAGCCAGCGAGCCACCAAGTGGATATTCTACGGGAAGAAGAACAGGAAACGGGATCAGCAAGTATAGAGTTAAGGAGAATTGCATGTTATTGGTTGGAGACAAGTTGTTAGGCAAAATTAATTCTCCCCTGTGAGGGTAGAGAGCCTAATCTACACCCAGATAATGTTTTCTGTTGGATACCGGTGAAAGTCTGGGCTTTAATGGATAACACATAATAGCTTAATAAGGTGCTTGATGCTGGAATTGCCCGTATAATTTATGTTTGTAATGACAACTAGCAAAAAGGTGCAATTAAAATGTTGCATATTCTCCTCTCTTCACGGTGACTTTGATGTGGCACCACATTAAATGGTACATAGCACTTGAAACCCATTCATCCAGGTTGCTGACATTAAGCAACCGTTCTCTGGCGTAACTTCAGCTCGACTTTTCTGCACATTCATCTCTCGGTGCGTCGCGGGCAGCGGAGCTGACTTGTACCATCACGCAAGCATGGATGAGCTCCATTTTCCATCTCAACTGTCCTGACACTTACAGGATATCCTGTGAATGATAAGGAGTCAGCCGAGCCCCCCACATCTCACCATGCAGCACTGCCCATTCCCTGAATCTAATTACAGCACTAATAACTCCAGTCATTAATTCATAAGCCTCTTTACTTTCTCATTTCCCTTTGCTCTCCATATTTAATCTTCCTTGTGATGGCTGAAGCTAGCCCTCTTTCCGAACGACGGGACATGACAGGGAGCAGAACGTCAATTTTTGGGAGAGTCGTTGAAAACCAAAAGAGGAGAGAAAAGTTTTACATTCTGTGAGAGAAAAGTCCGGGAGGAGCTTGAAGATGACAAGGGGATAAGTTAGTTTGCCTCTTGATGCCTTAGAGAATAATGAATGGGCTACAAATTAAAAGCCTAAATTCAAGCGCTTTTTCTTCAGACCAGCGTACAACCCTTCCCCTCTTGGCATGTAAATAGTTCGGCAATAAAGGGAGCCAACAGAAGAAGTGAGCGACTGCTTTAGAACTTGTCACTGTAATGAAACCATTCATCCTCTGGCTGCAGGGGGAGGAACGGAGAGTGAGAGAGAGAGACAGACCAGCAGGCCGACAGACAAACAAACAAGACAGAGGAGAAGCCACTATTTTATGGCTTTTTAATTAACTTTCAGGTGCAACATTTTTTGTTCCCTCAACGTCTTCTTGATAAGGGCCTTCCAGCCCCTGTGATGACTGTGCTGATACTACATCAAAGAGTCACCTATTTACATAATAATATAAAAGTTGAATCTAAAATCCATTAGAAGACACCACTGGCAAGGTCTTTGATGCATTGCTATCAAACACAACCTGAGGGAAAGCACAATGGCACATCGAACTGCCTGTCATGCACACACACGCTGGCTCGTACACAAGAAAAAATAAACACATGCATGTCCACGCACACAATCTTTCTCTTTCACACTCGCGAAAACACATTCGTCAAGGAGCAGCGCTGAGGACAGCTGCACAGCTGGGCTCCAGCACTGAAGAGGCGGCCCTGCAGTGGAGAAGCAGTCAGACTCCAGACTGACGTAGGAACACAGCTAACAGGACTGAGGGACAAACAGGACTGCCGACACACTGCAGGCACTGACAGCATGACAGACTGCCGAGTCTAAATTTAAAAATGTTCCGAATAAATTCACAAATATGCAGCATACAGTTTGAGTGTGGTAGGTTTTCATTTCATAGCCATACACTTAAAAAAAAGTTTGCTATGGTCTGTCATTATGTAAAGGCTAAAATACATAGAACAGGCTATCAATACAGGAATTAGATGTGAACAATACAAAGAAAATAAGTGAGGAGAGGATGGTAGAAAATAGAGTTGAAAAGTGAAAAGGTATTTCCTGTGTCCATGGTTCGAAAATTAAGTCTCCTTCATTTTCTGCATGAACAGTGTTAGATGCATTTGGAGCTCTTCCAAAGCTTGAATTGAAGTTAAACTCTTGAGGGTGAACCTTGAGATGAGCAACTACATTAGATGATATTTACAGATTATAGATTTAAATAAAAAGTCAAAGGAACTAGCCTGTGTACATGTAAATGTAAGTAGAGAGGCCAACTACAACTCCCAAGGTGCATTTTGGTAAGAAACATCCAATCACTGACCTTATAATTGTGTTACATGCACTGCTGTTTGCTGTATTTTTTTTAATTTGCTACAGCTCTAATTTGTACCTGACCAGCATAGCAATGGTGGACGAGGCTCATGGGTATTGTAGTATAGGAGCCACCCACTAAATTAAACAACCACCCACGATGTCTGAGAAACAAAGCTGAAATAGTTAACTGCCATAATTGAAGCATAGCGTACATCAGCTGTTTCATGTTGCACAATTATTGACTCATTCACCAGCTGTGTCACATCCCATCATATTCATGCAGTTGTACAGTGCAGCCTTTATAACCTCACACTTCTCACCATCACTGCAGCTCCCTCCACTCTCCTGGCCTCCTTATGCGATATGGTTTTTGTATAGTTTGACATAGTTTATGTATTTGTTAACGGATTAGTTTTCCCTGCAGAATCTTTTTGCTGCTCTGATTCTCTGAGCCTTTTCCACCTAATCTAAAAGGCATAACCTTTTGATATTAATGGTCATTTTCTTAGACACAAGTGTGTTAAGGAACATTGTAGATATCAGTAAAGGAGAACTTTAAAACTGGAATTTACAGTGGGGAAAAAATACTTCTGGAACGAGCAGCTCCTCCCATTTCGCAACTCTATTAAGGCCAGTTCAGACCAAAGACTTGCAACGAGATGAGCTGAAACTTGCAACTACTTGCAATGCAACGTATCTGTGAAATGTGTCCAACTCTCAATGTGAAGATTTCAAAAGAAGGGACTCATTTAAGTTTAGACTACCAAAGCCATCTGGCTCTTCCTTATAAAGTAAAGTGAAGAGAAGACATTGTGGGAGACCATTTTCGTCTCATGCTTTCTCATATCTGCACTTCTTTTTTGCCACTGGGTGCAAATGGGGTGGCTGTAGCAGTGAATGTGCAAAGAGGATGGCAATTTTAGGCCACTCGATTCCCACTGCCTGACTCGTGTGGGATATTCAACTCCAATCTGCGCGATTGATTGCCTCTCCACCCCTCCTCCTCCCTCCCTATGGGCTGCTTTCAAAGTTTATGCATCTCTGTCTCCCAGGCCCATCTGAGCAGGGGCTGCTGTTCTGCAGTATAATTACCCGTCAGCGAAGAGGAACCTGCCATTGACCTGGCCCTCCGCTGACGGAGCCGGGCCTGGCAGCGGGAGAGTAAAGGTGGACTGTGAGACAAGAGGGGGTGGGGGTGGATAGTTAGGTGAATGGCTGAGATGAGAAGGCGAGGAGGGGAGGGAGAGATAGCAGGTTTGCGGGAGAGGTGGGAGGACGTGAGGATTGATAAGAGGGTAGATGTGGTGTGAGAAAATGATAAGACTAAAGTATGAAAGCATTACGTGGTGGATTGAGAGGGTGGGAAGAGGAACAGATGAGAGAAGATGGAGCGTTAAATCAGGAGAAGATACTGTTGGTAAAAGCAGGAGAGAGACAAGAATATGATACCTCCCCCTACCCTCTGTTTTCCTCAGTGCCACAGGGGTGGCTCTCAGCGGGCAGATGAACAGACAGCCGATGATAAAGCGAGTGGGAGGCTTGTTGCCAGGGGGACAAGGCCTTTTTAAGCCTATCGATCAGGATTCTTATGCAAAGGTAATTAAACAACTGCTTGTCTTTGCTATCCTGGGTCTGGAGCAGAGAGTGATGGCGTCCCAATCTTTTTTTTTTTTTCTTCTTCTACCAGCTGTGTGATCTAAAAGAAAAGGGTGTCCTGCAGTGCCTGGTCTGCGGCTCATATCTGTCGATACTTCCCATTAGAATTCCACCAAGGTTTCCACTTAAAATGCAAACGCCAGCCTTGCCCTCCAGATAAGAGGAGAGCAGACACCGCGGCTGTAGATATTGTACTGTATAATGCTGCGCCTGTTTCAGTAAGGAAATTTCTGCAGAAAATTAAATTCACTTTTCCATGCAGACACACCTGGGAGGAAAGCACATTGAGTGTGCAATGAAAAACAATGAGATAATGCGCCTCATTCACAACATGCACAGATAAAAGAAAATGCCACCTAAAACCACTCCTGAATAGAAAAATCCTTGACACAAAACGAACCCCGTGTTCATTTTGCAAAATGCGTTTTAGATATACGCGTTTGTTTGAGTGTCTGTGGCACCATATTTATTTATAATTTGACACCTTTTGTGTGAGGTGGATGGGGTTTACCACACAGGACAATTCGGTGAGAGCCAGAATGCTTCAACAATCATACTGGAGTGTCATTTCATAATAGTGTTCAAATACCCCAAACTATAATTGGATCTACCCAATATGATTGTCGGTACGTTCGCATGAAAACAAATTAGGTGGTGTGTTGGCTCTCAGTGAACGGTGAATTTATACGGTGAGCATAACATACACAGCAGTATTTATTTATTTATTTTATAAATTTACTTTTTTATACATATTTTTTCGGGCATTTTGCCTTTATTGGATAGTGACAGCTACAGAAAGAGACTGGAAAGGGGATGACCTGCAGCAAAGGGCCCAGGCCGCTGCTGTAAGGAGTCAGTCTTAATGGTACGTGCTCTACCAGGTCTATTTATTGTGCATTATATTTAATACCACAGTGAGATATTTTCGTCTGTGCCTGTACGGTATGTGTATGGTTATACTGTACCTGTAATATGACCCAATGTCCATTCTTAGCTGCCGAATCGAGGGCTTGTTCAGCTATGACCTCCTGACCCTGACCCAGAGACACATTGTGGAAGTTCTTGTTGTCAAATGTGAAACCCAGCTTCTTCCCTGAAAGACAACACAGGAGAAACATTTCAAACAAAAACACCCTTCTGACACATTGTTGAACTCACAGGCTTCAAACAGCATCATGAGTGGTGATGCAATCTTAAAGCTTACATGTGTACGTACTGATGGGCGTTTACAGCTGTACTGAACAGATAGAGATGACAGTGATAATGATATTCCCCATGTACCTCTCAGTAAGACATTAAATAAGCAAATTTCCCCCAAAAGTCACAGTATGCATTTAATGTCAAACTCAGAAGATGGTCGATGACTGACGCTTACTTGCTAACCTTGAGTCTGCCCAATGAGATTTAACTCAAACAATACAACTATTTCTATCCGTTTCATTAAAATTCCAACCTGAAACTGGGCAGATAACGAGGTTTTGTCTCAGGGATGTTAGACCCCCGCAGAGCATTCAAAATCACATCATCTATCTAATGAAAATCTAATTGAAGCCTAATGCCAATGAGAAAGCCAATAGTCACAGGTATAATGGAAAAGCACCTCTTTGTGGTTCAGTGTAATCATCACCGCGCTCTCTCCACAGCAGCTGCGATTGGTTACTTTTAGCTTTTAGATGACTGACTACGCTTAAAGTGAGGGTGTTGATAATCAATAATCTCATCCCTTACAGGCAGTTCCAGTAGGAGCGCTCCCTCTTATCATATTAGGAGAGGATGGTGGCCGAAGGTCCGTCTATAGCAGCTCTATGGGCCGATTTAACCACCTGCTGCTGCCTGGGATCCAATTCTTTGTAAAAAATTAGGCATCTAAAATATTTACAAATATTAGCAGTCCTAACAGCTGCATTTGACTGTCGTGTTGAAATACATCGACTTTCAAGCAGAAACAAAAAATCCCAAAAGGTCAAATCAGACAAAAACAGAAAATTAAGCATGATGACGAATTACTTTAATACAAGAATGAAGAAATTTTAAAATGTATTGGGAGTTATAGTAAAAACACTGTGGAAATCTCTTTGTTCCAGTAAACTGATAGAATCCCTGCAATCTGAATATTTCATAGAGCTGACTTCAAATACCCACAGACTGAATTATTTGGCAGCAGATTCAAAAGTGTCAGGCTGTGATGGCGCCCCGTTCCAGGTCAGTACAAAAGCTTCGACTTTCTGCATATTTGTGGTCAGAAATCAAAACGGCGCGTCCTGCTGCCATCCGCATTATTCATACAGAAATGTAAAGTAACTCTAAAACCAATGACATTTACTGCTGCCCCTAATACACCAGTGGTGTCGACTCGTAAATTCGTGACCTTTAGTATAATCCCTTCAATCTACCCAGAGCCTGTTGTGCATTGGCAGTTGATGGCTGATATCACAGAAGAGACACATAGCAGATGTGTAGGGATGCTGCTCTGACTGATAATCCTATGCAGTAGGAATCAAAGTGGAAATCATGCATGCCGGTATGCCAGCACTTGACTTCAATAGGCTGTTCCACGAAAATCCTGCATGTTCCCACGACAAAGTAGTGACAGATACACTGGCAATATGTATGCTCTGATGAAAGTCCAGAACACACTCAGAGGCTGAATTGTATGGCTTATTAAAGACATTACCATGTTTCTCCACATCCTTCAAAGGGTCAACTCCAGGAGAGAGGATGAAGAACATGGGCGTAGCTGGGCCCGACTCTTCAAAGGAAACGGCGAAGTCCAGTGATCTGCCAATCACATACTTGCTCCCCAGTTTCTCCTCTACATAGTCTCTGCGGGGAGAATATGACTCAGTTCTCCTCAACACATTTTTATTATCTTTGACCAACAAGCTGAATAACTTAAAGAGTGTGAATCTTCTGTAGTACGGTACATTAGACAGCTGCCTATAGAGAAAATATTAACTAGTCACGGCTGTGTTGTCAGTGGCTTTTTTTCAACCTCTCTGGATTAAATCCTTCAGCCTTTAAAACATCATGATTTTCTTACTGTTGTTCCAACTGAACCGTTCAGTCTTAAATAAACAGACACTGGATGTTTTCTATATATAAAACCTTGCTGGCAGAATATTTGAAGATACAAAGCTCACATAAATTATATTTTGATGGACGATGCTTTAATGATTTTGCCAGCAAACATGGCTGTTGTTGACAACAGTATCAATACATAGCTTCAATTACGCATGATGCCTATTACAAATATACAGGTGAATTACATAGAGGTCTACCTCTTAACTGAGCCAGCTTACTTAAAGAGGGCTCTTCAGATTAAAGAAGACCCCATTTCCAGCTGCTATTAACATGTGATCTGTATTGGGATACATAAACTGGTATTAATTAGCACTTCAATCTCTTAACTCTGCCTGTGTTATGAACTGATCTCAATATGCAAATTATATATGCAGAACTGGTGGTCAACAAATGAATCGATGTGGAATATTCTCGAGGGAGCACTACAATGCCCAATGTAGCCTTCCTAATTAGGCTAACGTTACTTATACTGTTCGAGAAAGTGAAGAGGTTTGCTAGCACTAGGGCTAGCTTGGCTTGCCCTATCAGTGACACTTCTCAGTGACAAAGTGTAGTGAACCCTCAAGAGTCCCCCACAGTGATGCTGCTTCATGGGTTGTCTGCAGCTTTAAAGCTCAGCAGCTTGAGATAGCAAGAAGAGAGAGTAAGATGGCTTCACAACTTGTTGTGGTGTTTATTCCACTTAAACTTGCACTAATTGATTTCTTTTTAGGCTACTTGGAGCAACAGCAGCATTTCTTTGGAGTTGTGATTTCTGGCAACCTAATGAATGTAAAGGTGCCAGTATACTTAATCAGAAGTTCTTGTTCTTGTCGGATGGTCAAACAGCCGCCTTTGAGTGTGACTGAACAGCAATAAACATTTTGCCTTCCTATATGGTGGTTCCTAACATGTTGTACAAACTAGTTATTTTCTAGCATAACCCAACCTAAGTCCAATAATTACTCTCTTTTAAGCTCTGATTTGGTCTTACCTAACTCCTGGGGGAAAATAACTGGCTCTTAAGCTGCTAAATGCTCCACCATGTTCACCAGCTGGTCGCTAGCTTTGTCACTGGGTTTATCAATCAGAACAGTTGAAACAAGCTCCAGGCATTGCTTTACTTTCTGTCTTGTGTTTTAATATTCAGATAAGAGATCCGAGTAGAGATTGCATGTTACTACCAGGTGGAAATGGGGTCCAAGTTTGTTACGATGACGTTCCTAGACACAGTTGTGGTATTTTTTTTTTCCTAGAGTCTGGTTTAATAATGAGGCTCACTGATTGTACTTGCAGAGCTGTAGAATTGACACTACTTCTAAGCAACAGACAAACATAGCAGCAGGTGCCCCGTCAACTCAAACTATAAGCCAAAGCTAAAGATGTTTAATTTTTACCCTTTCAGCCAACAGGTCAGTAAGAGCCTTCACAGATCCCAGAGCAAAGAAGCTATGAGCTATGGTGAAGCTATGAGCTATGGTGAAGCAAGCTATGATTCCACCTCTCACCTGACAGCGTACGTCATGCGGTCAGGCCTCAGGGCCCTCATCATGCACAGTCTCTGGAGTGAGTTTTTGTTCTTCCATTCCTGTGGGAATTTCTCTTTTTCTGGACACTCTGACTCCACAAACTTCTTCCAGCGTTTGGCTGAGCCCTCGATGTCTCGGTCCAGGTTCCTGAACTCTTCCATGGAGCACAGGGACTGGTGGTTGGGGAAAGTAAAATGATTCATGGAGAAAAACGACTGTATTTTTAAGTGCTGCTACTCTGTGATCAGTGACGCACGCTGAAGTTTTTGACCGCTTCAGAAGCATTTCACAATGCACAGCAAAATAACTAACTTTATTTGCAAAAGTTGGTGGAAGAAAAGAGACACAAAAAACAGTGCTTATCTTTCCTCACGCCTATATAAATAATATTTATTCAAACGGAAATGCTGAGTAAACACGATCCCTTTCACAACGGGACAGGGGGTTGGGGAGAACTGAATATGCATCCATTGCAGAACCAGTAGGGGCTTCATTGTGATGCCCCAGCTGACAGACACCTTATCTCATCGGTGGAGAACAGCAGTGTCACGCAGTGCAGACTCGAGCAGGTACACTCCTAAAGACTATACACACACACACACGCAGTGTGTATACTGTCTCCTGTACTGTATAAACTCTGAGGAGAGTCCTCAAACCTTCCCACAGCAGACACATAGAATACAAGGTGTCATGGAAAAAACCATCCATGTGAATCCATAAAATCTGCTTTTCTACTGCTCACCACAGGCCATGAGTTGGTAAGGTAGAGTGAGACGAAGTGGCTCAGCACACAGTCCGTCACTTCAACTCAGATTGTTTAATTTCCACAGGCGGTTGGCAACCTCTCAGCCCCGGTGAGGGGAGAATCCACTGGATATCATGGGATTCCTGCTCCGCTAACATCATCAAGAGGGCCAAACAATCAGGAGGATCTTATCCTGCTTTAAAGCTTTCCAACCGATTATGTTTCCAACTGCGATAAGAAAATCGAGTGACAGAATTTGATTAGCAGGGCCTTAAACATCCACAGTAGGTTGAGTGCAGTTGGGGAAAGGCCGTCTCCAAACTCTCAGAGGGGTTTAGGTCAAGTTAATATTCTAGGCAGTACAGACTGAAAAATTCATGAGCATGGGAGGCTAAAAAAACACGCTGCCGTTAGGATTTAGCTTGCCGCTAAACTGATCTGACAAGAGAGGGAACCTCTGCTGCTTGACGTCCACAGGGCTGCATTGTCAGACGTCTGTTCTTTACGGGTATGCAGAGTTTGTGTTAGTGCCCTTTCAATGATAAAATGCACAGGGATCACAGACCTGAAAATAAATTTGGTCTGGTGGTACCCCTTTGCATTTCACAACATGAATACAGCTCCTTTCCATTGTTATTGCATTTCAGTAGTGGAAATACAGCCATCTCTGCCTCTCTCTGTACCTTGATCCCTCCCCAGGAGTGATTGGACAGGAAATCCACTGGTGATGTTACACCTGGTTGGACAGGGTATCTCAGAAGGAAGTCCAGCTCTGCAGGGTTTATTTCTTTATTCATCAGCAGGATCTGGGGACACAACAAACAGGAAAGACTTCGCAATGTTGTATTTTCAGCACAAACCACATTTCCTTTCCACTTGATTAGATCCAAACAGAGCCGCTGGTCTCAGGAGGAACTGATTCAATGGCAAGCTTGTTCTCAAAACAAACCGTGCAGAAGATGAAACCGGCTTCCCTCCCTACCTGGAAGGCGAGCTGAGCGATGTATGTGAGCTTGTCACACTCAAACAGGCCTCTGGTGGTGTACTGGAAGACGGAGGAGGTGATGTTGTCAATTAGGTTGGACACACGCTGCTTCAGAGCCTCGTCCGGCTCGGCCTTCAGAACCGCTTTCTGGAAGACCACACTGAACGCCTGGGGACGCACAGGAGCAGGTACAACTCAACACTGTCTTAGTATCTGACATCAAAGTCTTCTCAAAGTAATAATATTGTTGATCAAATGATATTAACCATTAACTGGGTTGTGCTGATATATGGCCTTTAACCATAAATATCACTATCACTGACTTGCAGTGTCATTCACCTCTGACATGATAGATATGATGTGGTTTGGCTGTTTATAGAAAGTTGAATATTCATTTCCATTTGGCTCAGTTTTGGTCTTCACCAGCACAAATATCTGGCTCTTTAGCTGCGAAAGGCTCCACTATGTTCACTAGCGAGTCTGCCGTGTCTAGCAAGTTCTCCTCCAACTGTAATTCTTTGACAAAGTGGTAGATGGAGTTACTATAAACTGAAATGTTACTAAGGAAATAATTGTCATTATCTTCTACTCTGTGTGCTCTCATGTCAATTTAGCAGTCACACTTTGCTCTAACCTTGTGCAAAGAACACATATTATAATGTATATCATTTCATTCACAAGGTCAAAAGGTATATATACTCTGAATGTGTTTTCATTTGATTATGTTGGGAAATAACTCGGGCCAGGGCAGCTACCTGCGGAGTCGGGAGTGATTGCAAACCATATCTCAGGCTGCCTCCTCTCAGCGCTCGCTGGCTGACAATATGAAAGACATTACACTCTACGTAACCACATTAGGGAGCCACAAACACAATAAAAGCAGGGTAAAGAGCATAAAACATGGTGAGCAAATGAAAAAAGGAAAGGAGGAACAGAGGAGTGAGTGTAAAGAGGTGGTCTCACTGAGGGCCTGTGAGGCGGGGAGGAAACATGGCGTGTCAATAGACAGCCTACCTTGAGAGAGAACTGGTACATGGGGTGGATTTTATTGAGGTCGTTCATTATGAAGTACAATAAGGAAGCCCGTGCTGCTGCTGGCCGGTAGTGCTCCCGAGCCTCATTGATTTTAGCCTCTGTCACCTTGGCTTCTTTCACCTACAGTAAAAAAAAAGGAACTGAATCACACTCAGACACCAGCATACATCTGCACATATATGCATACACTCAGGATTCATCAATCAGCTAATGATGAAAACATCCAATAAAACACCCTCCAGTGAAGAGCAGTGCTATTCCAATTTCACGGTTCCAGCCAAAATGTTCTCACACTGCGAGGAACACGACAATTATGTGCCGTTTCTTTATTATTATTATTTTTTTTAAACCAGAAAATGGCTGTGCAATTATGATTAAGAATGAACATCTGGGAGCGCCTTGGTAGCCGAGTGGTTGCAGCACATGCCACATAGCTGCAGTGTGAAAAGGTGAAAATGCTCCCAAAAATAAAAGGCACACTCTCACATCACCATACAGTACTTTCTAAGAAGTGCTCTGAGGTATCAGAAAGATCAGTAATTCTCTTCTAGCAGTGATAATGCGCTAAGGTGACATGATTTATTTTCTGATGAAAAAAAGAGAAAAAGCAAGGGAGTAAGCGAGAAGGGAATACTGCAACGCTTTAGATTACAGCCTGCAAATGAAAATAAATATTCATTGGATAACCAATGAAATACTTACAGGGTACCTGCAAGTAGGTACAAGGGAAGAAGTACAGAGAATAAGGGATGAACATACTTGAGTTAAGGAGGAACCTAGAAATAATTTACATTGTAAAATTACCTGTTACATATTTATTAATTACAGGGTACAGACGGGGGGACCAACAAACTTAGCCCGTATGTTCTTTTACAATCGCTATCTGAAAAGGAGCCAAACTATGTGTGATGCTTTTACTTGGTAAAATAATGAACTTTAACTATAATACAATTACTTGGTGTTATATGGAAGATGTCAGGGAAAGCCTCAGTTGCCTGTTGCCTTGTGGATATGAGGATGCAATCTTATTGTTGCAAAGGAGCATCATGCTAGTGGACCCAGGCTAGCAAATCTCTGCTGTGGATGTACATTTGGAGTGGTAGAGAATCAGTACTGATATACTGTGTGTGTGTGGAAATTGGCCCATAAGCTCAAGTTTGTCTTATTTTTTGACACTTGAAACACTAGCAGAACTGAAGCTTAATTATCTTAATCCATATTCTTCATCCAAGTCCATAAACTTTGGTTTGGTTATGAACAAATTATTTTACAGCCCACATACCCTGTAACTCCACTGTAAGTGTATAAAAGAAGTATATGTAAAGTATAAAAGGTCTGAACAAGGAACCGGGTTTATTTTCCCAATTTTTCCTATCCTGTTACCCAGTAACAATATTACTGTACCCCATAATTGTTGTATAGGAAATGTATTTCTAAATCCCTCTTAAACACGTAAACGCAGTCATATCTTCCCCTGTACTTATATAATTGTTCCAGTATAGGTACGTATTTTATCGATACCCTTTATGTACTCAATTACACTGTAATCTGCAGGCTATAATCCAAAGCATTAACAGGAGAAGTGATTGTAAAAATAAAAGGAGTTGTATAGATAAAGCAGAACAGGACCTTCTCTTCAATCTCGGCGGCGGTGCGTTTGGTTATCTCCAGGTTTTCCACCAGCTCCGTGTCACCGAGGAAGTTTCCTGAAGCCGAGGACAATCGGGACAGCAGGTTGTCCTCCAGAGTCTTCAGAGTGATCTTGAAACCATTTTGCTGCTTTGTCAGGTCGGACTAATGAACACAGAAAACACAAAAGACAAAACCTCAAATTTGACAATTCAAATTTGATTCCACATGTCAGGGGATTGCTTGTTGTCAGGTTCTTTTCTGGCCTCATCATCATAATCTGAAGCGGTGGGAGATGTTCAAGGTGTGGGTCAATATGAGGACATGAATACTGAAGGGCACCTCAAAGGCAGAACTAATCAATATGCTCTGCATCGGCTATCCAGACCCATGAAGGGAGCGCTCTGGGATGGATTAGCCAGCTTCCGTCTGGTTGCCGACATCAAACCTCTGCCGAGTGACCTAACCCTCAATGTGATGAGACCGTTGATTTGCGCAAGAGGGGAAGGAGCTTTGATGGTAAACTACACACACACACAAACATCTTGTATTAGTCATCAGTTACGAGACATTATGTATTCAATTATGAACCAATAGGGCCATCATGCAGAATATGCCCAAATACACACACACACACAGAGCTCAGTCATAATGGGTTTTACTCACACCTCACCATACGGATTAGTGCACCGTCTTCTAATAAAGCTTGAACCTCAAACAGTTTTTTTTCTGTCTTTGTTCTAGCTGAAAAAACGAGTGTCTGAGAGAAACTTTCACTTTTTCAAAGCCTGGCGTTTGAGATGCGTTGGCAGAACAAAGTCGACAGGGCGTTGCGTCTCTTATTGCTTCAACCTGCTTTGTCCTTCATTATGGTCTGTTGTAGCTCCTTGTTTCTGCTCGATAATGACTTTGCTTTATTGAACTTTCCCTTAATAGAAGCCTCTGCGACCTTTGAATTGTTGTAATTACGGGAGGGTGGTTTGTTGTGAGATTTGCCTACTCCAGTGTTGTCGGTGACTGATAATAGCTGAGGGTTTTTGAGAGGCGTGATCCCTGGCAGACAGCGGTAATATGTTTCTGGCAGCGCTGTTCCTGCCCCCGTGCAATCACCGGGGGAGCTGGGAGGCTGCTGGGGGGAGTGGGGGGGGGTGGAGCTGTTCCTCCTCCCTGTGGCATAATGTTCCCATGACAAAAGACATACTTAGCTCAGATCGCACCAGGGGAGCAGATAGTTTAAGAGATCACACTGCTTAATTGCTCTTTTTATGACAGTATTTCCTATTGCAGTGATGAGTGTTATTTTACACCATTGTTAAATCTAATTGAGCCTCTGCCTTGTTAAATCTTACATGCTCCGAGTTTGATGTTATTACCCACTCTGTAGTGGGTAAAGTAAAGTTCTCGGCTGCCAAAAACTGCACAGGAAAATAAAATAAAAAGTAGATGTGACTCATGGCATTTTAAGGAAAGACCTGACATGCGTGCGCTTCGAGCAGGAAGAAGAAGAATGGGTTTAAGTGGTGGACATTTGCCTGTGTGCGTCAACTGTGACCTTCTGCTTGCCCAGACTCTTGAGGGGAAAAGCTATCCACACTAAAACATTCCCAAATAGGTCCAGTAATGAGTCGGTTTTCAACAATTACCTTTCCTCTGGCACATTGTACTTGTAATTACCCTTGCTTGGGAAAAAACAAACAATTAACCAGTCAGCAGAACACCCTAATTGGGATTAAAATGAGATATTACATCTATCATTTTTTTAGGCAAATGATTACCGAGTGCCACGGAGCAGCCCTGTTAAGGTAATTTGGGAAGTGGAGCATTTTAGTTCTCATTAACGGCGAAGGTCTGGGTTAGGATTGTATCGGAGCAAACACACACAAGGATGTACACATGCACACTCATATGCGCAGAGGGAGGACCCGAGGAGGTAGTTATTGTGGTAAAAGGTTGTAGACTGATCTCTCTGTGCTCCCTCCAAAAAGGCAACTTGACATTTTAAGCTCCTTAGCCCATCTTTGGCTCAGTAAAATGAGAGCTCTTTCACCCGGTAGTCATCTTACAGCTGAGTAGCAACACTAACCTCATTAAAAGGTATAATGGCACCGAGTCATTCAGAGAATATAAACAGGTACAGCCAATTTGCACTTTGCTATCAGTCTGATGATTGTTATCACTCCGGGTTGTTTACAGACAACAAAAGCCATTCAGCACTTCATTCTATGGGCCGTGTTTTGATAGCAAGGTGTTTGGAGTGTACACAGCGACCCCCCCCCCCCCCCCCC